>PVJH01001055.1:0-188617 GCA_004026705.1 Nesogale talazaci
TATCTTAAGGTGAAAGAAAGATAAGGCCTTTCAGTCCTGTAAACACTTACAGACCTATCAAACCTCAAGGGAGCAGTTCCACCTTATCTCATAGGGTGGCTATGCCTGCAATGACCCCCCAACTATAAAATTATTTTTTTTGCTACTTCATAACTGTTATTTTGCTACTGTTATGAATTGGGCGACCCATCAACTCTCAGGCAGTGAGTTTGCTGTACCTTAAGAGGGCAGTGATGATTCGGTGGCAGACTTCCCTACCTTTCATGTCAGAGACCTATGTGACTATGCTGCTAATTAAACAGGAGTCGGTGGAACTTCCTGGGGCCAAGTAAGACGAAAGATAGCCAGGTGATCTAAACACCATCCCCTAAACAACCTGTGAACCATAAAGGCCCAGTCTGCAAGTGATCACGACGAGAATGACCCAGGACAGGGCAGTGCTTCGCTCTGGGCTGGGGTTCATGGAGTCACTGGGAGTTTGGAGTGACTCAGTGGCAGATAGCAACAATGCAAAAAGGAGATTCAAGTTTGGGAAATCAGGCATCAGACTTTCATCCCCCTGCAAATAAGCAGTCTAATTTATGGGAAGTATTACAAATTCACTCGGGAAGATATTGAACTATATATTCATCTACTACAATGGCTCTCCATCTTCCTAATGCTGCAAGCCTTTAATATAGTTCCTCATGCTGTATTATTTTTGTTGCTACTTTATAACTGTCATTTTGCTACTGTTATGAATTGCTACTGTTATGAACCCCTGGGAAAGGGTTGTCTGACCTCCAATGGGGTCGTGACCCACAGGTTGAGAATCACTGATCTACTGTGACATCAAAAAGAAAAAACTCTTTGTTGTTGTTGTTTTATGATTGAATATTATAAAGGTACTTAGGTTTGATATACATAATCAAAAATTCCTAGGATTCAAAATAGTCTTCTTCTCTGACTTCAAAGAATTTGCTTCTAACACTGTACACAGCATGCAGGATTACTTCTCATCAATAGATGATCTATTTTATAACAGCTTTTATCTAGGTCACAAATTCTTGAAATGGAATTGGGAACAATCTAATTCAGAATTTTGGAATTATTTTTTAATTTTTTTCCCTGATGAATGTATTATGAATTGTATTCCTCACTCACAAAAAAAACAATTTAATAAACAATATATTCAAGTCTCAGGTGTCTTTGAACAAAAAACATGAGTCTTTCTTGAAGTTATACGTTGATATGAGGTCATGGGGGGGCTGCTGCCCTTATTAAATACACACAGGAAGACAGATCATGGAAGGCCACCACATCACCTACAACAAGGCCAAGACTGCCAAGGAGCTAGATGACAGGCAGGGAACAAATTCTCCCTCTAAAACCAAGTCAACAGCGCAAACACCCCTAGAGCTTGGCCATCTGCCTCCACATTGTGAGACAGTACACTTCAGCTGTACCACCCTCGGGGTAGTATTTTGTCACAGTAGCTGTAAAAGACTAATGTGCGCAACATCCACAGATCTTTAGCTATGGTTTAAAAGGGTTAATATTTTATTCTTTTACAGCATCAATAGATTTGGCTACCTTAAAGTTTAGAACTTCCGTAAGTCATAATCATCGAAAAACAAAAGACTAAATGGGAGCGGAGCAGTAATATCTGGGATATGTAAGACAAAAGTTACAATTCATTAAAAAAAAAACCTCTTGTGAATTAATAGAAAACATCCATCCTGGAGATGAATGTAATATTATATTCAACTAAAATAAAATACAAATGAGAAATAACAGATCTTTGGTGGTCAGCATTTGCAATTAAAATAAGTATACATTTAAATATTGAAACAGTTCATTTATATAAAGGCTGCAACAATTCTAACAAAATATTATATACTCTAACATGAAAAATATTAACTATTCCCTTGATTAGTAAAATTGTTTAATTCTTATACTTTTTCTGAATTCACCAGTTTTTATTCAATTAATATGCCGCATGATTTTTGCAATTGCAACAGAACAGGGCTAGTACAGGGTTATGAAGTGACATACTTTTAAAATGCTTAGTTCTAGTAACTATAGTTTGTATTCCAAGAAATGATGCAAGAAATGCACCGGGAATTTCATAACCCCAAGAAACATAGCAACTGTGACCCTGTGTAGGTGACATATAATTAAAGGGTGCAGATCATTCACAAGCATTTTTTTCTATATCACAATCATTTTAGGGACAGATAAGAAAAGTTGGAGCATACTAAAAATGCAAATTTTTAACTAAATTCCACTACTGAGGTTTTAGTTTTCATTTATTCTTCATGACTTTTTTTTTTGGATGAGTAGTTCTGAGAACCTAGGTTAATTCATTGTTCTCTTTGTATGACTTTCCTTATGAAAGGAGTATAGTGCTTAAAGAGAAAGAAAAACAAAAGTAAAAACCTAAGAGCATTTATATCCTGTAAAACTAGCCCACTACCAGCTAGCCGTTTCTGACTCGGAGCAAGGTCTATAAGCGCTGTATAAATAGGGACTCCTTGTTTCATGTAAACTGCCTATCATGTTCTGCCCTAACTATTCCTGAACTCAAGTATATGTTGAAATGTGCATCATACTAATATGCGCATCATACTAATATACATCCCATGATCTGAGTGAATCATGAATGAATCCCACACCCCAACGCCCCACATTAAGAGATTTTTTTCATTCCCTTTATTCCTGCTTTGTCTTTCTCCCCATCCCTAATTTACCCCCTCCCACCCTCCACTGCCAGGCAGATGATTTCGTATGTGCCCACCCCGCCCCCAAGTGCCCCGCCCCCCGCATCCTACTCAGTTGACAGTACAGGAAAGTCCTAATCCCCTTGTTTTGAAGAAGATCCTGGTTTTATTGATGTATAAAAAACAAACCACGCAGGATTTCCTTTCTTACACCCACGACACTTAAAGTACATATTAACAAAACATGGAAAACTTTAGACAGGTTAATAAGAAATTAACCTCTTCACGCTTCAAATCGAAATCAACAAATAACTCAGACAGACAGTATCCTGAAAAGGGGGCATTCCCATCAGGTAGACACACAGGCAGCCCTCCGCCGATTCGCAGCTGTCCATCGGGTTGGCGACGGGACAGACGGTCGAGGGCCCGCAGCGGAGCACCTGGGGCGCCGCAGACCTCCCCCCCCCGCACCCGCCGCGCCCACGTGTGCAGCCCCGAGGGCGCTCGGTGACCGTGGCCCCGAGCGGGCAGCCCGCCAAGGGCCGGGGAGGTCTTCCCCGCGTGTGGCCTCGGGGCGTTGCTCAGCCCCCACCCCCCGGGATCCCGCGGCCCCCGACCGCGCCGAGGGTGGCTCCCCAGCTCCCCGCGCCCGGCCCACGTGAGCCCTGCTCGCCGCAGACTCCGCGCGGCCCGCGCCCCCTCCTCCCCCGCCTCCTCCACCTCTCCAAGTTAGGCCCCCGCGCCGCGCGGATGCCCGCCGCCCACCCGGCCCCCCGCCGGCCGCCGCCACGCCCGCCCCGACTCCCCGCAGCCTCCGTCGCCCCAGGCGCCCTCCGCGGACGGCCCGGCTCGGGGCACTTACCGCAGCGCCCCGCAGAGAGCCCGCGCCGCGGCGGGCGGGCCGAGGAGCGTGGAGCGCGCCCGGAGCCCGGCGCCCTTCGGACCCTGGGCCAGGGAGCCGCGCGCCCCGCCAGGCCACCGGGTGGTGCAATCAGTGCCCGCGGGCAGCGCCTGCACCTGGGGACGCGCGCTCTGCCCCCGCCCCCGCGCTGACCCGCAGGCCCCGCCGCCCGCCGCGCGCCGCCCCGGTCGCCGGGGGCGGGGCCAGGGCGGGAGCTGGGCGAACTTGTAAATAAAAACGCTGCGCGGCCGCCCGGGCGGAGGGTCAGGGCGCCTCGGGCGCGCCGCTTCCCCTGGGACTGCGCACCGAGAAACCTGGAAGATCCCCCCTCCCCCAGGTCGCACCCGCCGAGTCCCCCCACCCCGCTCGTCCCCCGCGGGTCGTCGGCCGTCCGCCCGCCCCTCCGCGCTCCGGGCCGAAGCCCCGCGAGCCCCGGACTGAGTGCGAACGCGCCCCAGGTGGCTGCGGGGCGACCGCGGAGGTCGCTGCACCTGTTGCCACGTGCGCCCGGGGCTCCTGCCCGCGGCCCTGGCTGCACCCCAGGTCCCCGCGTCGCGGCCCGGGCGCCCGAGCTCTGCCGCGCCCAGCACTGGGTGGGGGCCGCCTCGGGCCCGCTGCCCAGAACGTTCTGTCTCCTACCTGAGTTCTCCTTCCAACGGCTCCTTCCTGCTGGCGTCCACAGGCCTTCGCGGGAGGGCGGCCCAGAAGTAGAAAAGTGGCAGGCTTATCAAGGCGGAAGCGGACAGGCCCGAGATTGCTTCTAAAAGTCCCCCCCCCCCACGGGGGTTGTGCCACTGGAACAAGCTGTGGACAAACCAAAGTCACCATGTCACTGGCGTCAGTCATTCCGACTCCGAGGGGCTCAAAAGGACAGGCTCGGAGGGCCCCTGTGAGTTCCTGCAGCAGCGACTGAGGACCAATTCCCTGCAGGAGTAGAAAAGCCCAGTCTGTCTCCTGCAGAGCAGCTGCTGACCTTGCAGTTAGTAGCCAAAGGAGGACATCGCGGTTCCCAGACAGTGGAAAGGTAGAGAAGTAAAGGCCACACAGACTTTGCAAAGTGCTTTCTCTTTGCTAAACTTGAGCAAAATTTACTCAAAACTATCCTTTAGGGCCTTCAGACACTTTCTCCTCTTAAGGGGCCAAGCAGTCCAATGGTTAAACACTGGCTTCTGGGGCAAAGAGGAGACAATTTTCTTCCATAAAGATGCCTTGAGAGTTTAAGTATAACCCCGCCCAGGGGGATGAATAACGGAAAAGTGGGTGAGGGGCGACTGAGGACGCTGTAAGATATAGAAATAATCATTTATAACTTAGCAAGGGTTCGTGAGGGAGGGGGAAGAAATGGGGAACTGATGTCAGGTGCTCAGGTGGGATGCTTTGAAAATGACGATGGTGGCTTATGTACAAAGGTGCTTGACACACTGGATGAATGTATGGATTGTGATGAGATGAAAGAGTCCCCAATTAAAGTATTTTTTAAAAGATTTTTACCACGCAGTTGATTCTGCCAGTCCAATAGTAAGTATCCCAGTGAGAGGCTGATGTGATAACAGCAAAGACATATTTCTAATACAAACCTTCTCTAACTTTGATATTCCCCCTGAGAGACATTGCAAATTCACTCAATGTCAGAGAACCTGGATTCAGGTGTGTGTGTTTTTTAATTGTTTTAATTACCTGGCGTGGAGTCACCGTAAGCGTTTAAAAGAAGCTTTTTTTGACCCTAAATCGGAAGATGCTGCGTTTTTCAAAGTTTCTCATACCATGACTAACAGATTAATTAGTATACCTCATCAACGTCAGATAACCAATAAACAAGGGCACACGCTAATTACCTTGTGTTTGCTTACTAATCTGAAGTGTACAGCTTCACGTGTTTTTCAGCACGTGTAAACCCATGCTTACCCTGCTTTTTGTGTACTGCATCCCTGTCTGCGATTCTAAGTCTGAAAAGAGGAAGATGCTATGCCATTAGAAGAGGGACAGATGGCAGCCATACCTTGAAGCAGTCTTTGAAGTGGGGAAAAATGTGAAGTTGTTCACAATAGATTGTAAAAAATGTGTGTTTATGGAGTAATCCAACTCTGTCTATTAGCATTTACATTTGTAAGGTGTTTTTATAGACTCAGCATACTATTACTCCCTCCTAACAAAAGCTAGAGGATTACAGATAAGATTATTTCCATTTCTCAAGTGCAGAAAATCAGAAAGATCAAAGGTCTTGTTCATGGTCACCCAGTTTCGGATGTTCAAGTACTAACCCAAGACACCTAATCTTGTTTTATTCCATTACATCTTGATACCTCTGGAGAGCTTTTGAAGTTCAGATTGTCAAACTAGATATGAAACTAACACAATCTACAATTGTAGGGAAAAGTATGTGATTAATTCAAAGGAGAGCAACATTAAGCATCATTGAAATATTTCCCCTTTTGCAAGAACTGAATACAAACAAGCCAGAAATGTGGCATTGTTTCTGTAAGTCTTGAGACAATTATGCTAATTAACAACATGCCTCCTCTCTAACCCGAATACTTCCTGTGTTAAACATATTATTTAATCTGTATAACCCTCAAGTGACCCTGATAATTTGGTCATGCAAACCCCTGCAATTCTATCGCCTGGCTTAGTTATATCTATAAATATAGGACCTATTTTACTTCTTTTTTCTATGGGATGATTAAAAAAAAAAACTCTACCAAGTAATCAGAGCTACTTTTGTGGCCATTGAGAAGCTGCAACTTAGCTTATAATTGCATCCACATTACAAACAAGTTACATTCTAGAGACATCATCAGGGACTCTGTCAAGGCAAATATGCTTGAAATGGGGCCTGCTGGCTTTTCTTTCCATCTTGGACCTGGGCATGTTGCCATATTTCTGATCTCCGAGCTGTAATGTTGACCTGGTACAGACTCCAGGAACAATAGTCAGGGTCAGTTAATAACTCCTCAGAACAGTTGTGGTCATTGCTCCAAAATAAATTGAAAATAGTTGCATATTGTTTTTTTCTTCATTAGGAAACCTCGATTTATAGCCAATTTGAGAAATCATTTTTTACTTATTAGATCAGTCAGTATTAAAGAGATTGATAATTACTGTGTGTGACTAAATGAGTGATGCAACAGATATGAATGTAAGTTAGAATAATCTCCATTGAGGTCAAGGCCAAATACCTTTCCAAATTATAAAAGGACATACTCCTTATGCCAAGAAGCCCACATACGAGATTTTATCTTATAACACACTTGTGGTATAGCATGGTTCTAAAAGCCTGCTTATTTTAGCATTGTTTTGAATAACAAAGTACTTTAATATTTAACTGTTCCCTAATAAAGGAATGGTAAATCATAATACATCCATAAAATGGAATCCTATAAAGCTTAAAAGAAAGAGAAAGAGGGACAGAAAGAAAGCTCTTTCTACTCATCTACTTTTATGGAATATTCACTAACAATATTATGCACAAAATGCAAGTTATCTAATAACATACTACCATTACTAGTAACGTGTTACAAATGCATACATTATAAAGGTGTTTGTGTACATTTTAGTTATATATAATTATATATTTATGTGTATACATATAAGCATATATTTGTTTAAAATAGCTCTGAAAAATTTATCAGTAGTTCATGCAATCAGTTGTGTTTTATGAGTGGGGCTAAAAAGTAAGTGCTGAAGAATGACTTTTCTGAGATATAATTTTTTCCCACTACTTGAAGTATTGCCATGAGGAATAACAAAAACTCTCTCCCTAATAATTTCACTCATAGATAAAATAAATACCAAATTTTTCACACATTACTTGGGTTAGAGGGTGAGGGTAGCAGGCAAAACGGATCTTTCTTCTATAGTGATCTACAAAGGGAAACCCTGATACACAAAACTCTCACAGTCACAATGCTGTGGTTCAAAATGATGCCCTGGCACATTACTTAGGGTTTTACTAGCATGGACTTACCAACAAACTTCCCCCATGTCACCTTCAATCATAAAGGAAAAAGAGCATCAGCCTGTAGCCCAATGGGGGAGATTGCAGTGCACTCTGATGTGATTAGTGAGGAAGTAATCCCATAGGAATTCCGTAGATCAATATATTTTGTTCCCAAACCAATTCCTGTTTCTTATTTGTTAATTCATTATATTTACTTACACCACCACTTCATTCCAAAGAATGGTTTGAACAAATCTAGAAAACAGGTTCACAACAATGAAAAAGGGAAACATTTGGAACAACAAAGCTAGGATCCAAAGTAGAGCAAACAGGTCAGAGTAAATATATTGAGCAAAAATAAATGAATAAATAAATATGCATTGAGCTTCCTGATAGCCACGTGCCCCAACATAATTGACATCTTCAAAAGGGGCTGATAGTTTTTCCTCTGCCACTACATTCTTTAGTTGGAAGGATTTTTGCTTTTTTCTTTGTCACTTATGATGTGCAACAAGACTTCCTGCGGTTCTTGTTTTTTGGTTTGTTTGTTTTTTTGGCGGGGGGGGGGGGGGCGCATCACTCCCCTCTGGTGATAATGGGACCTACCCAACCTTGCTTCTGGAGAGCTGCTGCTGGATTTGAACTGCCAAGCCCATGGGCCGCAGTCCCGCACTCAACCACTACGCCACCGGGGCTCAGCCCCTGTGGTTCTTATTGTTCGGTGCTGTGCAGTGGAGTCTGGGACGCAGCAAGTTGTAGACATCAGGGTGAACCACTGTCCAGTCATGCATCACCTTCACACTGGTGAAGGCATGACCCCTTTGTTCCAGTCACTGTGTAACTCTATCTCATAAAAAGGCCTTCCTCTTTTGTAACCAATTCTCTATTTTGCAAGCACGATGTCCTTTTCCAGGGCCTGGTCCCACTGGATAACTTGTCCAACCTACATGAGATAAAGAATTACCATGCTAAGACACATTCTCACTGTACTTCTTCCAAGACAGGTTTGTTCATGCTTCTGAAAATCTGTGGAAGTCCAGTTGCACACATTGCAATGTTTTATAAGTAGAAAAACCTTGAGATCCACCAATCTAGGACCTGACATATTGAAACATCTGTTTTAATTGATGAGTTAGATCTCTGTACACAATAGCCAAAATATAAATACGCTAAGCTTTAAAAAGTTGAAGACTTAAGAATAATGTGCTTAGGAGGGGCTCTACTTGAATATCCTTTGCCTGCACCATAATTCAAATACATGAGTTCTTCATTCCATTATTCATTGGCTAACTCTTTGATCAATACTATAGAATAGAAGAGACTTATCTTATTAAAAACACTATAAGGAACTTTGTAGGGTTGTTATTCATATGGCTCTGATACCAGTAACATTGAAATTCAATGGAAACGTGCTTAGTGATGGCCAACCTGTTATGATTCAAGTTTTATAGCAGCATAATTGAATCAAGCTGGAGGTCTATGGAGAAGGTCGTCTTGCTCAGTAGAGGGTCAGCAAAAGAGAGTGAGACAACTTGACAGTACCAAGGGGTGCAGACACAAAGCAGTGGTCAGGGTGGCTTGGGACCAGGTGAGGTTTCAGTCTCCTGTACACAGCACAGCACCAACTCAAAGGCATGGGTGTCAGTCTGGGTAATCCAGTCCAAGATCATAAGTCTGCTATTAGCTCATATGCCCGATACCAATCTTTAAGTCCTTTTCAGACTCACGTAATACATGCAATGATGCCAAGTGCAGAATGACCACAAGTCAGTGGGTAGAAAGTCTTTGGATCCAGTTGTTGTAAGCATCTCAGCACTGGAAGGAGTCTCTATGTAGCTTTTCTAGGTCCAGGTTTCTGTCCGCATCTAGGATAAATCCACATGGCTTCCCCTTAGGGATGTCTCCCAGGGAGCCAGACTTGTCAGTCAAGTGTTTCTAAAGGAGTGAGTGGAGAGATAAGTGTCTCCTGCTTCCAAGAAGAAAGTATTGGATTTCCCAGAATTCTCAGGAGAAGGCCATGCCCACACAGATGTTTCATTGGCTATCTCCAGATTGACAGGCTAGTCTCCACCCCTACACTCTTAATCCTCAAATTAACACCAGATTAGGGGACTGCCACAGTATGTAACAACAACAGCATGGATAGCTGAGTCCTCACGTGTGCTTCCAAAAGTTAAATAGGCCCTTGGTAAAAGTTATAATGTCTCCACAAATTCTCACCTTAAAGACATAGGGTTTTTTTCTTTCACAATATCTCCATTTTTCCTATGGAAACAACAATTTAATAGGGGCCAATCATTAGAAAATGGTGATGCTGTGAAAAAGCTTTTATACTTTTTTTCTGTTGAGGTAAAATGCAGATTTTAAATAGCCACATGGCTTTTAATTCCTATATCCCAAGGAGGTGAGAAATGTACACAAATGGGCCAGCTGTAGCAGTGAGAGCACAGCAAGAAAGTGAGCGCTGTGAATGGTTTTGATTCTTTTCTGCAGAACTCTTAGGGACCTCACTTATTTATTCTTCTTTAGAAACTTGGAGATTCCCTCACATTCCCCCCAATGTTGTAAAAGGGTGACTATCACAGTAGCAAGGTCCTTATGCGAAGAACTGCAAATTTAGAAATAAAATATCTCAAGATGGGAATTGGGGGGGGAAGTTCAGATTAATAACAAAGAAAAGGAAACAGCTTCCTTTTTCGAAATGGCATGAGACTCTCTGAGACTGCTTTCTTTGCTCCCTACTGTGGGAGGCATTATCAACAGTCCTTTAATGCCATTTATAGATTCTGGGGCAGGAACTGTTCTTCTAGTTTCTGTTCTTCTAGCCAAAATTATTTTAGCTCACACACAAGTTGCTCTGTCATTCTGCTGTGGACCTCCTCATATTAGGAAGAAATGAAGAAAAGTGTAGCGCCACCAGTTTGTTATGCAACCACTTATAAAATATTTAGTTAGAGTGCTTAAAAATGTCCTGACTAATGAAGCTACTGGTCTGTGTCACACCCTCATGAGAGTGAATCATGACTGTGTCACTTTCAGAACTGGTTAATTTTTGCTCTAATCACATGAAACCTTCCCTTTAAAAGAGGATATATTTTTTATTTCAAAGGATTTGTTGTTTCATGGAAAATATTAATAACAACTCTGTGGATTAAATGTCTCCTGCCTTTTTTTTTTTTAGCTTATTACTCTGAGCTGGTTCTCTTGATCAAATGTAAGCCCTAGAAGACCTTCCTGGGAGAGGACTTTCAACTTGTCTCCAAACAGTTGAGTTCTGCCGACTAATCAATTGTAATATGATAAGAGTGCAAGAGTCAAAGAGTCTATTGAATGAATTCAGTCTACCTGCCCTAGATGATACTGAGAGACAGGCTGGGTCAGATCATTGACTTTCCACTCAGCCCTATCAAAACTTTTAGTCTTGATTCATGCTTTCTGACCCATGCTTGACTGAGAATCCCCCCTCTTTCTTAAATATGAGATGCCGTCAAAAGGGCCAAAGTGCTCTAAGTACTAAATGTTTTCAAATGAAAATGATCAAAGAAAAGCTATAAACTAAATGAGCAAAACCAAGTGATCCTCATGTTGTTACATAAGCTTTTCTCAGAAATAGAAAACCTTTATAAACAGGCCCCACCCTGTGTCTGCCCGTTTGTCTTACAGTGGTAATTCGTATGTTGCTATGAAGATATAAGCTGTACAGAGATATTTCAAATACCATCAGGATCACTGTGATAGTAGGTTTTGTGTCAACTTGGCTGAACAAAGATTCTCCAGAGAAGTTGAGCTCCCCACCCCATCCAATGATGCGATCTAACGTGACGTACTCAGCTCCATGATGAAATTTGGGATGATTAGGATGGAGTGCAGCCCTTTGCTCAAGTCTGTTGCTGTTCCTCAGAAGCATGGCTGGTTGCCGGTAGCTGCCCTCGAGTCAGTTCTGACTCAGATCAGCCCTATGCTACACACAGTAGAACAAAGCACTGCCCTGGCCTCCTAAGTGTTTGAACCTCTTGTTGCAGCCACAGGGTCAATCCGCCTCATCAAGGACCTTCCTTTTTCAATGCCCTTCCACTTTACCAAGCTTGATGCTCTCAGTGCAGGGACTCGGGAGCCCACATTCACATTTGATGCTCTTTTCTTGGTAGTTCTGAAGTCCTTCAATACCTTTTGCCAACAAAATAAATGGCAGCTACATACATGGACCCTGCTTTGTGAAATGCACAGAAATCAATTTAATTATATCTATGGAAGGAAACAATGAAAAAACTCGGGATCATTAGCAAATGATGCTAATTGTGAAACAGACAACTGCTCATGTGGAAGTTCAAGTTGAAGATGAAGAAAATCAAATTAAGCCAATGAAAACCAAAGTACAACCTTGAGTATATCCCACATGAATTTAGACATCATCCAAATTGATTTGCTACATCAAACACTATTCTTAACCAAAGACCAGACATGTTGGGAGATGACATTAAGGATGTCGTATGTAAAGAGGGAAAAACGTCATTTAGAAAACAAGAAAAAAAGAAAAGACCTAAATGGATGTCAGAAGAGACAGAAATTTGCACTTGAACCTAGTGTAGCTTAAGAGAATGGGACAAAGTGTAATGGATGAAGTGTAAGACTCAAACTGAAGATTTCAAGGATGGCATAAGGAGACAAAGTAAATAGGGGAACAACTAGGGAATTAAAATCAGCGATGAGGAGGACTTAGAGATGCTGGTGGTGTTTGAACAGCAGCCATGTAGCTGAGAGGCATTGCTAAGACGCAGAAAGAAGGGCAAGCTTGATGGTGTGCAGGCGGAAGGTAAAAGAAAACAGAGGAAAGATCTAGGAAACAAAGCTATGGATAGAAACATAGGTGTGTACATATGTAATTATATTAATTCATAAAAATAGAAGTATTGCCTATGTACACATATTTATATGGCAATACACTGAGGACGTGGTTGAACTCTGCTCAAGCCCTCCCTCAATGCAAGGGCACTTTGTTCTAACAGCCTGGCACTCTGTGATGCTCACCCTCCTCACACAATCGCTGAAGACACAATGGGTGCACAGTAAATGTGGTGAAGAAAGGTAAGGGTGCCCAGCTATCAAAAGATATAGCATCTGGGGTCTTAAAGGCTTGAAGTTAAAGAAGCAACCATCTAGCAGAGAAGCAACAAAGCCCACATGGAAGAAGCACAGCAGACTGTGCAGTCATGAGGTGTCGACGGGACCAGGTTAACAGACATCAAAAGACACTCCCCTCTGACCTCCCCCAACATATTGTTGAGATTGAGGGAGATTGGAGCAGAGGGAGATCTATAGGCAATAGGAGATCTCCTCACAGAAGGGCCACAAGGAAAGTATGAGTCAACCAGGTGCAGTATAGCACCAGTGAAATACACACTAGTCCTCTGGTTCTTTGAGTCTTCCTCACCCCCATGATCATGACCCCAGTTCTACCTTTCAGTGCTGGCTAGACTAGAGCATTTACACTGGTACAGATAAAAGTTCATGACACATGGAATCCAGGCCAGATAACCATCACAGGAACAGAAGTGGGAGTAGTGATACCAGCAAGGTAGGGAAAAGGTGGAGGGAGGAGGGGGAAAGGAAGCTCAACCTATTACAATGATCATCACATAGCCTGCCCACCCCACCCCCAGTGGGACGAGCAACAGAAATTTGGGTGAAGGGAGACACTGATCAGTATAAGATAGGAGAATAAGGGCTGAGCCCCAATGGCGTAAGTGGTTGAGTGCAGGATTGCGGCCTGTGGCTTGGCGGTTCAAATCCAGCGGCGGCTCTCAGGAGCAGCACTGGGTAGCTCCCACGACCACCAGAGGGCAGTGATACCTCCCCCCCCAAAAAAACAAAAAACAAAAAAAAGATATGAGAATAATAATAAACTTAATTTATCAAGGGGTCACAAGGATGGGAGGGGCTATGGAGGGCAAAAACAAGGAGCTGATACCAAGGGTTCAAATAGAAAGTAAGCATTTAGAAAATATTGATGGCAGCATGCACAATTGATTTATGGCTTGTTAGAAGAGTTGTAACAGATCCCAATAAAATGGAGAGAAGACAAAGTAAAATATTTTAATGAAATGTGCACAGACCTGACTTAGAAATCCAAAAGAGAAGAACACACACAGTATTTCTCTAGCTGAAAAGGCTGAAGAAAAAATGTCAAGCTTCAAGTTGCTATATTGAAGGGTTGTACTGCCAACATCCAAAACATTTTAAAAATGAATGCTATAGAGAGCATTAAAGAAGATGAAATGGATAGATAGAGGCACTGAGTCAAAAAAGAATTATTTGGTAACTGTTCAACCATTTCAGGAGGTAGCATATCATCAAGAAGGAAGAAGTCCGAGCCCCAGTGAATGCATTAGTAAAAACAAAGACTCCAGAAATTAAATCATTTCAACAAAATGATGGACGTGCTCACTGATCTACCTAAGAACTTTGGAAGATAGCTACGGTACTTGAGTCTTCCTTTAAAAGGAAATCCTTTTAAAAAATTATCCAAGAGAATGCAGAAATTATCAAACAATTCATAAATACCATATGCAAGTAAATTATGCAAAAGAGCATTCAAAAATATTTGCAAGAGTATATCAACAGTGAATGGCCAAAAACTTAAGCTAGATTCAGAAGAGAATATGACATAATGTCAGATGGATCAGATCTAAAAGGAAAATACCAAAAGGATATTTACCTCTGTTTTAGATGACTTTGCAAAGGCATTTCACTTTATATATCATAAAAATTAAAGATAACATTGTAAAAGCAATGAAAGTTCAATAACACTTCATTGTACTCATGATGTAAATAGACCAGAGGCAGTTGTTTGAACAGATCAAGGTATGTTGATTACAGTATGCGATAAGTTGTTGGTTGGGTTGCTAGCTTATCTCTGATACATCAGAACTTAGCACATCAGAAGCGCAGAACAAGGGGATATTGTATGGTTTAAAATCAGGGGCGATTTTGTAGTTTTTCACCATATGTGTGGTATTCTTTCACCATCAGATTGAAGGAAGATTTGCTTTGCTGTTATTAGGTGCTGTCAAATTGGATTCAGCTCATAGCCACCATGTGAACAATGGAATGAAGCACCATCCAGTCTTGAGTCATCCTCACATTTGATGTTATGTTTAAATCCATTGTGGCAGCCACTGTGTTAAACCGTCTTATCAAGTGTCTCCCTTTATTGGGGTTTTTAGTATCTGATTATATTCTTCTATTCATAAGCCATTCAGTTGCTAATTCCTTGGAAGTAGACAGCCTATACCTTTTTCATAATCTGTTCTTTTTGTTTTGTTTTGTTTTGTGGGAGGTCATCACTACCCTCTGGTGGTGGGAGTAGGAGGCCCAGCCTTTGCTCCTATGGAGCTGGAATTGACCCTCCATCCCAGTGGGCTGCAGTCCCGCGCACAACCACTACGCCACCGGGGCTCAGCCCCATAGTCTGTTCGTATTCTATAAGTTCTTTAGAAACCTGTTCACCTTGGATAACCCCCTGATTTTTAAAATACTGTTGACATAGCTTTTAGCAACTCGAAGCACCACAGTACTATAAACTGATAGACAAGTGGTGATTTGCTAATGGCCTACAATAAACAGATGCCATAACCTTGCTTTGTGTAAGTGAAAAGCTTTTACTAATAAAAATCAATGTTCTGCTAGATTATACACCTTGACACAAAGAAAACAAAAATCCCCACAACTGAACCAATAAGCAGCATGATTGTAAACAAAGACAAGATTGAAGTTGTCGAGGATTTCATTTTATTTGAACCCACAATGAATGACCATGGGAGCAGCAGTCAAGAAATCAAATGTATTGTATCAGACTAACCTGGCAAAAAGTCTTCTTTAAAGTGTTAAAAAGCACAGGTGCTATTTGAGGACTAAGGTGCACCTGACCAAGCCATGACATTCCATTTATCTCATATGCATGTGAAAGCTGGATGACGAATAAGAAAGCCACAAGAACAATTGATGTTTCAGAATTATAGTGTTAAACGTCTAAAAAAAAATAAGCAAATCTATACCAGAAGACGTACAACCAGGGTGCTCCATAAAAATAAAGCAGGGGAGATTTCATTTTATGTACTTTGGGCATGCTATCAGGAAGAACAAATCCCTGGAGAAAGATATCATGCTCAGAGAAGTTAAGGGTCAGTGAAAAAGAGGAATAAATTTATTGAGATGGATTGACACGGTAGTTGTAACAATACACTCAAACATAACAACATTTGTGTGAATGACACAGGACTGAGAAGAGTATAATTATGAGTTGAAAGTGACTCAGTGGTGCCTGACAAGAAAATAAACATGGGCTCACAATTCAGGAAGGAGTCACTGAAAATAACATCATTATTTTATGTAGTGAATGTGGACTACATCACACTACAGTGTGCCCAAACTGTAAGTCAATGTCTAGTTAGTTTCCAGAAATGAAGACGATCTTTGAGCATCTAGAACAGTAGTTCTCAACCTGTGGGTTGTGACCCCGTTAGGAGTCGAACGACCCTTTCACAAGGGTATTCTGATTCATAACAGTAGCAAAATTACACTTATGAAGTAGCAACAAAAATAATTTTATGTTTGAGGGGGTTATCACCACAACATGAGGAACTATATTAAAGGATCAAGGCATTAGGAAGGTCGAGAACCACTGCTCTAGAACTTTGAGAAATAAATTTGACAATCGAGGGGTGTGATTTAACCTGACTGAAGATTTATCCTGTTTTAGCTAAGTATTTCTTGGATTTCTTTTTGAACATCTAAAAATTATGGGGAATCTCCACAAACTAACAAATTGAAATTAGCCCTGGCTCACCGAGCTGGTTGTTATTATTGTTGTTGCTTAACCCAAGACCATTTTCCTCTCCTAATTTCCCTTTTCTTTCTTTCTTTTTTTTTTTTTTTTTTTTTTTGCTTTGGGGGGGGGGTATCACTGCCCTCTGGTGGTGGGAGTAGGAGGCCCAGCCTTGCTGCTGGATTTGAACCTCCAACCCAGTAGGCCACAGTCCCACACACAACCACTACACCACCGGGGCTCAGACCCCTAATTTCCCTTTTCAATGTACTGTTCTCTGCAGTTTTTGAGAAGAGGATTTGCCTACCACAAACAAAACAAAACAAAAAAATAATACTTCTCTAGAACTGAGACTCCTGCCAGTGCTTAGATGTTTCTACCACCACTGAATTCACAAGACTCTGCACCCACTGGCCTGTGATTGTCCTGGCATCATTGCATGTGCTTCATGAGTCTGAAGAGAACTTTATAGATTAGTATTGGACATATGAGCTAATATCAGACTTGTGGCCTTGGACTGGACTGGGATGTTTCTTCAAGGTTCAATTGCTCTTGTATATAAATCTCTTATACACATATGAATATTTATGAATTTATTTCTCTGGTCCACTCAGACTAACACATATGCTAAAGTAGAGAAGAGAAGAGATAAATAAAAGCTATTCTGTTTTTCTCTTCCAAAACTCAAACCAAACTTAATGTCACTGAGTTGATGCTAACTCACAGTCGCCCTGCAAGATGGGGTTGAATTGCTCCTGTGAGTATCTGAGACTATGACTCTTCCAGGAACAGGCAACTCCGTCTTTTTCCTGCAAAGAAACTTTGGATTCAAACTGCTGACACTGTGGTTAGCAGGCCAACACATAACCACTACACTGCCATGACTCCTCTTCCCCAGGAAGCAGTTTTGTGCGCCTTCTGCATTAAACAAGTGGTCCCTGTTTTATACAGAATGCTTCTTAGTGATTTTAGTATAATTTTTTTTCTATTGCTGAAAGGTGAAAAGACATTAGCTAAACATCACTTTTAATGTAGCTAGCCAGATGTACCTATTTTAAAAGTTTTGGCAGTCTATTTCCACTCAAATTCACATACCTGGAAACAACCCATTACACATTAATTAAACTAATTCAAAATTCTCATTCAGACAGATAGAGGCAATGTTTTACCACTCTCTTTTTGTGTTACATGGCACAAATACAGAAAACAGTCCCCAAAAGAAACTCACAGCTTAATTAATGCTATAATTACACTCCTTTAAACTTCTACCTTGGTCAAGAAATACATTCACAATGATGTGATATTTGTTCCTTGATGCTCGAAACCTGCTCCATTCGACACCTCATAATCACACAGGCTGATGGGCTTCTTCCATGTGGGCTTTGTTGCTTCTAAGCTAGATGACCGCTTGTTTATTTTCAAGCCTTTAAAACCCTAGACATTCTATTTTTCAATAGCCAGGCACCATTAGCTTTTTTCACCACATTTGCTTATGTGCACATTTGTCTTTGGCAATCGTGTTGGGAAGATGGACATCATGGAATGTCAGTTTAGTAGAATAAAGTGTTTTTTTTATTGAGAGAGTACTTAAGTCAAGATCTAATATCCATTTGCACGTTAATCTATAAATATACCCAAATAGAGCAAAACCCCCACTGATATAGAGAACTATAGACCAATATCTTTAATGAACAAAGATGCAAAAATTCTCAGCAAAATATTGGCCAATAGGTTACAAAAGTATATAAAACACATCATCCACCACGACCAGGTAGGAGTCATCCCAGGGATGC
Organism: Nesogale talazaci; assembly: GCA_004026705.1. Classification (NCBI taxonomy): domain Eukaryota; kingdom Metazoa; phylum Chordata; class Mammalia; order Afrosoricida; family Tenrecidae; genus Nesogale; species Nesogale talazaci. The sequence continues at coordinate 18,155 of PVJH01001055.1, forward strand.
AAGGGTGGTTTAATATTAGAAAATCCATCAATATTATACACCACATCAATAAGAAAAAAAATAAGAACCATATGATAATATCCAGACACAGTAAAAACATTTGACAACATTCAACACCCACACTTAATTAAAACACTCATGAAGATAGGAATGGAAGGAAAATTTCTCAAGCCGATACAAGATATCTATGAAAAATCAACAGCCAACATCATAGTTAATGAAGAAAAGACAAAATCAATTTCACTGAAAAAGGGTACAAGACAAGATTGCCCCTTGTCCCCACTTCTACTCAATATTGAATTGGAGGTCTACTCAATATCGTATTGGAGGTTCTAACTAACAACATAAGACAGGGGAAGGACATTAAAGAGATCCAAATGGGAGAGAAGGTGAAACTATCGCTATTTGCAGATGACATGATTCTGTTCATTGAAAATCCCCAAAGCTTCACAACAGGAGTACTTACAGTAGTAGAGGAATATGGAAAAGTGGTAGGATACAATATCAACCAACAGAAATTGGTAGGTTTGTTATAAACATCAGACAGGACCATGGAAGAGACATGGAAGAGGAAATCCAGAAGGCAGTACCCTTCACAGAAGATAAGAACAAACTGAAATACCTAGGAATATATATTTTTTTTAAAAAACCTAAAGACTATAAAAGGAAAACTACAAGACCCTACTACAAGAAGCCAAAAGTGACTTCCACAAATGGAAGAACATCCCATGCTCATGGATTGGAAGGTTCAACATAGTAAAGATGACAAGCTTACCTAAAGTGCTTTATAAATTCAATGCTATTCCAATTCAAATACCAACAACCTTCTTCAAAGAATTGGAAAAACTGATCAACAATTTCATATGGAGAAGGAAGAAGCTCAGAATTAGCAGAGAACTCCTCAAGAAGAAGGACAAAGTTGGAGGGCCCACCTTACCTAATTTTAATATCTATTACATAGCTGCAGTAGTCAAAAACACATGTTTTGGCACAATGACAGATACTCAGACCAGTGGAAAAAAATAGAAAGTACTGGAATAAAGCCATCAGCATACAGAAAATTTATCTTTGACAAAGGTCCCAAAACTATCAAGCGCTAAGATAATGCCCTTTTTAATAAGTGGTGCTGGAAACAATGGATATCTTCATGTAGTAAAATGAAACAATATATTTACCTCACTCCATGCACAAGAATAAACTCAAGGTGGATCACAGACCTAGAAGTAAAGCCCCAAACCTTCAGGACCATCAAAGAAAGAATCAGGACAAACCTAAGATCATTGGCCTAGGGAAATCATAGACTCACTGCAATAAGGAAGGGTATACACACAGATGAACTGGAAATCAACCAATGGAATTTAATAAGAATAAAACATCTGTGTACCTCAAAAGACTTCACCAAGAGGGTAACAAGGCAACCCACAGACTGGGAGAGGATTTTTAGTAATGACACATCAGACAAAGGACTCATTAAATTTTAAGAAATTTCAAGTTATTTTTTATGTCACATGGCTTGTACTGTGTATAAAAATTCATTGCTCGACCCAAGACCCCTGAAAAGTTCTCATATTTAGTTTGTAGAAGCTTTATAGTCTTGTGCTTAGTAGTTAGATTTATGATCCAATTTTGAGTTAATGTTTGTGAAAGGTTTAAGGTCAACATCTAGATCATCTAGATTTTTCTTTCTCAGATAAATGTCCAGTTGTTTAAATAAAATGGAAAACATTATTTTTTTCCAATGAATTGTCTTTGTTTCTTTGGCAAAGTTTAGTTGTCGATATTTATATTTATGTGAGTCTAATTTGGGGGCTATCTTGTTCCATTGTTCTATTTGTCTATAACTTGTACCAAATACCAAACTATTTTGATAAATGTGGTTTAAAGTAAGTCTTAAAATCGGGGAATGTCACTCCTACAACTTTGTTCTTCTTCAAGATTCTGTTGCCTCTTTTGCCTTCTTCAGTGTGATGTAACATGAAGCTCACAAGAACAATTCTGTGTAATAAGTTCCAAAATTAAGCTTTAGAAGGGATGTCTATTTACATAATTAACTTGAGTGCAGAAGAAGGCAGTATACAATAAGAGGAAGGCTGACAAAAATGATAGAGGCAGGGGAAACACTGGCAGAAGTCCCAAAATGAAAGGAAACAGATGTCAATAGTCACATAAATAATTCTGTAATAATGGTGACTATGAGGTGATGTATACAATTGTTGGTTGAACAGGTGAGAGAGAGAAAGTGGGAGTATACCTACAAATATGTACATAGGCTTCACAGAGGATACTTGTAATATCCTGCAGGTATATCATGAAAGTGATGGACCATAGGGGGACAAAGTTATGAAAATGTCTTAGACATAATCAAATACCTTAACAGAATGAGTTCCTGGGTCAGGAGCCTCAGGACCAAAATCTCTGAGACACCAATGTCAATTGGCATAATAGACTCCACAAAGACAATGTCTATAATGTTAGTGAGCAATAACTGCAGTCTTTAAATATTTATCAATTTTCATAAAAAGTAAAGACATGACAAGATAAAAAGCTCGTGAATAGATATTTAAGGTGTAATTGTTGGTCTCTCAGTCCAGAGGAAAGAAGAGTCAAAGATGCTTGGAAACAAGTTTTCCAATGGGCTAATGTACCACATAAACATTAGTCTCTTGAGCCCAGATGAACTAAATGTCTGGCTACTATTACCAACTTCTCAGAAAGGGATCACATTAGAAAGTCCTGAACAGAGTGGCAGAAAACTGTGGAACAAAACTCAAAATCATAGAATAAAGCAAGCTCAATATTCAGCTGGTGGGACCCTCAAAACTGTGTTTCTTCATCATCCTTCAGGCCTGGAATGGAACTTAACCACTTGATTCATTTTTCAGTCAAAGAGTAAAGTCTATGTGGGATCTATGTATATCTTACACTGATCAACCATGTAAGAGAAAACAGGCAGCGTTTACCCGAGACAACATTCAAAGGGGTAGGGGAAAAGGAGGAACGCAAAGAGGAAATAGAGGGAGGACATGGGGGATAAATGGTACTTTGTGGGTTTTGCAAATGTTGACATGAAACTAAATGTGTGTAAATTGTTGAATGAAAACATGGTCTCTGTAAATATTCACTCAATCCACAATAAAAAGTTAAATTATGCATATGTTATGAATAAATAATGACCCAATATGTTGCTGCTATCATTATTTCAATAAACTGTTATCTTAATTAAAATTAAGAACTATGAAAGATTTAATTGTACCTAGTTTATACCGTCAGTAAACCTCTTTTTCTTCTTTTTAAAAGATGTAGCACTGCTTCTAACTGATAGGATTTCCCCGTCTCTCTATGGAACTCCTTACATTTTTGAAAAGCAGATCTATTATTCTCAATATCAACTTTTTTTTAGCTCAGTGACTGAGCACAGACGACTGGTACCAATAATAACAAAATAAAAGAGAAAAATCTGACACAGAAGGAAGTAGAAAATATTAAAAACTGGAACAAATTAAAAATGGATCAAAAGGGAGATCAAGGATGAGACATTAAATTTTAACCCAACTCCACTTTCCAATGCACTCTGCATGATAGCAAGGCTATTCATACTCCTGGTCTTTGGTCAAAGGGGATTCACTGGAGGCTTAATCCATGTGTATTTCCTTAAGTGCCACTGAATTCTCTATGTTTCACCAAGATCCTATGTCGGATAGTGTGAAGCATTGCCCCATCTCCTGCCATCCTCACATGGTAGACCTGTTTCCAGCCCATCATTGCAACCGCTGTAGCCATCCTCCTGAAGGGAGGCCATGAAGGGCCTTTTCTTTGACACTCTACTTTAAAGTGAAATGTTCTTCTTCAGGGGTTGATCCCATCTCCTGTGTCCAAAGTACTATCCTCATGTTGAAGGCACATTCTGTCTACTTCTATCAAGACAATATGTGGGGTGTTCAACACTCTTTGTTTCCAATGTGTCAGTTCTTCAATCTCCTGTTTTTATTATGTAGCCCCAGTGATGTAATGGCTATGCATTGAAATATAGTGCAAGATCAGCAGTTTGAAATCATCAGCTTCTAAGAGGAGAAAGATGGGGCTAGCTACCCATTCTCAAGTTCGCATCAGGGCAGTTCTAGTCTAGCCCATAGGTCGCACGCAATGGACTCAATGGCAGTGCGAATGAGCGCTCACGTGCACGCAGGTGATTGCAAATACCATGAGTTGGGTCAGTGCACCCTTATCCTTAGAGTGACATTTTTGCTTCTTCAGATTTTAAAGAGATCTTTTTGCAGTAGATTTACCAATGCTATGTCATTTGGTTTCTTCAGTGGTCATTGACAGTTGATCGAAGTAAAGTATTGAAGTAAAGTAATCATAAGTAGGTATGATTATTTCAATTTTTATAAATAAAAATCATAAAATTCAGCCTGGTTATGAATGTGACCATTGTTGGATTGCCAAATAATAATAGGAGGAGGATTGAAACCCAGGACAACCTGACATCGAAGCCTCCAACTGTCTTCAATTCCCACTCCAACCGTGGCTGTTTCACTCTGCTCTTCGGCGTTCTATGTTTCATTTACTTTGTGATTCAATCCTAGAGGTAAAGTTAAAAAAAACATACCACTTAAAATCTTAAGATTATTCTTTTTGTGAAAGAGGACTAGGAGTGAGCTATAAGATTTGCTATTAAAATCAAATCTTTTGACAAAGAAACACTAGTATCGGGAGGTAACACAAGAATACATTAACTTAAAAAACAGAAGCCTGAGAGTTCCTCTGTCACCACTAAACTATTTTAGAGACTACCTATTTTAAATTGGTTGTAAATCTATTGACCGCTCATTTAAAAACTTTCTGAATTATACTCAGAATTTCAAGAAAATCAAGTAAAAAGCAGTTATTACATACAACTACAAAGCAGGCTTTTCCCTATCACCAAATATGAGAGCAATCTAGGAATATGTTTAGCTTGAAGCAAACATGCATTTTAAAAAAAGATTGACTCAGTGGAAAAAGCTTCAAGCATAAGGTATTATATCCTGTGCTTTTAAAGAAAGAATAAAATTATATATTTCTGTTTTAATACATAAATTTATTGTAATAGCTAAACTATCCATAAGAATTAATGGTGCAAAATAAATGGATGAGATTAGCAAACCATTTTGATAGGTAAGAAGGGGGGACTCAGGCCTGTATATTTGGAAAAGTGAACACAGTATAAAATGACTGAAACCATATGGCATTGGAGTATCATAATTTGACATAAAAATCTAAACTATAAACAAACACTGGGGAAGGGATACCCGCTTGATAAATTGTCTCCGAAATGGTTGGCTAACATTTTGGAAAAACTCAGCTTAAATGCAGATACATATGACCAAACATTACAATAAATCCCAGCTGTAACAAGCAGTAAACACATTTAAAAAACTGAAGAGTAGCTTATTTATCCCAGATGTGAAGAGAATATGCATAACAATTTATTGAGGAAAAATGGGGGGAAGGGGTTGTTACCAGAATCAAATGGATTAATGATGATGCTTAAAATTTTTAAATTCTGTGAAAAAATGCAAAGTAAGAGTATTATAAAAGGGAAATTGCTAGTATGGAATAAATGTGTTACACACAACATTTTTGAACCACTTCTACGGAAAATATGTAAGGAAAAAGTTATATTTTCAAGATCTAGTTCAAATTTGATTCACAATCAAACAACTGTAGACTAAATCATCACGTAAAAAGAAAAAAATAGCTGTGCTGCCCGGGCTGGCTGCAGGCAATTTGTCCACCTGGTAACAAGCAGTGTTAGTTGTCAATCAGAGTAAGAACGTATGGAGTTGGGGGTCAGACAGTGCTGCACGGTAGGTCTATCTGAACCAGGACGAGGCTGCTAGTTGGAGATCCCGAGCAAACCTGAGATCCTGAGCTGGCTGGAGTCCCGAGAGTAGGCTGGAGCTCTGGAGCAGACCAGAGTACTGGAGCCTGCTGGAGAGCTCGAGCAGGCCCGAGATCCAGTGCAAGGTGGGGGTCTGGATCAGGTCGGAGAACAGGGAGCCGGTCGAAGATCTGGAGCAGGTCCGAGAGCAGAGCAGAGCTTCTTGTCTTCTCTTGGCTGTGGGTACTGAGCTGAGTCAGTTTCCAAGGACGTCCTCAGCAGGTGGCAGTAAGGTGATCACACTGCCTGCCTTCCCCTCCCCTCCCCATCCCAAACATTAGAATTCCATACCTTGGAGTACATAGAAGGGGTGGGAGGAGCTGAGAGCATGGATGACTGAGTCACTCCACTCAAGGGGAGTGAACAACAACGTTGTCTGTGAAAAGAGATAGTGGATGGAGTAAGCTGTGACTTAGCTAGGTAGCTAGAGAGCTAGCCAGCCACATCGATAGATCGATAGATGTGATCCAGATGGGTATGGTGGAGGAAGGAGGATATAAAGGCAGCGCATATCAAGGAGTGTGAGAACAAAGTGTTTTGAATCTGATTGTGGCAGCCATTGTACAGTACTGTGTGATGTGATTGAACTATGAAATGTTATGACATCTGGAAAAGCTTCCAATAAAATGATAAAAGAGGTGGGAGCAGGGAAGGAGGGGAAAGGATGAAAAGCTGATATCAAGGACTCAAGTGGAAAAACAGATATTTGGAGAATGACAACGGCAGCAGGCATGTGAAGGTGTTTGGCACAGAATATGTATGTAGGTATTGTGATAAGCAATGTATGAGCCCTCAATAAAATTATTTTTAAGAGACTATTAAATGGTTTGAAATTTTAAAATGTGTCAAGAAAAAATGATAAAAAACCCTGAATACCCTATCACAGACATATTAAACAAGGAAAAAACTATTTTACTTGCAAAACCCAACCTTGAAAGCCTTTGAGGCAAGGTGATGGGAACACTTTATATATTGATGGCTGATACGTCAAGGGGCTTTGACCCTTGATAATCTGTATAATGTTCTTTTTATAGATATCTATGAGGAGAAAAAAGTGCTGTAGTTTTAATGAGAGTGTTACCAGTTAAGCCTGAGGAAATCAGCATCAGTTCAAATGCCCAAACACTTAAATGTCTAAGAAAGCCAGGTTATATTATGATATACCATTTTTAAAATGACAAAAAGTGGTGTCTATAATATATGGGAATGCTGTTATGAAAAAGTGTATGGAAACTAAAGTCACACATAATTATATATTTTAATTTTCTAGAAATATGATAAATATGGATCTGCTAGACTGGAAAGGAATTTTGATGATATAAAACAAAAATCCAAATCTGTTGTCTTCAAATTGAAAACAACTCATGACAGGTCCCTGTTACAGAAAAGAACTAAGTTCTAGATTACCAAAAACACCATAAGTTGGACTAGGAGAGGGAGCCCTACTGGCATAGTGGTTATACACTGGACTGCAAACTGAAAGATCAGCTGTTTGAAACTGCCTACCCGTATGACAGAGAAATATGAGGCTTTTGACTCCTAACAGCCTTGGAACCCAGCTTGGGTCTGGGTTTGGGGCGAAGTGTACCTTTTCTTGGCTGTAATATTCTCAAGAAGCAGGTTGCTAACCCTTTGTCTGTGATACTGTTAGGTGAGTTCAAACTGCTAACCTTTTGATCAATATTCAAGGGCAAACAATTTGCACCACCCAAGGACTTTTGATGTCATTAACATACATTAATATTCAATCTTTTTTTAAAGAAAAGGCAAACAATCATAGATATGTCTAATATTTATAGACCTATAGAACACATATGGCTTTTATGGGAATCGATATGCATCTATAGTCAAAATTCCTGCAATAACCCTATCCAGTTGGTTTTATAATCACTTCCTTTTTATAGATGAGGAAATTGGGACACACATTAAATTATTAAAGGTTATATGGTTTAGCTTAACTGTTCTTTTTTGTGTGCGTGTGTAGCTTAACTGTTCTTATGAAGACCCAAGATGACTACTTTCTACTGGTTGTCTTCAAAGATCCCAGAATCGAAGAGGTTGTGGACCTCTGTGTTTCTATACCCACTCTTTTGTTTTTTCTCAGTGTGGATAAAAGGAATAAAAGAAAATCTGGATAGCATTCTAAGAAGCTAAAGCAATGCATTATTGAATACAAAATTTCAAAGGAGAAAATAGAACCATATGAAAAATAAAAGTTTATTTAGAGGGAATAACAAGATAATAAATAGACATGTTCTAGGATTAAAATGAAGGGCATTTTCCATAGTCACCTCTCTGACTATGCACACACATACACACTACTGCACATGTGTGAACACACATGCACACACATAACTCAAGTCATTCTGACTCAACAACTTGTACTTACACACCCACTGAGTCCTGGCAACTCCAGGACTTTGAAACAACAAAGTTGATTTGATAAAGGAAAAGCTTATACTCTTCAGGGGAAGGAAAAAGGAGGAAGAAACCTTAAGTTAATGAAAATGGACTAACAAACCTATTGCTATTTATTGTTGTTGTCATTGTTGTTGTTTTTCTTCCCAGTCAGATTGATTTCAAACCTTCTTTATGTTGATTGCCACTTCTCAGCGCCACTCCTTGCCCCAGCCCTACCCGCCAACCTGGTATGTCGCTAAGTCTGGCCTGTCCGACATCACAGTCGCTGCTAGTTCAACTTACTTCGTAGCTTTCATTCAAACATGAAACCACGACGTTCTGTTCTTAAAAACAACTTTTAAAAAAGGTTAGTCTGTTGATGTGTTTTCTGTTTCATATTCCGGGTAAAAATCATAAACCACTGGAAGAAAAGAAAGTTAGATTCAGCTGCAGCCTGATGGACTCAGTGTGGGAAATTATGTGTCACAGAGTCTGCATGCATGGAGTGAAGTTCTGTGAACCATGGAAATAGGATTTATTGTAAATGCTGGGCTAGTATTTCAGGACAACAGCCATAAAGCAAAGACTTAAAAGCTTTCATCATTAGGCTAATTATAATTCACTTGATCCTCCAATGTAACAAAATCCTTCTATCTGTTTTCCCAAGCCATTATTCCTCACAGTCTGTATATTGGCTTGTCTGTTATTAAATATTCATTTTCCACAGTGTTTTTTGGAATGTAAACAAAGCTGTCACATTACTTCTTTATATTGATTCCTGGACTGTCCTTAGAAGAGCTTTCAGTCACATCAATAGTTTCGAGTGATACTTAGGTTTATTTCATAATGAGAAAATACATTTTTTTGGTCCAAATAAAGGATATTGGAACGTATATCTTTAGTTTCTCATATAGCTGTGCTCATTATTAATGAAGACCCAAAATGGTACTTTTTCTGAACTTTAACTGAATTCTATCTGTTTAGAAGAATACTACAATGTGAAGCAGAACAATTTGCATGTTTTTACCAGAAATGTCCTCTCAAGCTGTGCTTTGAAATTTTCTGTTTGCTCTTTGACTTCATTCCATTTCAATTAGATGCTCTACGATCAAGAGAACGTTGTATAGTCTCTTCGACATCCTCTTTAGGATTGTGTTCCTTTTCAGTTCTTTTAATAATCGTTGGCTTTTCGCATATGTGATGTTTCTGATGTCATTCCACAGCTCCCGAGGCCTTCTGTCACTAGTGCCCAATGAGTCCAATCTGTGCCTAAGACGTTCTCAAAATTCAGGTCCGATATCTTCAAGGGTGTCTGTTGGCTCGCATGCACTTGCTCTGTAACTCCTAGAAGTTTTTATTGACTGATTTTCAGAACTAGATGATCATGCCTTTCTCCCTATTCGAACTTAATCTTGAAGCCCCAGTGAAACTGTTCAGGACCATAGCTTCATTTATAAATGAGTAATGGCTGCATATGAAGTACACTGAATGAAAGTCAAACCCAGATCTCCATATAGAAAGTATGAATTCCATCACTGAATCACAACTTTCCTTACGGTTTACCTCTGACTCTCTAAATACTGCCTTCAAGTTCATACCTTCAAGCAACACTACAGGGGTAGAACTGCCCCTGTGGGTTTCTGAGACTGAATATTTTTAGGAGTAGAAGCTTCATCTTTCTCTTGAGGAGTAACTGGTGGTTTCACACTGCTGACCTTGTAGTAAGCCGTCCAATGTGCAACCCACTATACCACCTTACAACCCGTTATAATCTGAACTTCTGGTTTATAGAATCTTTATCAGCAGCCTCAATATCTTTCTACAGCTATCTGAGATTTATCCTCGTTTTCATGATAAATCCCATCAGCCCTAGTATTGGAAATAACTTATTTTCCATAAAGTAGGCAAAACTAAACTGTTGCCCTCTGCAGTTATAAACATATTAATTCAATGTGATAAGTATTTAAGATGGATCCATTACTGTTATGATAAATACATGGATGCATTAGATAATCTACTTTTTATATTGACTCTAAACATATTTACTAGACATGCTATTTGTAGTCATCACCATGCTTTGCCATATGCAAGTGCTTCTAAAACTCCATTGTAGAAAGCCTACGACAAAATGTAACATGTAGATTCTTCCATAAATGAACCAACAACTAATGATTTTCAAATTTATATAACCGCTTTCATTTATTTTATCATATTTTAAATAGACTACCCTATTACTAAAATTCTGTCTACCCATTCCATTAATTATCTGGCAGTTTGTCATACTGTGGTGGCTTGTGCATTGCTGGCAGTTTTGTCACTGATATCTCAAATGTCAGCCAGGTCACAGAAAGTGAACCAGGTTTCAGTGAAGCTTTCAGACTAAGAATAGACTATGAAGAAGAAATTGGCTGCCCAAGTCTACCAACAACTTCTGTCAGAAATTCATCAAGCACATGATTAACATGCACTGATAATTGTTGGCAATGGAAAGCAAAAGTTGGAAGCAAAGAGGAAGGATCAGTAGTTGGAAAATATTGTCTTGGTGATAGAAACAAATCAGGGGATCTCATGATAGAATTTTGTAAAACCAGTGACTTGCTAATACTGTTTTCAACAACACAAAAGCTAACCCATGGACTTCCACAGATCAAACACAGAGAAATCAAATTGACTATACTTGTGGGAAGAAAAACTGGAGAAGCTCAATAACAGCTGCTCAAACTAGGCCAGGGACTAATTGTTCAATAGACCATCAATTGTTCAAATGCAAGTTTGGGTTAAAGCTGAAGAAAATTAAGACAAATCCACAAAAGTCAAAATACAACCTTAAATCTATCCCACTTGAATTTTGAGAACATCTCAAAGCATATTTGATGTACTGAACACTAATGAAGGAAGCACTGATAAGCTGTGGGAGGACATTAAGGACAGCATTTGTGAAGAAAGCAAAAGTTCATTAAAAAGACAGGATAGAAAGTAAAGATCAACGTGAATGTCAGAAGAGATTCTGAAGTTTGCTCCTAATCACAGAGTAGTTAAGGCAATTGGCAGACATGGTGAAGTCATTGAGTCATGTAGAAAATTGCAAAAAACAGCTCGAGAAGACCAAATCACACATTGTATTGAAATGTGCACAGACCTACTGTTTGAAAAACCAAAAGGGAAAATATCCTTAGTAGATCTGAAACTGAATGTACTCAAGAAAAAGTTCAAGCCATGGATTGCAATGTAAGATTCTGTGGGAAACATATTGAATGATGAAGGAAGCATACCAAAAAATGGACAGAATACAGAGTCATTGTACCAAAAAGAACTAGTTGACATCCAACCATATAAACAAGTGCTAGTGGATCTGAAGGAAGAAGCCCAAGCTGCACTGAAAGCATTAGCCAAAAACAAGAATCCAGGAATGGATGGAATACCAAGAGAAAAGTTGCATTGAGCTGATGAAGTGCTGGAAGTACTTACTTGTCTATGACAGATAGTTTGGAAGACTGCTACTTGGCCAACGGAGTGGAATAGATCTGTATTTGTACCCATTCCAAAGAAAGGAAACCCAACAGAATGCTCATGATATGCAACAATGTATTTGATATCACATGTAAATAAAATTTACTGAAGATCATCCGACAGCAGTTGTAGCATTACAGAGAGCTAGCTGTCAGAGGTTCAGACTGGACTGAGAAGAGGGCATGCAATGAGATGTCAGTGCCATCGTCAGATGATTCTTGGTTGAAAGCAGAGAATAGCAGAGAGATGTGTTTCATTGACTTTGCCAAAGCATTTGAATACAGGGATCTTAATACTCTATCGATAGTCTTGAGAAGAATGGGAATTCCAGAATTTCATTGTGCTCATGCAGCACCTGGACATGGATCAAGAGGCAGTTGTGTGAACAGACCAAGGAGATGTTGCATGGCTTAAAATCAGGAAAGGTGTGTATCAGGGTCCTATCCATATTTAGTCAATCTGCCTACTGAGAAAATAATCAGAGAACCTGGATTATATGAAGAAGAATGTGGCATCAGGATTACAGGAAGGCTTACTGACAATCTGCACTATGCAGACGACACAGCCTTCCTTGCTGGAAGTAAGGAGGACTTGAAGCACTTACTAATAAAAATCAAGGACTGCAGTGTGGATTACAACTCAGTGTGAAGAAGACCAGAATTCTCATAATTGGATCAATAGGTAGCATGAAGTTGTCAAGAATGTGCTTGAATCTACAATCAATATTCATGGAAGCAGCATTCAAGAAATCAAAAGGTATGTTAAATTTGTAACAAAAGCCCTCTTTAAAAGTAAGAGGAAATAGAGCTGAGCCCCAGTGGCATAAGTGGTTGAGTGTGGGACTGCGGCCTGACGGCTTGGTGGTTCAAATCCAGCGACAGCTCTCAGGAGCAGCACTGGGTAGCACCCACGACCACCAGAGGCAGTGATGCCCACCCCCCCGAAAAAAAATTAAGAGGAAATAGAGGAAAGAAATAGGAGGCAATGGGCATTTATAGAGATCTAAATATAGGCATGTACTTAGGTAAATATATTTATACATAATGATGGGGAAATAGATCTTTGTGCATATATTTATAGGGTTAGTATTAAGGCAACAGATGGACATTGGGCCTCCACTCAAGTACTTCCTCAATGCAAGAACACTTTGTTCTATTAAATTGGCATTCCATGATGCTCACCTACCTGATATGATCCCTGAAGACAAATGTGTGCATAAGCAAAAGTGATGAAGAAAGCTAATGGTGCCCGGCTATCAAAAGATATAGCATCTGGAGTCTTAAAGGCTTGAAGGTAACCGAGCAGCCATCTAGCTCAGTAGCAACATGGAAGAGGCACATCATCCTGTGTGGCACAAGGTGTTGAAGGGATCAGGTATCATGCCTCAAAGAACTAAAAATTAACTCATTGTAAAAGAGGGGGAGTGCATTTTGGGGACACAAAGCCCATATGTAGGTGAAGCAACATCCCCTTAAAGAAGGGTCTCAGGGAGGAAATGAGCCAGTCAGAGTACAGTGTACTAACAATGAAATACACAACTTTCCTCTAGTTCTTAAGTGTTTCCTTACCCTCCCCCCCATCATGATCACAATTCTATCTTACAAATCTGGCTAGACCAGAGGATGTACACTGGTACAGATAGGAACTGGAAGCATGGAGAATCCAGGACAGATGGTCCCTTCAGGACCAGTGGTAAGAGTGAAAATACTGGGAGGGTGGAGGGAAGGTGGGGTAGAAAGGGGGAACTGATTATAAGGTTCTACATATAATCCTCTCCCTGAGGTATGGACAACAGGGAAGTGGGTGAAGGGAGGCATCAGAGAGTATATCACATGACAAAATAATAATAATTTATAAATTATCAAGGGTTCATAAGGGAGAGGGGCACAAGAAAGGAGGGGGGAGATGAACTAACACCAAGGGTTTAAGTCGAAAGAAAATGTTTTGAGAATGATGATGGCAACAAATGTACAAATGTGCTTTGCATACAATGTATGAATGTATGGATTGTGATAAGCATTGTATGAGCAAATAAATGATTTTTTTAAAGTCCTCTTTAGAGTATTGTAAAGCAAGGATATTACTTTGAGTATTAAGGTACATCTGACCAGAGTCATGTTATCTTTAATAGTCTCATATGCATGTGAAAGTTGGACCTTGAATAAGAAAGAATCGATGCATTTGAACTATGGTTTTGGTGAAGAGTACTAAACATATTAGCTAATGTCAAAAGAAAACCCATTGTGTTCAGAAAAAGTCTATTCAAAATGCTTCTTAGAGACAAGGATGGGAAGATTTGGCCTCATAAACATTGGACATGTCATCAAGAGAGAGACCACTCCCCAGAGAAGGACGACTACTTGGTAAAGTGGAGGGACAGCAAGCCGGATTGACACAGTGCCTGCAACAATGGACTCAGGCATAGGACCAGTTGCGAGGGTGCCAGAGCCCTGTGCAGAGTTTCTTTCTGTTGTGCAGAGGGTTGTTCTGCAGCAGAACCGACTCGAGGGCATCCCGAAACAACTGGCAAGCCAAAGAGAATCCTGACCCTGCCAAGTTGACCCCAAACCTTAACTATTACAAGTCCCCGAACTGTTGTGCCCAGATCAATTGCCACTAAGAGCTTTCCACAGAAATTTTTTTAACACGTGGGATCAAGATATTGAAGCATTTGTCACATGAAAGCATTGGAGCAGGAGATGAAACGTGGGTTTATTAACGCAATCTAGAAGCAATGACTACCTAAAGCGGAAATGTTCCAGTCAAAGCAAAAGTAGAGAAGTCAAAGGCCAATATTATTGCAACTGTTAGGGGGGATGCTCCAGGCATTTTGCTTGTTGAATTTGGGGAGGGACAAAGGATGATAGCATCTGTTTTCTGATCATTAAAATAAATCATTAAGCTGAGCCCTGGTTGTGTGCGGGACTGCAGCCCACAGGATTGATGGTTGAAATCCGACAGCAGCTCTCCAGGAGCAAGGCTGGGCTTCCTACTCCCACCAGGGCAGTGATGTGAAAAATAAATAAATAAATAAATAAATAAATAAATAAATAAACAAACATCATGAAAGGGTATCTACTTTTCTTTAGGTAATAATATGAAAAAAGGTAACATGAACACATTCCCACTGCCGCAGTTCACCAGTGAGAGTAAATGCTGGTATCATTGCTTACAAACGTTTCCTCAACTTTATGGTGCCTCTGTTGAGAAATCAAGTTTCTATTTTTAAGCTCTATTCCCCCATAAACCTTTTGGAGTCTCCTTGCAGCATGTTTTCCTCAGACCAATTAACCATGTGAGACCCAAAGAGGAACCATCTGCCCCAAACAGAGCTCAGAATGCCAGGTGGAGAGGACTGGAAAGAAGCATGGAGCCTTAAGCCTTAAGCCAGGGAAGAAGTGGGAAGAGTGGGGGAGCACTGAGAAATTGTAACTACTGTTTTGAAACAAAAGTGTATGTATTCTTGGATAGAATGCTAATTTGCTTTATATATTTAAACCCAACCACACACAAAAAAAAAAAGAAAAAGAAAGAAGGGGCTCCCTCTTTGTTATTTTCTGGAGAGGCTGCAATAAAGAATTGAATTATTTTTATTTAATGCTTTTCCCCTATACTACCCCAAAGTTGATTTATAAAGGCAACACATATTGGATATCAATTTAATAGCTGTCTTTCCTTACCACCCCAATTTGCATCTAGGTTTTAATAAGTCCATTTTCTTGTCTACATAGCCTTGGTGTTGGCACAAAGCAGAGCTATATTGACTCAATATTGGTTGGCTTAATATGGGATTTGGTGTAATTTGCTTACCCTATCTGGACTTCAGTTAGGTTTGCACTTTGTGCCTCTCAAGCTTTTCGGTAGAAATGACGCCAACTGAAGAGGAGAAAAAAATATTTACCTCCCAGAAGTCAGAGATAGCCTGAGGCAGCTAATAACCAGTTGTGATATTTTTATGAAGTTTCCTTGAAGTTTCATCCTACAGCTTAGAAACTAGTTTCATGCCAATTTTAAAACTTGCTTACATTTTAGATCCCATACCATTATGTCAATGCTTACTTTAAAAATTAAACATAATTTTCTCTCAAGTCTTGTAAGACAAATAGTGGCATTGTGCATATGACCCCCAGGGCTAAACATCCTCAAATCTGTTTGAGGAGCACACAAGTGCCATTAAAGGATCGACAGCATTTCTTTTTAACTCACTGGTTATCTTATGATTCTAACAGGCACAGCTAATATTTACTGAGCCTCATTCATGGTCACGTGGGGTGGGTGATAGAAGAAGAATCTGATAGTTTGCCTTTCGGAGATGGAGTTGTGATGACAGGGCATGTGTTCATACAAAGGATTGCTACATGGAAACCCAGAGGGAGGAACAGAAGAGGGGAGCAGCTTGCCGATGGGGAATGCGGAAGCCTAAAGCCATCTCAGCCTTAATTGCCTCCTTTGTAACATGGTATGACACCCTTTGATCTCATAGGGAGGTTATGAAGCTCGTTAAGATAAAATATGTCCACATACAAGAAGAAATAGACCGTACAAGTAACAAAGATGACCATACTTTTATGCAAACATCATGTACATTCTACGGTTGTTTGCTAACCACGCGCCACCCCACCTCCCAGGTATTTTGTAAGCCCAAGGCCACCTTCCTTCTTCTTTTTCTTTTTTTAAAATATCTTGCTATTTACACATTATATGTTGATCTGAAAGTCTTCCATCACAAAGTAGAACTATGAAATTTAGGTAGGAAACCAGTTGCCATATGGACATAGGGAAATGATCTACATGAAAACTTGGGATGAAATATACCCCAAGGAAGCAAAAAAAAACCCTCAAAATAGCATAGTATTTACTGAGTGGAAATCTCAGTTAATGGAGAGACCACTGAAGAAAGCAGACTGCTGTGGGCCTTGGACTCTGAGTTAGGGAACTGAGGATCACTCCACTGGGCTTTTTATACCCCTTCCACGGTATAAATTGTTTCATATTTTAAGACAGCTGGAAACACTTCAGCGCAGACTTAAAGGGCATATTAAATGCTCCAACTCTCTTACCCAATATTAAAAGAGTGAATAAAAAACTAGATAATTGGTTGCAGACATCACTTGTCAGAATTGTTAACTTTGCAAGGGGAGTAAAGAAGGAGAGTTTGGTTGTTTTTTTTTTTTTTTTTTTTTTAGTAAAAAATAGATTGGCATTATGCCAGACATGGACGGTCAGAATAGAAGAAAATCTAAAAGGAGATTACTATCATTCTTAGTAAGAGGCTAAAAGCAACCAACTTCTATATAATTTGAAATGAATTCCAGCACTAGTCAATGAAAAACATATGGTTCAAATGTTGATGAGGAAATCAGATATAGGATGAAATCTGAGCATTCTGAAAAGGTTGAATTTTTTATCATTATGTGGGGAAAATAACACCTGATGATGATCATTCCCTATATGTGATCATTTAAATGGGATGCTTGTTGTTCCATGATGCTCATCTTCCCAACATGATCGCTGAAGACAAAAGTGTGCATATGCAATGGTGGTGAAGAAAACTGATAGTGCCTGGCTATCAAAAGATATAGCATCTGGGGTCATAAAGGTTTCAAGGTACAGAAGTGGCCATCTAGCTCAGAAGAAACAAAGCCCACATGGAAGAAGTACACCAGTCTATGTGACCACGAGGTGTCAAAGGGATCAGGAATCAGGTATAAAAGAACATAAAATTATATAATTGTGTGCCCATCTTCTCATTGGGATCACTGAAGACAAATGTATGCATAAACAAATGTAGTCAAGAAAGCTGATGATGCCCTTCTATCAAAAGATATAACATCTGAGTTCTTAAAGGCTTAAAGGTAAACTAGCGGCCATCTAGCTCAGAAGCCACAAAACCCACATGGAAGTAGCACACCAGCTTGTATGACCACAAGGTGTTGAAGGTATCCTATATCAGACATCAAGGAACTAAAAATTTATCAGTGTAAATGAAGGGAAGTACAGGTTGGAGACCCAAAGTCTATCTGTAGGTAATGGACTTCTCCTTACACAGAGGTTGCAAGGAAGAGACAAACTAGTTAGGGTGCAGTGTAGCAATGATGACACATACAATTTTCCTCTAGTTCTTCAATGTTTCCTCCTTCCACTATCATGATCCCAATTCTACCTTACATGTCAGGCTAGACCAGAGGATGTACACTGGTAAAAATAGGAGCTGGAAACATAGGGAATCCAGGACAGATGATCTGTTCAGGGACAGTGATGAGAGTGGCGATACTGGGAGGGTGGAGGAAAGGTCAAGTAGAAATGGGGAACCAATTACAATAATCTACATATAACCTCCTCTCTGGGCTATGGACAACGGGAAAGTGGGTGAAGGGAGATTTCGGGCAGTGTAAGATATGACAAAGTAATAATAATTTACAAATTATCAAGGGTTCGTGAGGGTGTGGAGGTGGGGAGGGAGGGGACAAAATGAGGAGCTGATGCCAAAGGCTTAGATAGAAAGCAAATGTTATAAGAATGATGAGGGCAAGGGATGTCATATGTGCTTGACACACGATGGACTTATGTATGGATTGTGGTAAGAGTTGTATGAGCTCCCGATAAAGGATTAAAAAATAAAATAAATGGGATGCTTGAAAGTTGACTAAAAACATACATTGATTATATACCTTATGAGACAAATTCAAACCCCTATTTTAAGAACATTGGGATATAACATACCCTTTTGCTCAAAATGTAGAAAACATACATTTAATGTTAAAACCATATACATTTGAAGACTCTTAAAAGTAATTCCATTTAAACAGTTTAGTGTCATGGAATATGTGACAAGGAAAAAATATCTATTGGGATATATATGTATGTGTGTGTGATAACCCTGAAGAGATGCAAAACAAGCAAGCAGTATTCTTTTGATCCTAGTATGTAAAAACAAGAGGGAGAAAATTATCTGAGTGCTTTAAAAGATACTTTTATTTGAATCATATAAATGAGCCTTGTATTTCAATTAAACAAGGAAATAAATAAAATGACTATAAATAAGAGTGGTATCTTGGACTAAGTATCTAGAGATTTGAGATGTAGTGTGTTTTTTTTTAATGAAAGTCCATAAGCCAATTTGTATCACAGTATTTCCACAGGGTGAAGCAATAGTCCATTAAAGACAGGTGTGGCATTAAAGACAACCTTTAGCGCTAAAGTTATATGAACTTAACTTCTCTCATGCTGTTAATTCGGCTGACACTATGCTAACATTCGATCTAAGTTTGGAGGTACATGGTGGCAATAATAAAATCTAACATTTACTGAATACTTACTAATAATACTTCACATGCATTAGTTAGCTTCCTCTTTACAACAACATCCTGTAAGATATGTACTAGTAGTGTTATCATTTTGCAGAAGAAAAATGAACCTAAGAGAGATTAACAGACCTGTCTAAGGTTACTTAGCTTGCAAAAGATAGAGCCTGGGTCTAAACACCTTATATAATCACCATGCTACACAGTCTCTCATAAAAGTTGAAGATAAAAGTAAACATTCCTTCATTACTCCAGTCCATTAGAAAGTGCTACTGAGTGGACCCCCTCACGCAAAATGCTGTCCAGCTCTGCACAATGCCCTCAATCAGTTGGGAAGCAGATTTTTGTTATCCATTGGCTTATCATTGTCTGATGTTTGCAAGTTGATAGCCTTTCTTCCAGATTTATCTTAGACTAGAAGCTCTGTTGAAATCTCTTCAGCCTCATAGCAACATAAAAGCCTCCATTGGCAGATAAGTAGAGGCTGCACACTAACACATCCATCCTGGAAGTAGAATACCCAGAATGTTCCTTAGAAGCAAGACAGCAAGATTTCGTGTGTCACATTCGCTGGACATGCTATCAGGAGAGACCAGCCCTGAAATAAGGCATAATACTTGGTAAAATAGAGGGTCTGTAAAAAGGAAAAAAGAAGAAAAAGAAAACCTTCAATGTGATAGAATGACACTGTGACTGCTCTGTCATCTTTCTATGCATATATGTGTGTGTGTCTATTTAGAGATTAAATGTACACTTGTGCTTATGAAATTTAAGAGGGGCCAAACTGGGGTGATAGAAGTCAGAATTGTGATTGCTTCCATGCTGGTTGTTGTTGTAAGATCCTGTTGCATTGGTTCCAACTCAGAGACCCGGTGTACAGCAGATTTCAACACTGCTGAGTTCTGCACCATCCTTGCAAATGATGCTGTATTGCAGAGGGTTGCTGCAGCTGCTGCAGCAGTCCCTCCCCGAGAGAGTCTTCCTCCTTTTTGCCGATGCTTCACTTTACCAAGCATGATGTCTTTCTTCAGGAACTGATCACACCTAACAACATGTCCAAACTATATGAGAGCAAGTCTCCAGTTCCTTCTTTCTGAGGACCATTGTGGCTGTCCTACTTCCCAGACAGATCTGTCTGCTCTTCTGGCCGTCCATGGTCTAGTGAATATTTTTTACTAACACCGCAATTCAAAGGTGCTGATTCTTCTTTAGTCTTCCTTATTCATTGACCAATTTGCACACAGATTTGTCCAATGCTTTGCTGTCTGATCTCTTGGCAGCTTTTATTGTATTCATTGTGAATGCAAGTGAAATGAATCCTGACATCAATGTTTTCTCCATTTACCGTGATGTCGCTTATGGGGTCATATGGGAGGATTTTTGTTTTCTTTCTACTGTAAGTCTTTCATATTCTTTTTTTCTTTTTTAAATTTTCTTTAATAGTGATTCAAGTCTTCTTTACTTTCAGCAAGCAAGTATGGTTGTGTGAAATTTCTTAATATGATCTTCTACTTAAGACTCTGTAATCCCCAGCAAATGATCAAGTTGGGTTATGCAAATAGGGCATTTGTAAAACCAATGGAGGGAAGTGGTGAGTTTTCCTTACCACCCCTCTAAGTATCAGGATGAACCCTCCTTGCAGCAGCAGAGGAGAGAGCGACACTGAGGCGCTGGCACGAGCACATCTAGATCTCTATTTGCAGTGGCAGGGGCCACTGAGAGCAGATGCATCATGGCCTGTGACCTGAGATGCAGGTGCTGCACCAAGACTATGGGCTGCCTTCTCCTCCACTGGCCAGAGAGGATGGAACTAAGCAACCGAGCAACAGGCTGGCTGGCTTCCTGGACTATGGAGGCAAAGGCCACGTAGCTGAGAAAATGTGGACCAGAGAGAGTTGGCTGCTGGCTGGGGAAACCAATGACTGTATCTTTACTCTTTGCTAATCCTGACTTGTGGTAACCTACTGAGGGACTGTGAGTTTTGTCTGTGAGTTCAGTGTGGCCATTGCAACATATTATCCAACCTAGCAGTGTTGTAGAGTGACATGGTCTTAGGGTAGGTAAAGAAGGATGGGCCACGAAAGCTTGTTGGACCCTACCTCATGGCAATGGGGAAGCCAGAGGAGGTCAGAGATGGCGGACCTCCCTGTTATCACCACCTCAAGGCTGTGTCACATGCAGCAAGGTGTTAATGAGTCTTCCTCCAATCCTAATGCCACAACCGTCTTCATCTAGTCCATTTTTTCAGGTTATTTGCTCCGCTTCTTTGCTTATTTGGGGAATGAGAGGGTAGGGAGGAGGCCTGATGGTACAAGGAGCCCATGGGGTGGGGTGGGGGGGTTAGTGGTTACACATTGGACTGCAAACTGAAAGGTCGGTAGTTGGAAACCATCAACTCCTCCGGAGAAAGATGAGGCTTTCCACTTGCGTAAAGAGTTACAGTCTCAGAAACCCACACGGACAGGTGGGTGTGTCCCATAGGGTCACTGTGTGTCAGAGTCGCCTCCATGGCAGTGAGTTTGGTTTGGTTTAGAAAAGTCGTCATTGATGGGAAAGGGTAATGGCAGCACCTCTGAGGTTCCAGAAGCATTCTATAGCTTGACGTTGGTGGGTCACTGAAGTGAAGGCCTGTAACAATGATCAAGTTGGACATCTGAGCGATGTGCATTTTACTGTGTGTGGTGCACTGGGTGGTCTAGAGGGACAAATCCAGTGACATACATCTATGTGTAAGAAAGCACTTATCAAGAAAACTATCAAGAAAACTTCCCAGCCCCATCTGACTCGAGCCCATAAGCCTGGTGATAGTCCATAGGCGCCTCTGTAATCTCCTGTAGCTGCAGGCATGATGCAGAAAGGGGATGCGGGATGCAGGGTGCGGGAAGATCTCAGGTCTGTGGGGGCAGAGTAGTATGGATTCAAGGTCCGTGGAAACAGGACAGGGTGCTGACAGCTCTCAGGGTCGATGGCAGAGTTCCAGCCATCAGAAAGGCGAAGGGGCAGAGAAAGGGAGGGATCTTCCCAGGTTCCCAGCTAATAAGAAGACCCCACCCCAAAGGAGGCTTCATCAGACTGTGACCTGATGGACAGGTTGGATTCCACTCCATTTTCATAAAAATTCAGGTTGACACAAAATCATCTAACGACCATACTGTGAGTATGTAGTATCTCAATTAAAAACAAGCAAAGCAATCTCTCTGATTTTATTATGAAATAGAGATTGTTAAAGGATGTTCATCTCTAGTGGGTTAACAGGCTGAAAGAGTATCGAGTACTAACCCAGCCAGAAGACTCCGTAGCTGTATCTGCTAAGTGTGGAATTGATAGGGAAAATCATACACGATTCTAACATGAATAAGAACTCTCCTGGCCCAGTGAGTTAAGCATTGTGCTCTCAACCTCAAGATGAGCAGTTTGAACTCACCAGCTGTGCTAAGGAAGAGGGAAGGAGCTGTCTGCTCCTGCAAAGAACCCCAAGAAGCCACTCCACGCGGCTCTGTCCTCGCAGGTTGCTGTGAAGCACAAAGAACTCTGTGGCAGTGGGCTGGGCTGGGCTGCACTCGTATGGCAGAGGCACCAGTGGGACATTTGGGAAAGAATATTAGAAACCATAGATAGCAATTATGTTTTCTGTTGAAAATCGTTTGCTTCTGATTATTTTAAATTCATGAGTCAGAATCTGGAGGAAGAGGGAGTGGAATCGTTCCTCCCTCATCTCCCACAATATGCTTCTCCTGACCACAAATCCATGGCTCAGACTCTTATTAGCTGTTCTCCACCAGATTTTATGATTTTCCACATTCGAAAACGCCAGTTGTCCAAATCAATGACACATGCTGGAGGCCTGCAGATGCTTCCTCGTTATTGCAGAGGCTTCCCTGAGGGCCTGCTCTCCAGCCTCTCGGCTCTCTTCATTCGCCACGATGTGTCTGGGCTGGAATGAGCAGGCAACAGCTGGAATTTTACTTTGAACTTGCATTTTTCACTTGGTGCAGAGTCTGTAGAGGGAGCTTGTCTGGGATACAGTCAGTCCACAGGATTAGACTTGACAGACTT
This sequence comes from Nesogale talazaci, assembly GCA_004026705.1. Lineage (NCBI taxonomy): Eukaryota > Metazoa > Chordata > Mammalia > Afrosoricida > Tenrecidae > Nesogale > Nesogale talazaci. The sequence continues at coordinate 41,348 of PVJH01001055.1, forward strand.
TGAGAAATCATTTAAAGGGTAACATCTACTGAAGTAAAATATTTCGTCTTGTCTCTATGAATGTCAGCAACAGGTTGACCTATCATGCGCAGTTTTCCATAAAGGGCAACTGGAATGTATCCATAAAAGTTGTTCAGGTGGAGTTCAATGTGCTCCTTACCTGTCAGCTTCAGGGAAGTAGGTAAGAGGGTAGGGCTGAGATGTCTCTCAAGCCTCACCTTTCTTTCAAGACGATTCCAAGTAGCTTGAGCATACAGAAAGTCAAGCACAGCGAGAAGGCTCGTGGTTGCACCTCATCATGAGATTGTAAACTACTGCCCACTACCTTCCGTGAGAAGGACCAAATATTTTCTGATTGTTCTGGGTCTCAGGGAATCTGAACCGAGAGTCTGATTTCATGCTTGGGTCCAGAGGCTGGGGTGTCATATTAGAATCTTTCAAGAGGTGCTTTCTTCCCTTTGTCTCTGAAAATGTTTGCAATCGTATTCCTTCTGGATCTACTAAGCACCCCAGGGAGGTTGGATCAGGTCCATGAGGCACAATGGCCAAGCGGCTAAAGGACATTTAAATTGAATTGGTCAAGTGTTTTTAACAGAAGAAAAATTATATTGTGCTAAGAAGATCTTATTACTATTTTTTCCTGACTATACATAAGATATTCATGTATAACTGTTATTTGTGTTTCTTTTGTTAAGTGGCACGTGTTGGGTCTGTAACTCAAAGCTCAGCAGTTTGGAACTATCTTGAGAGAAAGATGAGGCTTCCTGTCCCCAAGAAGAGTTACCGTCTCAGAAACCCACAGGGGCTGGGGGTCTGATATGTCTTAAAAGGTCATTGTGAGTTGAATTAACTTGATGGCAGTGAGCTTAGAGTTCATTATTCTTTAGACTTTTTTTCCCCTTACATTTTTTCCTTCATAATTTTTCCTTACTTCATTTATCCATAACTTATTTATTTCACCTTAGCTTAAAAACCCACTCAATTCCAACTCAAGAAATCATATAGGACAAAGTAGAAGTGCTCCTTAGAGTTTCTGAGGCTGCACATATTTATGGGACCAGACAACTCCCCCACCACCAAAGAATGTCTAATGGATCTGAATAATCAACTTTGTAATTAGCAGTCCAAAGGTTAGCCCATTGGCACCTGGGCTCCTTTCTGTTCAGCTTGGAGAACTACTATTCATAGGTATTGAGTGTGTGGCTTCAAGAGCCAGGATACGGGGGTTCAGATCCAAGCTCATTGATCTACCAGTTGTGTGATTTTAGGTATTATTATCGAACATCACTGCACCTATGTTTCCTTGCTCATAAAATGGGGATAATTATTATAAAACCTAATTCAGAGAATGATTTGGAAAACTGGCAAGTAAACAAAGACAAAATCCCAAGAACAGGGTTGTGCACCTGGTAAACCCACATTGTCTACTGTGTTCATCTTGCTGAGGGACTCTCCTGGGACCCTCACCCCATGATTTTCTTTTGTTGGTACTTTTTCCTCTCCCAGTCTGAACTCTAGCCTTCACGTTACAGCAACCTGACAATTTTGTTTACCGATTGCAAAAATTTTCTCCAAGAATTTTGAATCAAAAGATTCTCTGGCCAGTAATGAGCGAGCAGATTATTGCTGACATTCATTATGTAACTACCACTAGGCTTTGATATAATATGTTACATCTGTCATTTGCTAAGTGATTCATTTATTATCCACTCCTGTCATGCATTGGTCATAAGACTCTCAAATGGCATAGATGAAAAGGACAGTCATCTACTTTAATTGCTGTGTTTTGGGGAGAAATGGACAGATTAAAACCACAACTCTAAATCATAAACTCTAAGACTTGGAAGAGATGAAAAAGACCTCCTAGTCCCACCCACAAAGCTGGTGTTTGTGTGCTTCTGCACTATTGTCAACAAAAGGTCCAGCCTCAAATAACTAAACTATGCAATGATAATCTTTTCCACTCCAGAAGCAGTTTAGCCTTCTTTTTTATGTTAGACACTGCTTTTATTAGAGCTTTTACAGTTTCTACACCCAGTACATCTTTGTCGGTGTTAAAACTATATAGCAATGAGAGATGTACTAGAAGGTACTTATATTATATATTTAAATTAAATTTCACTTAATTTAAAAGTAACATTAAAAATACATACCCACACCCCCCCAAACAAACAAACCAACAAAAATACATACCCACCATAAAACAATTCAAACAGGGTTAAAAAGAAAGTATAAATGTCTCAATAGTATAAAAGCACTTAACTCAAATAGCAAGTGTTTACATTTTTGTGATGATCCTTTCAGACATATCTTTCTGTGCACCAACATATACAAGCATGTGCATGTAGTTTTGTGTGAAATACTAAAATATACATGGCATTAAACCTGCTTTTCAAAAAATGCGATTTAATACATATATCATTCCATAGTTGTCATGTCAAGTAGAATAGTATAATTGCTATAATAATCAGCTTCCAGAAATTCTTTTTCACATAGACTCCTTGACAGTTTCCCTCCATCCCTACCACTGTACCTCCTACCCCCCAAAACCCTTATTCTACTGGCCATCCCTATGGGTTTGTGGTAGTTACATAATCTGTTGTCAATTTGATACTCAAGAGTGATGGGGGAAAAATAAAAAAAGAGTGATGGGGTGGAGTTTAGCCTATCAATCAGGTCACAGCTTGAGGACCTCATTTTGAGGCACTAAGAAAATAATTAGATTGCTAGAGGTGGGACACAGGTTTACTTCTTTTGAGACATTCCTGCTGACAAGATACCTAGAGCTACATTAGAGCCCTGGAGCTGAAGGAGCCACATGGAGACCCCTGCCAGCACTGAGATGCTGCCAGCACTGGAAACTACCACTGGATCCACAAGACTTTCCACCCACTGGCCTATGATGCATTCAGCATCATTACATGTGTTGTGTGAGTCTAAAGAAGAATTTACAGATTGACACCAGACATATGTGCTAATATCAGACTTATGGACTTGATTTCGACTGGGCTCGGATGATTTTTTTAGTATTCAATTGTTCTTATATATAAAGCTCTTTCATATACACATATGAGAGTCTATGAACTTGTTTCTCTAATCAGCCAAGACTAACACATTATGGTATCTTAGGAGTGGGGTATTAGAGAAACAAATCATAATGATGGAGAGTGAATGTTTGTTTGACTTCTGCCTCATGGTAGAGTTTCTTCTTTTACTAGCCAGTGGTCAGATATGTCTATGTGGTTTACTGGGTTGTTTTCTGGGAAAAAATATGGGAAGCTAAAATTTTGATTATTTTGTTTGGTGGTTGTTTTTGACTATTCCTGTTTGAGAAGATGAAATTAGTATATATTTTGAACTCAGGGGTAGAAATCACCCCATGAATTTCTCAGAAACCATGCTGTTTAGGGGAAATGGCTGACAGAAGGTCAAAATAGCTGATGACCTGGCTCTGGCTTGATACTATCAGAGGCCCAATCCCACACTTTGTATCAATAGAATAGTTTTGATAAGGATTAATATAAGGATTGAACTTTAATGTTTTAAGAATCAAGTTTAGTATCTGAATCTACTTTGTTTATACTGATTTCTTCTGCTTATAATTGTTGATATAATAATTTAAAGAAATGATTATTGGGAAGTATGAAAATAGAGAGCTCATAAGCCCACTTACCTTGAGTCATCAACATTTGATCTTTACATTGGTTTGGACATGCCTGAAAAGAAGGCTCTCAAAAGATAAGTCCCACTCAGTGCTTTGGAGTATTCTGGACTTATGCATTCTAAGAGACTTGCCTGTGGGCTGTTGACAGATTGAGGAAAGAGGAACTTTTTGGCTTTTTGATTCTTGAACTAGTGGTTCTTCTCAGAAGCTGAAAAATTCTAGAGCCCTGAAGAAACTCTCTGCTCTAGGACTGAACTGTTAAAGGGAGCCTGTGGGCAAGCTGATGCTTGCTAGATGACCACCTGGATCCACTTGTTGAGTGGAAACGGGAGAAAAACAGCAATAAAGAGACAGATTGAGTCTGGCCACTGACATCCATGATCCTGGTTTACAGTAACTAGAGGAGAAAATGAGAGTGGATCAACTGGTCTGAAGTTCATGACCTAGCACGGGAGCTGAGCTTATTAAGAATTTGTGATGAAAAAAAAAAAGAATTTGTGATGGGGCCGTAGTCTAAAGGCAAGGCCTGGGTACCCTGGTGAGACTAAGTGGTACCCTGGTGAGGCTAAGTGAGGCAGCCTACACTGAGTTGACTAGAACCTAACTAGATGAAGAGAAGATTGTTGAGCCTGTGAACTGGGTGCATGTTGCTGCAGATTTTATGGATGGCCTGTCCTGATTTGAGTTTGCTTATGGATGCAGATTTACAAGTTTCCAACTGGAATGAAGATTCTTTACATCAAAGAATATGATTGCCCCCTCAGAGCACTAGAATCTAAGTGGGCAGAGTAGAAACTGGATACCCAAAATTGGGAGAATAAGGGCATGAAGTGATTGGGTTACAAACTATAATAGGTGCTGAAATATATTCATAGAATTATAGGATTAAGATATAGGTGCTACTTACCTGCAACTGTTAGGCATAGGATGTTTTGTTTTGTTCACTTATAGAATGTTATGCTTAAATGAGGAGGGCCCATATTGAATTGCACGCATTTTAGTTTTATCCTGTTAGGTACAGATATGACTTTATTATTGTTTGAAAATTATGTGTGGCCAAAGAATTGTGGGAAAGTGTCAAATTGACAAGGGGTGGTCTGTGGTAGTTGCATAATCTATTGTCAATTTGAGACTTAAGGGTAAAGGTGTGGAGCTTACCTGCAAATCAAGTCACAGCTTGATTATCTCATTGGAGGTGCTAAGAAGATAAATAGCTTGCTGGAGGCAGGACACACACTCACTCCCTTCAAGACATTCCTGCTGATAAGACACATAGAACTGCATTAGCGCCTTGGAGCTGAGCCAGTGCTGAGATGTTTCTACTGCCACTGCATCCACAAAACTATCCACCCATTGGCCTGTGATTTTCCTGCATTCAGCATCATTGTATGTGTTGCGTGAGTTTGAAGAGGAATTTATATATTGACATCAGACACATGGGTTAATATCAGATTTATGGACTTGATCTGGACTGGACTGGGATGTTTGCTCAGTATTCAATTGTTCTTGAATATAAACCTCTTTCTTATACTCATATAAGTGTCTATGAATGTGATCCTTTAGTCAATTCAGACTAACACAGAGTTCATCAATCCTGGGTTCCATATACCAGAAAATGAAAAGGCGTATCAAGAGGGTGGCTCCAATGACATAATGCCTCTGAGACACACCCTAATCTGAACAAACAAAAACAAAGCAAAACAAAACAATACGAATCAAAAATACACAAAAAATTTGTAAATCACATGAGGCCCAGCCTGCATCATAGGTGGGATCTACTGACAAAGTTTAAACTATTCAAGTCAGATTTATGACTTTGATCTTCTCATATACTCATCTCTCTCAAGCACTATGTTTAGTGATCCCCTTTTCTCCTATCCCTCAATTGTGGAGAGAGAGAGAGAGAGAGTTCACTGGAGACTAGTTTCCTATCTAGTTCCATAAATGAATCTTGGGCTCCCACTGCCATCCCTTGCCTTCTGCACATCAGAAGGCACAATTTAGGCTTTGATACTAGTCACTCCTTCAATTTTAAATGATATGGATTACAGTGCTTTGGTCACTGATGATGGTGTGCTTCCTCCATGTGGACTTAGGTGATGTCTCACTTAGATGGCTGCTAGTTTGGAGATATGTCTTTAAGACCCCAGACACTATTTTATCTGGAAGCCTGGAACCACCTAAATGTCTTTGCCACATTTTGCTATTATGTCCATATCTTCTGTTTTCCTTTGCTGAGGGAGACTATCAAGAAGGGCAATGATGTAAGAACTAGTTGTCCTTAAGTTGTAGCTAGGATTTAGTACCAGCCCCAAGCCCATTTCTGGATATAAGCTGCTGCTTTTTTGTTCTTGTGGCTTGGGAGTCAATACATACTTCATATCATTCCATAGTTGAATCATAGTGTATGATAGCTTCCATAATCAGTTTACAAACATACTTTTCCTTCCTGAACTCCTTGACGTTGTCTCCCTTTTATGCTCCACTACCCCCTTTTTACCACCCCTGCCCTGGAAACCCTTGTTCCATTTGATGTACCTTTAGGCTCATCCATCTTGGGTTTCATTTACCAAAAAACAGAAAAACCAATAACACAACTTCAAACGGGTGGCCCTGAATGCACAGGTTACAAGTGTGTCTGAAGTGAAGTCCAGCTCACCCAGTGGAGTTCCCGTGTGGAGTCTGAACAGATGCAGTCAGTTTATTCTATTTGTTAGGTAGTTCTGATTCCTGGGAAGGTCTTTCTAACTTTAATTAAATTAGTCTACTTGTCATTTCCACTCATCCGTTTTCTTCATCTATTATTTGCTTTTGAGGTCTCATGGAAAAAGTATAATATATTTACCTATAAAATGTTTCAAATATCTGCTGCTTCTCCTCAAGTTCCCTTGGGAGCTTGGTATTCCCAATTGAATTCCGTATTACTCAGTTTCTCCATTTTTGATGGTCCCTTATGAAAGGGATTGTGATTTATTAATGCTTTTTAAATTTTGGTTCCAAACTTAACCTGATATTTCATGAGTAGTTGGGTATTGAAACTACAAAATAGTTTCTACTTATATAAACTACCTTAGGTTCTAGATGTTATACTACTATTAATGTACCCCAAGACCACAGAAGTTTGTTTTTGGCAACTGCATCATCTTTTTGAATAGATGGCTATTTTATCTTTTTATAATTCTGCACAACTGATTTTTCCTCTGTTCCCAGAGAGATCTAAATTAACAGAACAGTCTTTGGAGGCTACATGGTACTTTGTATATACCACTATTTTAATAATAGCCCAAAGCTTTAATTTTTGTGTGTTTGTAGACTTATCACTCCCACTTGACTATGAATTCTGCATTGATAGGAATAATAAAGTTGTCATCACTTTGTTCCAATGGTTAAGATCCCCTCTGGAACTCAAACCATGCTTGTTGAATATGTTGACTCAATCCCTGTGTAGTACTTTTTGAAGGTAACTTTTGTTAACAAAGATCACTGTCCCATAATGTCACATGACAACTTTGATAGAAGAAGCCTACAGATAGGAATAAGGCTATTTTCTTTCTTAGAGCCAGTTCTATATGTATACTATCCACTTGAATGTTTGTGTGTAGCTTAAAGCTAATGAAATCAGGAAAAAGGTGATTAATGCAATAGCCAAGTCAAGTGTATACTGTATGCTGACCCCTCACTGTACAGGCACTGGAAGATGACACAGGAACACAGCAGACCCTCCATGCAGCACTTGCACTGCACCATGACAAAGTAATTTGATTTAGAAGGCTGAAGCCAGGTCCAAACCTGTTTGCAAAAAATCAGATACTGAACCTGTCAGTGACTTATGCTGCTTTGGTATTTATAGGTTGTCCAAAAGTCTGGAACAAAGAAAACTTGTTTAGAAAAGATATAGATCTTTCCATAGTTCCTTGTGAATTTGGCCTCCCACCACACACAAGGGATCAGAAAGACCATGCTTCTATCTGTGTGCTTTCTAGTTGTGTTTGTGTATGTGTTCACTGGCCTGTAGTTAACCTATATATTTTTGGCAACAACTAGCACACTGGACTCAGAAAACACTGATCTACTTCAAGATCTAAGGTTTGATTGGGTTATGCAAACCTGGGATTTCATCTCCAGTTCAGCTCTGATAGCAGTGCTTTGAACTAATCCTTAATGGAGAAGGTTTGAGATCCGTCCCCTGGCAATGAGGTCCCGTGAGCAGGCGGGAACACTGCAAAGGAAGGTCTCCGTGCTCTGGCTGTGATTTACAGAGAGCACTCAGTCACAGCTCCCTTCCTATCAGGAAGGTTAGAGCTCAATGAAGGAAAGCCATTGCTTTATTTATGTCTTTGCTGCCTGGGTGAAGGGTATTTTCATTCATTGAAAAGAAAGGAAAGATAGTCTGAGTTTCCCTTATTCACCCCTTTGGAGGCATTCATGAATCAACCTGCATAGGCACAGCAGAGAATAGACCAGAGAGGTGTCCCACCAAATCAATTCCAGGGCGAGGGCCAGAGAGCAGTTAGTGACGTCCGTTGGTCTTGACCTCGGCAGGGAGCTGAGTTCCTCTGAGGATCGTGTGAAGCCGAGTTGAGCATGAAACCCAGGATGAAGGGAAGCCTGGCAGGAGTCCCGGGCCCTGGGCGGGCGCCTTAGGGAAGGAAAGTTTAAAACCCTGCTTCTGTAGAATTTGATCCACAAAGAACTCTGTCTGTCGGTAGCAACCTTTGCTACCACAGCTCTGCAGGGCAAGCAAACTGAATGCTATGAGTCTGCAGTAAAATTCCACCTGGGAAGCAGGCGGAGTTGGTCATCAATTACAGGCTCTGTGAGAGCCAGACTGCAACATCGGCAAAAGGCATGAGCTGCAGCTTGAACAACAGTGACCCCAGTGTCTTAGCCAGAGGACGAAGCGCCGGTCACAGCCACCTTGTGAAGGACTTCAGCAGCGCTGGCACCGCCACCCAGTTAGATTCATAAACAGCTATGCTGAAAATAGCTAACAAGGGGGCCTTCATAGCCAGTCATGGCTTGACTTTTTGAATCAGTCTCTTCACAAAATCACCTCTTAACATAAACACACGAACCAAACCCAACCTACTGCCATTAGTGGGTTCTCACCCCCAGTGACTGATAGGACAGAGTAGAACTGTCCCACAAGGTTTCCACAATTGTAAATCTTTGGATCCTTTCAGAAGATTTGAACAGAGTATTCTTCAGATATAAGAAAAATCATAAATATACAAAGAATAATAATACTTGTTTCTGATATTTATATTTTAAAACGCTTTCTGCCCTAAGGAGAGTTTGCCACATCTTGGCATTAAAAACTCTGTGTTCTAATATATTTATGAAGAGTAACTGAAAACAGTCAAGTAGACTGCGCCACATCTTGTTAAATATATCATATCATATATAATTAATATTATATATCTATATAATTGCCTTGGGCCCAAGTTCAACTTTTGCAAGAAGTTTTGCATAACGGTGAAGACGGTATAAGGAAAAGTAGTTTTTAAAAAAATTGCTTTTGTGTGAAATGAATTTGTATGTCACAAAAGAATCTGAATTTATTTTGCTTGAAAAGAAATTTAATTTTAATAAATCATTTATTTGGGTTCTTACAACTCTTATAATAAGCCATACATCAATCGCACCAAGCACGTTTGTACATATATTGCCATCATCATTCCCAAAACATTTTCTTTCTCCTTGACCCCTTGGTATCAGCTCCTCTTTTTTCCCCTCCACCCCCATCCACCCTCATGAACCCTTGCTAATTTATAAATTATTTTTATTTTCTTATTTTATACTGTCTACTGTCTCTCTTCACCCACCTTTGTGCTGTGCATCCTGGATGTGGGGGTGTATGTCGATCCTTGTCATCAATTCCCCCACTCTCCCCCTTCTCCCTGAATTTAACCCCTGCCCTCCTGGTATCGCTACTCTCATTGATCCTGTGGGGTTGATCAGTCCTGGACTCTGTGTGCCCAGAGCTCTTATCTGTGTCTGGTACATGCTGCTTTATTTGAAATTTTGAATCAACTTCTCCACAAAATCACTCCTCAGAAAGCCACTCAGAGCAGTGTTGACATTTGGAGGGTAAACAGCCCGGAAGGATTTTAAAGCTGTGACCCATTCTCTCTTAAGTCATAGATGTATATGCACTTTAATTTTTTCCTTTTCTTTATGATACGAGTCTATGGAATGTAATATCGACAAAGGAAAACATATGCTATTTGGATACACAGCTCGGCTCACCAAATCAAATCAATAGCATGATCCCAATTGGTAGCATACATTCTCCCATATGTGGTTCTTTGTTCTAGTATTTTTCTTTTCCCACCCTCTCTCCCTCCCTCCATCCTCCTGCCCCTTCCCATCCGCCTCCTAGACCTGGTCTGTATCATAGTTGTTAAAGTCTTACCCTTTGGCATGAAACCAGTTTTCTTTTCCTTTATAATAAAAGTGTCGTAACTTTATGAGACTGACTAGCTTTGCTAAACCTAATGTTCTCTAATTTTGCCCATTTCTTAGGGTGTTTCACAGACTTGTCACTTTTTAAAATTTATGTATACTATTCCATTGCATGAACGTCCTAGAGTTTATCTATTCCTTTATAGTAGGAGTTTTTATTTTTCCATCTTTTTGCTATTATAGAAACTGCTGCAATAAACACAGATGTGCATATGTCAGTTCCTGTTTTGTTCTTCATTTCTTTAGAGATTATGCCAAGTAGAGAGATTGCAGGATCATAGGTACTTGCATTCATATTTGTTTATAAACACATCGCACCGGTTGCCACAGATGTTCTGCAATTCTACAGCCCCACCAGAAATGCGTGAGCATGTCAATTGATCTGTATCCTCTCCAGCATTCATTATTTTCATTTTAAAATGTTTTCTAAGAGCATCAGTGTGAGATGGCATATCATTATTGTTTTCATTTGTATTTCTCTTAGTGCTAATGAACGTGACTATTTCTTCATATGATTGCTGGTCACCTGAATGTCTTATTTATTTATTTACTTATTGGCAAAGTTAGTTTAAAATTTATTAAAGTCATTTTATTGGGGGCTCTTAGAGGTCTTATAATATTTCATTCACCAATTATGTCAAGCATGTTTGTACATATGTTGCCATCATCATTTTCTACTTGAGTCCTTGGTTTTATGCTCCTCTTTTTCCCTTCCCTCCCCCTTCCTTCCCATTTCATGAATCCTTGATCAATTATATAGTGTTATTATTATTTCATATCTTAAACTATCCATTGTCTCCCTTCACCCACATTGCTGCTTTTCATCCCCTTTGGGGGGCAGGGGACTATATATCCAATCTTGTGATGGGTTCCCCTTTTCTCCCCTCCCCCCCAAGCCATGTACCTACCCCCATGATGAACATCATCTTTAGTAAATTGCCTGTTCATGCATTGTGCTTATTTTTTTATTTGAGTTATTTATCTTTTTCATATTAAGCCATTGTAGTTTTTCTAGAGATTTTCGAAGTTATCTCTTTATCTGATATGTCATTGTTAAGTGTTTTTTCCCCAATCTGTGGGTTCTCTTTTAATACTCATGATGGAATTTTTTGATATGCATGAATATCATAATTTTTAAGGTCTCAGTTCCCTCTTTCCTAAGATCCGCTTTGATGAAGATCTTTCTATGAAAGAACAAGTGATCCACAAGCTCTAGGGATTTGCATTACCTGAAATTCCAAACCAAGGAGAGAAAGAGCTGGCATTCACCCAACCTGAACAGGTCTTCCTTTCCCTGTTCATTGACTGAAGGAATGAAGGTGGAAAACTCACCAGGTTCCATGCATCTCCTATTAGACCTTCGGATACTCAAGGGACAGCTGAAGAACTTGAGGAACACATCTGAGAGCCACAAGGCATGCTTAACCATCACTGAATTAAGTTTGCTTTCTAATTTAGAGCAAGTGTATGGAGTTGAACTGTTCATGCAAACCTTGATCAATTTTTGATTGTTATGGGAGCTGGTCCTATACAGGAAACTGGTGCGACAAAACTGCTCGGCTTCTCTGAAAGAAAAGAGAGCTGACGTTTGACATGAGCGTCCTTCACTGTGGGTATGAATCCAATTGATTTGGGGGACAGTGGCTCAGGCCTCATGTTATGTTTTAAAAACAGCCTTGAAAGTAAAACACCCGTAGTTCCTCTGACCTGACCTGTACCACACACTGACTCACACACAAACGATACACACATGGTCTTTGAGTCTAGGTTTCAAAAGATCCATATTTTGAAAAGTGTCTTTAACATATCCCCTAAATTCCTTGCATCTCCTGAAATTCTTCAAAATTACTGTTTTTTTCTGTTCCTGCTTGGTCACTGAGTCACCCTGGAATTCTAGTTAAGAAAGTATTTTGTTTTTGTATGGCTTCATGTTGCCTAGTCTTTGCCTATATAAAGGGTATGATGCTGCTTACAATCTATGATTTCCTGCCTCTCCAACATGAGCGAGTGCATGAGTATGTCATAAGGACAAAAGTTTCAAATTGTGGTAGTTACATAATTGCACGTCGATTTGAAGTATAGAGGTAGAGTCTAGCCTGTCAATCAGGCACCTGATAGTTCCTCGTTGTGGGTGTTTCCCCCTCATAAGGACGGTCCTGGGAACCTCCCCCTCCCTCTCCGCTGTCACCTTCCTGTTGACACTCCCGGGAGATCTGCATGAGGCCTGGAGATGCTTGCACTCCATAGGATGCATAAGACTCTGCCAGTGATGTTCCTGAATTCTGCATCATTGCATCCATGGCTTCATAAATCAGAAGAGGACTTATGGACTAGTATCGGACTTATGGCCTCAAGTTGGACTGGGCTGGAATGTTTTCTTGATCTATAACAACTTCTTGATATACAGCTTTTTCTTACACATATAGGGGTACCCCTGGATTTGTTTCTCTAGTCAACCAGGCCTAACACACAAATGAATGTTGATTTTATTTTGCCACTAAGTTACTTGCTTCAGATTTAACTTTCTCAAAACTAGGGAACTATGAGCTGCATTCAGTCCTCTTTTATGTGTGTTTTTTAAACAGTCATTTAAAAGCTGACATTGTCACACAGAAAAAAACGTTTTTAATGACTGCCAGGGTTGAGGAATTGAGGGAGAGCAAACTACAGAGGAGATAGCACTTAGCTTGAATGAAGGGAAAGACAATATGAGGAGTCAACTCAAGATGACCACGTCAATGGAAATCACTGCTCAAGAATAAAGGACAGCAAAGGTAAATAGTGTGACTTCTACAATTCTCCCATAAGAGTAAGACAATATCTTTGAGTGGTCGCTTTGGTAGACATGCAACCTGAACAGATGCGGGAAGGCAAATGGAAGTACATGTGCAAGCATATACAGGTCTGGCCAAGGGTATTTCTACATATGTATTTGTATGTACTGCACTTAGACCCAAAGATGTAGTAGAGCATACAAAGAGCAGTTTTTGGAAGCTTCTTACACATAATAATAAGGGTTCGTGGGGGAAGAGGGATTTGGGAGGGAGGGGGAAATGTAGGAAGCTGATACTGGGGCCTTAAGTGGAAGGAGGATGTTTCGAGAATGATGATGGCAACAAATGTGCAAATGTGGTCTACAGACAATTGATATATGTATTGAGCATGATAAGACTTGGATAAGCCCCCAATAAAATGACCTAAAATAAAAAAAAAAATCAAAATCATAGAAAAAGACCAGATTCACATGTGGAACCTTTGAGACTGTGGTCCTCAGACATCCTTAAGCCTGGAGCTGAAAGTGCTTTCAGTTGAAGAAGAGACAGGCCCATCAAGTACATAAGTCATCACACCAAGGAGGAATGTCCTCCTCAGGGCAGTCAGTCATCTGGGACCAATAGGGCAGTACCTGCCTGGAAACAAAACTCAGAAGGATTGAAGGGGCCAGACACGAGAGGAGGTGGGGAGCTTGGAAGAAGAGGGAAGGGTGCTGTAACACAAGGGCACTGCAACTAATGTCACAAAGCAAAACAGATACAAAGCGAAGAATGGCAATCTAATTTGCTCTATCAACTTTTACCCAGACCACAAGAAAATTTTCCAAACCTCAAACCAAAGACTGGGGTGATCTCTGAAGGACCTGCTCAGAGGAGTCTGTGATTCAGGGAAATCTCCATTCGTTGGTTACCAGGACAGTGAGGTCTTTATGACTAGAGGAGTTTACGAAGTTTCATTTTACCTTTCAAGAGCTCCATGTTCAAATATCACTCAACTGAAAAGAGATACTGGAGATGTAATAAAAGAGGAGAGTAAAAGAGATGAAACAGCTGGCACACGCTAGCTACCTTTAAGAGCTGCTACACTACCTGGTATTCAGCAGAATTATGACGTGCGCGATCATCCCTGCGGGTATAGCCATTCCTTCTGGGAAAGAAGCCACCGCAGAAACCAAGCAGTCAGCTTGTCTCCAACAGAGGCTATCTGTTTAGCACCATGAAGAAGAAGAAAAAACAAAGCCAAATTACCCCGAAATTTAAAACGTTTGTGGGAAGCTGACATCTTAAAACAAACTTAAAATTCAAAGTGTTTCTAAAATATACTCTGGGTCTCATTTCAATTGTTACCTGACCTTGGAGAAACCTCTTTTGAAGTCTTTTGTAGCTCTGCAACCTGGATAATAACACTATCTGCCCAAGGTGATTGGAAATGTATGAATTAATTAGCTCAGGCTTTGATAATGAGAACTGCTGAATATTGCTATTGTTCTAGGTGCAGGTGAAGGCGATGTTCCACAGCGCAGCTATAATTAGAAAGGCCTAGAAACTGCAAAGGGTGCCAACACCCTAGGAGTTAAATTAAGGAGACAATGCCCTGTGTCATTTTCTTCCTGAGACTAAGTGGGCTTGTTATGACAGAATATTTAATTTGCTCTTTTATCTTCTTTGAAAGGTTGCGGCTTGTCTCGGACTTGCCCGCCCCTGACAGAGTTTTGACTGGATGTGTGTGCTTTTTGAAGGCGGCATTCTGAGTGAAGTGCTGACATGCTTTGGGACACCGAGTACAGCCTGGAGTTTACAATGCTTGTTAATTCATCTCAGACAAGAGAGTGAGAAAGGCCTTTCCCAGGAAGACTTGCCATTTGGAAAAATGCAGAACACTTCTCTGTGTATAAAAGAAAGGAAAGGTTCAGACCTTTCTTTACAAATGAAAACAAACTTGAAAATTATTTACCAAATGAAAAAACATAAGAAAATAGTGCTATGTGGAACTATTTTGATCAAAAATGAACACCCCCCCCCCAAAAAAAAAAACACAAAAAAAGGCAGATAAAAACAGAGTTCTGCTCATTGGAGGGAAAAGGGCAAAGACCTTCCTGTTCCCTGGAATGACCCTGAAGCACCTTGTCTTGATCTGAAACACCTTCAGATCATTGAATTGAAGCCCAATGGACCCGATACCCTCTACATCAGATGTGCCTTTTTCCTTATGCAAGTGGTCAAAACCAATTTGCTGTCCTTGAGTTGAGTCGGACTCATGGGAACGCTATAGAACCCAGTAGAACTGTCCTTATAGGCTTCGGAGACTGCAAATGTCTATGACAGTAGAGAGCCTCGTCTTTCTCCTGAGGAGCAGAGAGTGGTTTCGAACTGCCACCCTTGCAGTCAGCAGCCCAGCACATAGAGAGAGATGCTAAGAACCTGTACTACTCATAATACCTGTGTTCCTTGCCCAGAGCCCTGTGCTCTAGTGCTTATGAGTGAGACTTTGAGCCACATGATTTTGTAGGACCTTGATCCAAACCACCAGCAGCTCTTCAGGAAACGACTAGGTTTTCTACTGCTGTCAATAGTTAGAGTCCGGGATCTTCATTATAACCTCCTCCCTGGGGGATGGGCAACAGGAAAATGGGTGAAGGGAAACATCGGGACCATGTAAGATACAACAATAACAATAATTTATCAATTATCAAGGACTCATGAGGGAGAGGGGAGCAGAGAGGGAGGGGAAATAAGGAGATGAAAGATTCAAGTAGAAAACAAATGTTTTGAGAATGATGATGGCAGCAAATGTAAAAATGTGTTTGACACAATGGATGGATGGATGGATTGTGATAAGAACTGTTTGAGACCCCCTTTCCTCCCTCCCCCAAAGATGAAATACTGACATAACATATGTATGTATATATTGCAATTAGAGCTGTATGAATCCCCAATAAAATGATTTTTAAAAAGAGTGGGAAATAAAGGTAGAAAGGGGAAGGGAGCACTAGAATTGAGTGTGACTTAAGCATGGGAGGGCGTTCTCTAAAACTGGCATTGTAGTGATTTTACAACTCTCCTTGATATGATTGAATGATTGAACTATTGAATTGTATGATATGTAAGTTATGAGCCTATAAAATGGTTTTTCAGAAATAGAGTCCTTGAATCCCAGAGGGTGCCACCAAGAGTCGGTATTGGCTCGATGGCTGTGAGTTTTGTCTTGGATGTCCCCTGCAGTTCTGTTCCCAGCATCGAGAAGGCGGACACAACCTAAGAGTTCATCAGTCAGAGGATGGGAAAGAAACGCTGGTACACACACACACCATGGAATGCTTTGCATCACTAAGATCCAGTAATGAAACCAAGAACCTCATGACATGGATGGAACTGGAGAAGATGACGCTGAGTGAAGTTCAGGCTCAAACTCATTGTCATCGAGTCAGTGCTGAGGAGCCCCGGTGGTGTGTTGGTTGGGTTCTTAACCACACGGTTAGCTCCACTGAGCGAGAAAGATGGGCTCTCTATTGCCAGCTCCTCATAAAGGTTAGTCTTCAACATCCACAGGGAGGCCCAGTTCTATTCTGCCCTGAGGGCTATAGGGTCACTATGAATGAAATCGGACAAGTACAAAGGGATAAATATCATATGAGGGGACTGTTATCAAGGAAAAAAGAAAAACAAAATAAAGACTCTCATACCAAAGGGAACAGACTTCAGAGCATGGAGAGAGATGGAGCGGTGGGTGGGGGCAGCAGCAGGCCAGACTCTTTTGGGTGCTGACTTAGGTGGAATGGAGAGTGATGGTTCATGGTGGAAGGAGGCTTGATGATAGTTTGGGCTATTGAGTGCAAAGTTGATCATGTGAAATGTAAACCTCCACCTAATTTATGATTAAATGATTTTTTTGGTCAGAAAAGACAGAAGAAAACCAAGCTGAGTTTTTATAGGTGATATTGTTTACCCAGACTCATAGTTTGTTTTATAGTCTTCCTAGTCTGGTGAACTTTCTCTGACCCAATCCTCCTTCCTATAACTGCAATGCATGTACAAGTCCCCCAGCATGATACATTTCGGGTTTGTTATCTCCTGTTCTCAATCTGAGCAGCAATATATTTAAGGAGCATTTGGTATGTGCCACAGATGGTGTTGTCTCATTTAATGGTGACATTGAATAGCCCTGGTGGTGTGGCAGTTACTTGCTGGGCTGCTAATCCCAAGGTCAACAGTTTGAAACCATTAACTTCTCTGAGGGAGAAAATCTGTCAATGATTACAGTCTGGGAAACTCATGGAGGCAGTTCTTCCCTGCCCTAGAAGATGAGGGGGGGCATCAGCTCATTTTCTTTTGTAAATGCAAGCACAGGGAATTCAGGACAGATAAACCCCCTCAGGACCAATAATGAGAGTATCGATACTAGGAGGGTAAGGGAAGGTGGGCGGAGTAAGAGGGTTCTAATCACAATGATTGACATATAACCCCCTCCCAGGAGGATGGACAACAGAAAAGTGGGTGAGGGGAGACAGAAGTCAGTGTAAGACATGAACAAAACAACTGTATAAATTAGCAAGGGTTCATGAGGGAGAGAGGAACAAAATGAGTTGATACCAAGGACTCAAGAAGAAAGAAAATGTTTTGAAACTGATAATGGAAACATATTGAGATAGGTAAGGTTTATTGTGCCAACCTGGCCAATAAACACATGTGGGATAAATTGAAAGATGGAGAGAGAAATGCTCAGTGAGCCTCACGTTTGGTCGGACCATGGTGCAGCGGCCTTAGCCAGTTTCTTCCTTCAGCTTTGAAGGCTCACTTCCTGTGAAACTTCCTTGAGGAGTAGCCACGTGGACCGACCCTGATGCAGCCTTGGATGTTGGAACAGCTGTGTGGGGACCCGTGCCAGTGCTGGAATGCTGACATGCTCACTGATTCAGCTTTCCTCCTGGAGGTGGCGTCATGAGGGCTTTGTAGATTGGTGTTGGATGTATGAGCTAGATTTTATGGGCTTGGCAGCACTGGGTTGGGATGCTTTCTTAATGAACACCTACCCTTTATCCCAAACTCTCTCTTATAGATATGAGTTTCTGTGGATTTGTTTCCCTAGTCTACCCAAACTAACATACATGTACAAATGTGCTTGACATAATGGATATATGGATAGATTGTGATAAAAACTGTAAGAGCCCCCAATAAGAATATATTTTTTAGAGTAGGACCAAGGAAGAAAAATGTAAATAATATGCATATTTTAGAGATGGGAACACAGCATAGAGATGTAATTTGCCACTTAAAATGACAAAAATAAAATTTTAATTAAAAAATTTAATTCAGTAATATCCTATTTCTGGAAGCTAATCTTAAGAAAAATTCAATGGTACATTTATATGGAAATACATTTATCATAGTATTATTGTAACATAATAAGAAATTATACTGAGTCCCGGTGGCACAGTGGTTGTGTGCAGGACTGTGGCCCACAGGGTTTGCCATTCAAATCCAGCAGCAGCTCTCCAGGAGCAAGGCTGAGCTTCCTACTCCCACCAGGGCAGTGGTGTGAAAGAAAAAAAAGAATTAGAATAAATTTTTAAAGGGAGGAGTGATAAAAAGCAAAAGAAAACAAAAATGCTGCAAAAAGATAGAGATGATAATGTTTTATTTAGAAATTCAAGTTCATCCCACTGCTTTCAAGTTTATTCTGACTAGTAGCAACCATCATTGGACAGCGGGAGATTGCTTTCTATGGTTTCCCAGGCCATCCGTCAGGAAGACAGCTGCCATATCTGTCATCCAGTGGCTGATGGATTTGAGTCCCAGGCTTTTTTAGTGAGCACATTAGCTCTTTAACCCTGCACCCCAGGGTCCCTTGCAGTGTTTTACAGACCCTTCAAAAGTATGTATGAAAAGATATTTTAGTAATTTTACAATGTGGCTTAGTTATCATAGTAAAAGAAAGCAACCTGTGAATTTCTATATTGTGATTTTAACTATTACAAGCAAAAGATAAAATAAGACAAAGATGCATCCCAAAAGATTAGCAGCATTTGGCTTTGTCTGGTGAATCGTGTTCTTTGGTTTTTTTCCTTATGCATCTGCATTTTGAAGCTCTCTATGAGATCAGTTTGTAATCAACTGAAAAAGAAACTGTGCAATCATGTGCTTTGTTTTTACACCAGGGCAGAAGAACCATCTGATATCATAGGGGCATTCCGGTTATATTAAAATAAAAATTCTAGTTTTTAAAATAAAATTTCCAAAAATTGCCATAGCCTTTGAGTCATTCTGATTCATAGCAACCAATGGTAAATTTTATGTAGGGTTTATATAGTGTTTCCAAGGCTGTAGCTTTTGCAAGCCCTTGTCTTTCTTTGTACATCCTGGTGGTTAGAAAGTAGCAGAAGTCAGGAAAACAAATTGGCTATTTAATTTCTAGAGTCAAACTGCATGCCTCTGGGGTGTTACATGTTATATTACAGAGACACAATCTGTTCTCAAAAAAAAAAGACATTTGTTGAAATAAGAATTCAAGTTATGTCCACATTTCTCCTGCTGTGTTGACTAATTCAGAAAAAAAAATTGAACTCCAAAGAAAAGAATCAGTGAGAGCTAAAAGGATATTTGGCCTTAAAAATTCTGGGTAAATCTATTTTTGCATGATTTTATATTGAGTCTTTTTTAGAGTGACATTTTGATCATGGGTTCCATATTGTCCATAAATTAATTGTGAGGGCATGTGCTGTTTTAAAGGAGTCAACTCCACAACCAAGTTCAAAAAGGAAGAAAGTCAGAGAAAGGATTATACACAAAAAGGACCATTCTTTAATGATTCTTACTAGGAATCCAAGGTAGAGTAAATCTCTAGAGTGAAGACAAGTATTGTGTCAAGGAACTTGAGTGAAGGGAGAGGAAATATTCAATCAGTGGGAGACAGCACAACCTGACCAAGGGCAGAAGAACTCATTGGAAGGTATATAAAAGATGATGGGGGGAAATACTGTTTCCTACACAGCCCTATAACACTAGTGATTGCTGTTCAGTGCCATCCCGTTGGTTCTGACCCATAGTGACCCCACGTACGACAGACACATCTCCCAGTTCTGGACCATCCTCACAATTATTCTTATGTTTGAGCCCATTTTTGCAGCCACGGTGTCAATTGATCTTATCCAAAGTAAAGAAGACCGGGATCTTCACAACTGGACCGAGAGGTAACACCCTGGTACGTGGAGAAAAGAGCGAAGCTATGTAAGCTTACGTCTTGCTGGCATCCACAGTCCATGCTCCTGGGAGCAGCAGTCAAGAGAGCAAAAGGCATGTTGCATGAGGGGGATCTGCTGCACGAGACCTCTTTACAGTATTGAAAAGCAAGGGTGTTACTTGGAAGACTAAGGTGTGCCTAACCAAGCCATCGTATTTTTCAATTTCCTCATATGCTCATGAAAGTTGGACATTGAATAAGGAAGACCAAAGAAGAATGGAGGTTCTGGGGATGAATATCGAAAGCACCATGGACTGCCCGAAGGAAAATCAAATCTGTCTTGGCCCAAGCATGGCCAGAGTGCTCCTTAGAAGCAGGGATGGGAAGACTTCATGCTACATCCTTTGGACGTGATATAAGGTGAGATCAGTCACTGATCAAATGTTTGGTCGCTGCATGTGGCTGGGTGGCACCATATTAGTCCAAATATGGCCCCATAGTGATTTCATTTTTTTTGTAATGAGCTAAAATGTCAAGCCTATATATATTGTGCTTCATGATATATAGTATCTTTAAAGTCACTTGTTTTGTTTCCTTACTACTAGCGTGTATTTTTTTAATTTCATTTAGTTCACCAGAGGAATGTTGTTGTTAAATAGGTACTCTATGCACATGAGAAAATTTTTCATATAGCTCTAAACATAAAATATATAAAAGGAAATAATTTATTTTGCCCCATATCTTAGCCCAGTTCCTGAAGCTAACCTTTTTTGTTGAGTACAGTTTTCCACATAAATACAAGATATCGTATCATTGTTGCTTTAGATCATAAGCTGGGAGTTATAATCTGCCTTTCATCAACTTGAAAAAGCACCCTGAAATGTTCACCCTAACATCATCTAATATTGCTGGAAGTTTCCTTACCTGCAGTGAGGAAATAAGAGTTAAAGAATAAATGACAGCCTAAATTTGGCATTATTTGAAGCACCTCATTGACAGGGTCTAGTGTTTGGATTCTTGTTGAAGTCATCAGTGGATATGACTTCTGCAATACCAATTCGAGTAGACTGTTCCCAGAGGACAATTACAGCTACTACATCCTTCCTTCCTTCATTTCCTTCTTCAGTTAGTCAAAAAGATTGTACATCCTGCTTTGTGCCCGACCCTCTCCTGGGAGCTGGTGACAAACTGTGCGCAAGGTGGGTGCGGCCTTTCACTGAAAGTGTGAGTAATCCAATGAGGGTAAAAATAATAATGAGACCTTTATCATACATACATAAGGTGCAGTATGAGGAGTAAGTACAGGGTGCTTTCTTTCTTTTCTTTTTTTTTTTTTTGTACAGGGTGCTTTCTAAACACACAGGGAGGCCCCTCGACAGGCTCTTCAGAGCAAATGATCACTGACTGGAGGCCTGAAGAATGAGTACAAGGTGTGAGGCCAAAAAAGACATCCTCCTGAGAGAATGCATAGAAGCATGAAAGACTGTATCCACTCAGGACCTGCATTTTCAATGTGGTTGGAGAATAGGGAGAGTGTGTTGGAGCAATAGAATTGGGAAAAGGAAATAGTGTAAGGGAGGAGGTTGTGAGAGCAGGAGCGAAATCATGCTAAAGAATTTTGTCCTGAGAACAATGGGTTTTAATTGAGGAGGTTTAACCTAGAGTGTGATGGAATCGCTGTGAATTGCATATTTCAGAATGAGTGCTCTGGCTGCAGCCTGGGATTTGGATGAGGATGAAGGGGGTCCTGGGGGCAAGACTGGAGACAGGGCCTTATAGGGAACTGCTACAGGGAAATTGGTGAGCAGATGGTGGTGGCAAAGAGAGGAGGAGATAGACATAAGACTAGGCAAGACTCAGTGGAGGGTCACCCTTGGGAGGCCTTTAGTCAGCAGCACATGATCACACAGGCTCCCCAGAAGCAAAAATGACCAGCATTAATCACACCTACTTGGGACATGTGATCAGGAGGCAGCAGTCCCTGGAGAAGAACATCATGCCTCAGCAAAGAAGAGGAAGACCTTGACAAGCTGTGCTGATACAGTGCCTTCAAGCAGGGGCTCCAGTCCAATGATGCATGCGAGGGTGGCACACAGTGAGACTGTTGCTCCTAGGAGCTGCCAAGTCGCTTCGGACTCAGAAGGAAACACAGCCCAGTCCTGCGCCATCCGCGCGATTGAAATTTGACTGCATTAAGGCCCCAGGATTATCTTCTCTTTTATTCTTGTCATAATTAAATGTCTCTCTTAGAACTTGATAGGAAACACATAGGTCATACAGCACGGAGGCCTCTTGATCAAGTTCATTCCCCCGTTCTGCTGCTGCTGAGGGGATTCTAGTTCACAGAGGCCCTGTAGAGTCAAACTGTTTCACAGGGTTTCTTTCTCAAAGGAGCCAGTCAGCCCTTTGGTTAGCAGCCCAATACTTAAGGCATGATGCCATCAGTGTGCCTTCATAGAAGTTTAGGAGGTGTTATATTAAACAAAATCCAACAGATCTCTTCCCTGGCACATCTGTCACTTACTGCATATGCTAATGTGCATGCTGAAGTTCAAAGAGGGACTTTTCTGGAGCATGATGAAATCACTCTGAATCACTTATTTCAGAATGAGTGCTCTGGCTGCAGCATGGGGTTTGTCTGAGGACAAAAGGGGTCCTGGGGGCAAGACTGAAGGAAAAAGGCAATCTGAGGGACTGCAGGTTCAATAGGATTGGAGAATACGAAAAGAATGTGATGATGTAGTGGAATGGGGAAAAGGAAGTGTTGTAAAGGAGAAACCCCTTAGTGACAACTCGTTCTCAGGACAAAACTCCTTAGCCTGATTTTGTTTGTGCATACCTTTCCAGTCCCATAAATTTCTCATTCCTTCCCCCCAAACTAAATCAGATCATCCTGCTATATATTTCTCATGCACACACATATGACATGCTTTCCTTTACTTGTATCAGCATGCTAAATTACATATATTTTGTGGTTATATGGGTAGTACTTGTCTTTAAACTGTTTCCCCTGCACCTGGCCTAGAGATGACTCTCAAATGAATAGTGTTTTGACTATTTTGCCTTCACCTGTGTTTTCTCTCTCACCTGGAAAAGTTCTCCCTCTAAACTCCCTGTCCCTGTTCAGTCCAGGAGAAGCTGTAGGAAAGTGCCCAGACATCTTATTTTGTATACAAAAGCTTGATTTAACTCTTTGTCCCACTATTTGCTAGCTTTTTAACTTTGAGCAAGTTCCAACATCCCAGATTCACAATTTGGAGAAATTGGGGTAACAATACCCCTCAGGATTTACATGAGAAGTAAAATGAGGATTGCATAAACATCCTAAAAATATGAGATAGTGTTTGACAATGATTAAGATCCTGCGTTGTCCATAAGAGTTGCAGACCTGGGCTGAGCCCCAGTGGTGTAGTGGTTGAGTGTGGGACCGCAGTCCATTGGTTTGGTGGTTCAAATCCAGCAGCAGCCCTCCTGGAGCAAGGCTGGGTAGCTCCCACTACCACCAGAGGGAAGTGATGCCCCCCAAAAACACAAAAAAACAAACAAACAAAAAGAGTTGCAGACCTGTAGTCAAGACCTGACTTCAAGTCTAAACCTATATTGTTGGTTATCTGTATTCAATGGAGTATTTATCTGTATTGTTGATTAGTCAATCGGTTCCCTGATGAATTTTGTCATGTTTTTGTTGGCTGAGTGAATATTCAATTTTGTTATACCTTTGTGCTGGGCTATCTTCCCAAGCTATGGAGTATATTATATGTTTTTTTGTTGTGTTTTTTTTTCTCCAATGTGTTATTGCTACCTTTGGACACAAGATTGGAGGATATTAATATTGCCAATATTTATTTAGTAGCTATATTTTATTGGACTCAGTGAAAAGTACACATGATATAAGAAGGTTAAGTGAGAAAAAATGAAAAACTATACCTAAAACAATTACCATC
The DNA here is from genome assembly GCA_004026705.1 of Nesogale talazaci. Lineage (NCBI taxonomy): Eukaryota > Metazoa > Chordata > Mammalia > Afrosoricida > Tenrecidae > Nesogale > Nesogale talazaci. The sequence continues at coordinate 65,372 of PVJH01001055.1, forward strand.
ATTGTATAGATATATGTTCAGAATTGCTGTTTTTCAAATATTTAAACAACTACTCTAGGGAAAGTCTAGTAAAGGAGCTAAACAATATTTGGGATAAAGTCATTTGGCCTGATTTTCATAACCACGGACTTTAAGGAATACCACCATCCATGCCAGGTATACCAGACGATCCCATTATCTGTGTGCGCCCTGTAGGGGCCATTATAATATAAACCGTTCAGGTTTGCAGAGTGACACCTAGTGGAAGAAAAGACAAAGCAAAATGTGTCAGACAAAAATAATCCTTTGGAAGCCCCATGTATTATTACGCTAGCAAACAAAACCATTTAAGCTACAAATTCTTCCTTTTTCAGATAGGGCAATGCTTATCAGTTTCCAAAGCCAAAAGTAGTAGGTTTTATGGTTGTATCAAGTCTCAGGATATAACTCAGGCCTCTTGTGGTGCATTGAAAAACAAGCATTTCTTCCTAAAAAGTCTTTAAACTGAAAAAATCTAGGAAACAAAAGCTACAGCTCATGACCTTCAACCTGATATTTTCTGAGTCAGAACAGTGTTGATGTTCCGCAAGGGAGAGAGGCCCTCAGCAGGATGGAAGGGGCATGGGGCACTGGTCCCTTCCCTGGAGAAGGTGTGCCGCCAGGTTCACCCCGGAGCTGCCAACACCTGGTTCTGTCAGTCAGACACCTTCCATCCTCTTCATAAACCAGTAGAATATTCATTCCTTTAATCTCAAGTGTTAGTAGCTCTATTTAAAGTCATCCTAGTCATCAACCAATCATCTTGTGTCTCAGTTGCTGTTTTATTTTACATATTTTGCTACCATCTAGATAGGTTGACTATGTGAGCACATATTTTAAAATACTCCATTGAAGTATGTTAATTTCATCTTTGTCTCTCAAAGAATACAAGCTACATATAAGAATGTTTTTAATGTAGTATTATTATAAAATTAGTTATCACAGATTTCTTTATTGAGATAACCAATGAAATTATGACAGACATTAAGGTCTACGTAGGATATTCAAAAGAGATAGTTCTGAAAGGCTATGGGAAGCATCTAAATTACTGCATTAGAGGGGCATATAATTTCTGCACAAATCCTAAGGGGTTAGCTTGGGTCCTCGAAGCTTAGGGATTCATTCCTCTCATCCAACCCATGCCCTTGAGTTGGCTCTGACACATATTGACCCAATAAGTCGGAGCAGAACTGCTCTGCGGTGTCTGCGTCTTCATATTTACAGGAGCAGAAAGCTTTATCTTTCTACCTCAGCGTGGCTGGGGGTTTGAACTGCAGTCGATCCTTAGCTCACCAGGTTCCATATTATTCTGACAGTTCTAATTTAAAATAGATAGAGCTATAGATATAATCAGAACCCTGAGTGCCATCTATGCAAGTGCCAAAGCAGACTGTTTTAAGATGTCATAAAAAGTAACATAAAAAGGATATTACTCTTGAGTCTTTAGTACTTGCACATATATCTCACAGCCATTGATTTGATGTCAACCTAGAGCAGCCCCGTAGAACTGCCCCTCTGAATTTCTGTGACTATCACTGCTCACGGGCGTAGACAGCCTCGACTTTCTCCTGAGCACCTTCTCGTGGTTTCAAACTGTTGACCTTCGGGATCATAGTCCAAGGCATAACCAGTATGCCACCAGGGTTCATGTATATGTATATGTATGTGTGTGTACAAACATACATAAATATATTGTGTGTGTATGAGAAAGTTGGCTCTTGAAACCAAAACCAATTGCTATTAAATTCTGATGTGTGTGAGAGAGTAAATCTGTACTCTGTAGAGCTTTTTATGACTGATTATTTTGGAAATAGACCATAAGGTCTTTCTCCTGAGATGTCTTTAGATGGTCTTGAACCTCCAACCTTTCGGTTAACACCTGAGAAAATCAAATATTTGTTCCACTCAGGGACTTCAATTGGTTCTTAGAATATTCATAATACTTTGTGTATCTATAATTGCTGTCTGCTTCTTTGTGTCCATTTGTAGCCTAATTCTTTTTCGTATTTTACCCATAATTCAGTTTGCAATCTTCTTTTCATAAGTAACAATTTTATTATCGCTTGATCAATGTTTTCATTTCTAGACTATATCTTTCAAGCTATCCTAATGTACATAATGAGTGATGTTTTCAATGATACTTCATCAAGCAAGAATTTAAATAAGGGTGATTATGCGTGTGTTAAAATATAAGACCAGCATTACTTCATATGTCAGAATTAATGCTCTGGCGAGATCTTATCGACACCATTATAACTATGTTTGTGAAAGTTCAAACCTGTTGAACCACCAGCCGGACTTGTCCTCCTCGGCACAGTTCCCTTCTCCATAGTTGTCATTATCTCTATCCAATGTGCTGAATTTCATCCTCTGGTGACTAGCCCACCACTGGACTTCAGGATGGAAGTCGGCTGCAAGGGAGTCTCCAGCTGTCCCAGAATATTTCCCAATATTTAATTCATAGGAATGCTGAAGGAAGACAAGCAAATTATACCGTCAACCATCAACATTTAAAAAAAATCTGTTCATTTAATAAACAATAGAATAGATTTTGTTGAATTTTTAAAATATCTACTGGTGTCAGGGTTGTATTATACATACATATTTAAACCTTAATTCATGGCGTTATTTCTTTGACAATTTGTAATACCTTTTCATCCGCAATTTTGAAATTTTCATATTGTGCATAGCGGCTGTTTTCTTCAAAATCAGCAAGGTCGATTTTTAAAGTGTAGTCTCCTGGGGGAGGGAAGAACAAACAAAAATAAAAACCAATGAGTTGTGTTTTGCTTCATATAGAACATAACATTGACTGCTGAGATTTAAAAATAATTTGCGGATCAGCTATTCTTGGACTGCTTGCGTCTGCCAAGAGTCGGTTTTCAAAGATTACACAATGGCTCCACTGCATTTACAGATAAGTATTTAAATGTAGGATAAAGGCTGGGGACAGACTGGTAAAGAGAGAAATTTCCCCTAACTCTACCGTAGGTGAAACCAAAGCAGCGGAACCAAGTCGGTCCTGCCTCCTGGTGATCCAGAGAGTGGAAGAGAGGGCGTGTTCCACGGGATTGTCTGGGCTTCAGTCTCTCGGGAAGAAGCACGAGGCTAAGTGCTTGACTGCAAAGCAAAACGTGGGTGTGTCAAATGCACCCAGAGACTCCAGTGGCGACATCGGCCAATCTGTTCCTAAGCAGATGACAGCCTAGAACATTCTATTGGGCAGCCCTACTCTATCCCACAGGGCGTGATGAGTTGAAAATTGACTCCAGGACATCAAGGAACAACAATCTTTATGAGAGCAGCTTGCCAAGAAGAACGCTCCTTGGCAGCCTCACTAGTGGGCCCCACTCTAACCTTCGTGCCACTCCGGGTGAGGACTAGTGCAGACGGAGACTATGTGCGGTCTCCAAAACCCGCAGGGCCGGTTCCCCAGTGTCCTCTAGGGTCCCAAAGAGAGTCACGAGGAAAACCTGAACAGATGCAGATTTATTGACGATGTCTCCATGGGAGGATACGCACGTGGTAAAAATTTGAAAGCTACGAAGTTTGAATTTAAAATATTTAGAAAGATTGTTTCTGGGGGGCTCTTAGTTTCAATTAAAAAATAAAAACACTATATAAAAATTAATGTGCCAATGAAGCAGAAGCGAATGTGATAAATGTAATATATCTGTCATGTCATTTAAATCTAGGATAATAAGTCCCTTGGAAGAAGAGAGATTTAATATAAATGCAGAGGACTCTGACCATAAAGATAAACCAAGAAAATATTAGGCTTCTAGGATTACCTGTCCTCTCTAGGTATTACTCTGATTTCTTCAAACAGCCCATAATTATATATCATTAATGTAGCCAAGAGTATCGTTTTCAAAATTTTACTGAGAGAGGACTGAGTCCCGGTAGTGTAGTGGTTAAGTGCGGGACTGCAGCCCAAGGGCTTGGTGGTTCAAATCCAGCAGCAACTCTCCAGGAGCAAAGCTGGGTAGCTCCCATGACCACCAGAGGGCAGTGGTGCCCCCCCAATATAAATAAATAAATAATAAAATATTACTGAGAAAGAAAATGCACACGTATAGGAGTGCTTTTTAGACTAAAGTAGATGGGCCGTTCATTTATGCAAGTTAAAAACGTTCTAACTAAATGTTCTAACTAAAAGGAATGAAGGCTAGACACAGGCAAAACTTCCAATAATGCTCGTTTGCTAAAGCAAAAACTATGTCTGCAGGACTAGGACATTTCACCACAAGCAAAGACAGTATGAAAACAGCAAGTCTACGGTACTCTGCAATGGCCAGTCAGCAGGCCGGTGTTATCCCATGGACCACTACGACGACGGAAGCATCGATGTTCTCCTGAAGTGAGTTACATCTTGTTCGTTACTTACCCAGTAGCCAGTGTGATATCATATGGTTTGGGGGAACCACAATTTGCCTTTCTAAAATGTACAGAATCAAACCTGAGTGGGACGACTTACAATCTCCAACTTACAGTTGGAGTGGGGCAGGCAAGCAATAGATTGGAACAAAAGAACATAGAAGAGAGAAGCCGAGGATTTCTTTTCAAAATTATTATATTTTAAACAAATAGTGAACTCCTGTGAGTGGTATACGTGTGTTATGGATTGAATGGCGTTCCCCCAAGGTGACTTTGAAGTCCTTGGAAGCCCACAGGGGGTCTCTATGAGTCGCCATTGACTCCAGAGCAGGGAGTGAGTGACGTCATTACGGAGCTGTGGGCTGCTAACTGCAAGGTCAACAGTGTGAAACCACCAACTGCTCCATGGGAGAAAGTGCTTTCTCGCTCCCATAGAGAAGGACAATTTCAGAAGCTCACAGGGGCAGTTCTGCCCTGCCCTTTAGGGTCTCTCTATGATTCAGCATCCAAGTGCTGCCAGTGTGTTTGTGAGAGATAGCTACAGCAGCATGCAGTGTTATGTAGGGGGACTTGTACAGATGTCTGCAATTTACTTTGAAATGTAAGCTCCATTGATGAATGGATAGGGTAATGGAGAAAGGAATAACTGTGTGATAAAAATAAGCATCAATATTTGTTAAAATGTCCATGTAGGCTCTAGTTGGCAGGTATATAAATGAAACTTATTTTACCTTTACACCATGTTTGAGCTTTTTCATAAAAAAAAGTTGAGAGAAAGACAAAAGAAGGACATTAGTGTGCTTTTGGTAACAAAAATGGCCTCGATGCTCCACACGGTCTCTATTATTTGCAATGTGCACTTTCCTCCTTCCTTGCATCTAAGGGGAAGATGAGACCTTGTGGAACAGAGCTGAGTTGGTCCATTCACAGGTCTGACCTGAGGCCCACAGAACCACCCCGTCATGTAGAGATGTGAAAAGTAATAAACAGTGATTGTTTTTAGTGATTGTATTTCAAAGTGTTTTGTTACATAGCAGTGATGTGGCAATTAATCACTGGTATAGTACATATGATCTTAATATTCAATGTATAAAACAGAATGATTATGACATTCGTTTTTCCTTTCTGAAAGAAAAAAAAAGCATATAAGAAAACAGATGCTCTCTTTCTCCTTCTTGCATCCTAGGTTTACTTTCTTTTCCTCTAGTCTTAATCAAAGTACCCAAAGTTTATAAAAGGATTTATTGCTCCAAAGGAATTACTGACACTTGCACACTATAATAGTCACTGAATGAATTTAGTAAAAAACACAGTCACATTGTTTTTGCTATATTTTAAATAAGTTTGGCATCATGTAAACCTTACCTTGTGTAGTCAATAAGTGAATATTTTTGTTTCCGAGCCAATATTCCCCATTTTTTTGAACAAAATCTCCAAATCCATTTTTATAGTCATTCCAATCTCTTAAAAATAAAATTAAAGAGGTTGATTTTAGCAAAATTCCAAAGGCAATCTTGCAGTACCCAAAGTATCTGCTACTGCCACCCCCTGAGTGCAATATTTCCTTAATTAGTTCATGTGTTCTCATTGAACGAGTAAAATTCTGGTAGGTTAATATAGGTTAGTATGTCATTTAAAAGTTAAGTTATTGTGAATCTCACATGCATGACTGCAAAATCCTCATCCCACTGCTGAGCACACCTGTTAAAGTTTTCGCTTCCACCTGATCGCCTCTGAATTACTGTCCATCCTCCTCCATCTGACATATCACAATAAGCAGAGAATTCTTCTGCACTCTCGTGGGGCTTAATTTTGTAAAATCCACTGCGTTTGTGGCCATCATTGAACACCTCTGAACAATCTGTTTGTAAGACAAGATAATATACAACTTATTTTGTGTCTTTGGACAGTGGTAAACACACAGTGGAGGTAATCAGTTTCTCAAAACTGAATCTTGGACTTGTTCCAGTAAATATTAAGAACATCCTTGGGCTGAGTCCCTGTGGTGTAAGTGGTTGAGTGTGGAACTGCAGCCCGCGGGCTTGGCAGTTCAAATCCAGCAGCGGCTCTCAGGAGTGGCACTGGGTAGTGCCCGAGTATCACTGGGTATCACCGGAGGCAGTGATGCCTACAAAAAAAAGAACATCTTATTTCCTTTCTGATTTTTCATCTGACTCCTTGTTATGGACTGGATTGAATCCCCTAAAAATATGTGTTGTAAATCCTAACTTCTGTTCCATTTGGAAGTGTGCTGTGTTGTAAGACTGGGTTGGTTTAGATTGTGCCTTGAGTCCATCTCATATGAGATATAAAAGAAATTAAAGAGGGAAGCAGAGTAAAGATGGGGTTAGGTAGACGCTAAGATGCATGGAGATCATTAAGGAACCAGGAAGCAGAAAATGAAGAGAGAAGGGCCTTCCTCCAGAGCTAACACCAGAGAGATGGCCTTTCTCTAGAGGCAGCATTCTCAACTTGGACTTCTAGCCTCCTGAACTGTGAGAAAATACATTTCTGTCTGTTAGCTCCATCCCCTAGGATGGCAGGGCTCGAACTCTAAGACAAACCCTTGTATGATCACAGGGAAAATTACCTTATCTGGCATCATGTAAATCTTACTTTGTGTGGTCAATGAGTGAAGTTTTTCATTTTTATGGAGAACGATTTTAGACATTATATATGTTCAGTTACTCACAGTACACTTGGGTAGAATGTATTGTTTTACAAAACAGAAGGTGGTGATTTATCTCTTCTACAAAGGTTTATGTAAGGAGAAATATAGCACTAACCTAATAATTTAAAATGGTTTATCTTGGTTTAGAGCATTCTGTGTCATTTTGAGCATCTGGAAATGAACCCCAAATAGTCATTTTCTTATTACAGTCCCATAGCTCCCTATTCTGACAAGACATTTTGCTAATTCACTGAAATATCTAACAGTGTATATTTTCTTAGATGAAAGGAAACAAACTTCTATTCCCTACATTGCTCTCAGTTGTGGTATTTCCTTGATCATCTAAGAAACCTAGCTATCAATTTGTCATCAAATAGTAATATCTTCAGTTAAACCTATTTCTTGAGAAATTTAATTTCTGAGAAAATTAATATTTCATTGGGTATCATTTGGGCTATGCAGATTTAGGGAATGTAACAAGATGGACTTTTTTCTTGTTTGCATGCTCAGGAAGTTCGGGTTTAGCTCTTAGGAGAGCAAAGACATCCAGTGCAGGAATGGTTTCAAGATCCCCCCAAGCACATACTGGTGAGGAAATATTACCATTTACTGTGGTAACTGTTCACATTTTGCCCATATCATTTTAGGACTTTTCTTATCAAGATTTTTCTCTTCCTGAGTGGATGATCCTATTATTTTAACATTTTTGCAATCCTTTCTCCATTTCCTGGTGGTGTTGTGGTGGTTTCCCAGTGGTCTGTTAAACACAAGGACAGCAGTTTGAAACTTCCAGCCTCTCTGGTGGAAAGAAAATGAGGCTTTCTACTCCAGTCCAGAATTACAGTCTCAAAATTCTCAGGAGGGTTTGCTTTCTGGGATTGCTGTGAGTTGGATCCACTCAATGGCAGCAAGTTTTGTTTTTCTATTTCCATTGTTTTGATGAGAAATTTGGCTCTGTATAACTATCCATCTCAGGGGTGTGTGTTACAAATAGAACATATTTGAGTCCACAAGTAAGTGGACTAGGTACTGGAATTCAAGAAAAAATAAAATAGTGAACTTTAGTGGCTGTGTACAGACATCACAAGATTGACATCGGTTACATTGCCTTTGTGATTTATTCAGTTCATAATTTAGATTTAGGTTTTACTTATACATTTAATGTTTTGAGATTCAGGAGCGCAAATGTTCCTTATAGATGCTTGATTTTTAAAAGGATCCCATTTGGGGAATCAAAATACTTTGCTACTGGCACAGAACACCTTTGGCATTTTTTCTGCTAAGTTGGAAACTTCCTTCTAGGTCTTAACTGGTAGCACATTTTCTTCTGGGGGAGAAGAAAAAAAATAAACAAACAAGAGTTGGTATTCAAAAATTGTTAGAAAAGGTTGGCTGAAGTCTCCATATTCATAAACATTATGTTTATATTATTTGATCATTCAGAAATCACAGTTGTTGTCTCTGAAAACAAAGAAGACAGGTGACGATCATATCAATAGCTGGCACTCTTGAAGCACTTCCTTTGGTCCAAATGCCACTGTACTCATGTTCCGTGTCTTAACTTACACAACTCTCACAGCAAGGAAGACAGTCTCTCATCAACCACTTTATAGCTCAGAAATATCAGGCACATAGAAAGACAAAGCTTTCTGCTCTTGGAAAGAGTTCGTCTTCGACACCCTCAAAGGCAGTTCTACCTGCCCCCATGGAGTCTCAGAGAGTCAGAATTAGCTCACTAGCAGTGTGTATATCAAGATCAGTTAAGTAACTTGCCCAAAGGCCACAGCTCATAAGATGGGCAGTGGGCTTTAAAGCCAGGCTTTAGGGTCTCTATCTTACTGATACAAACTGGTTCAAGAGATTGCTGCATACAGATGGGGTGGGGGCGAGCTCCTGCAGAAGGAGTTATTGCTTACCCAGTGGTGGATCTAGCTGGCTGAATGGATGTTGTGCTGCACAGATTGTTGTGATGTCTCTAATTAATGTCAACTTGGTACTGTAATCTTTTAATTTAGGTATGTAGTTCAATAGCACTCAAATGCTAAAAGAACAACCCCAAAGGATACATTTTAATCATGTACTGTATAAAAATCATGTGATGTGTTTATTGTTTACACAAATTACTAGGTTGTGCATAATTAGGTCTTTTGACTGTGAGCTGCATTAGAATTCAGAAACTAATTTAGTAATTACAATAGTGCCTTGTAACCAAGAACAAAGAAACTTATATTTCTACAGATCATACACAGGAATTTTTAAATGTAAAGACAGAAAAATGTAAATTGGGGGGTAAGCAATTTATTATACATTTTAATGTTTATATAAATTAAATTATTTTATATGTGTATTGTGTCTATTATATGGTCTGTGGAATTTACATAAGTTACCATTTTTTTAATTTATTGAGTGTTAACTTTCGGTAGACTCTCTGGTACTCTTAGTCTTAATGTCAAAAAATAAAACGCAATTCAAATACAAAATAAAGTACAATATAAAGTATTTATAGTTTTTATTTTATCCTTCCTCTCCTCTCTTTCCTGCTTGCACCATCCATGAAGAATATTGCCTGTGGATATAGTGACTCCTGGATTGTCCTTAAGCTGTTGAAACGGTCATGCAGAAGGCCTACCATCCATCCGGAGCCAGACTGCTTCAGAAAACCCCTTTTCCAAAGCCCTGTCTGTAAAACATCCCTCCTTCACCTGCTGCTCCTGGAAGCCGATCTTGATGGCCATGGCACAGTCTATCTTATTAGGGACTCACAGTCAATTCCGACTCAGAGTGACCCTGTGGGATAGTTAGAACCGCCCCTATGGGCTTCCCTGGAACTCTCTTTAGAAACAGAAAGCCTTTTCTCCCAAGAAAGGGTTATGAAGAATATGAAAGGAATATGAGGCACATAGAAAGACGAGCCTTTTTACTTTAGAGCAAATTGCAGTCTTGGAAGCCCACGGGGGCAGTTGTATCTTGCCCTGTAGAGTCCCCAAGAATCAGAATTGAGTTTATGGCGTGTGAATAAACTGAGATCCTAACCAACAAGTAACCATTGTGCCGCCAACATCCTAGGACTCCAGAAAGATTGCTGTGGTGAAACAAACAAACAAACAAACAAACCTTTGTAGGGAAATCCCATTATCTTCAACTTCCATCTTTCCACGAATTTTTGAAGCTCCCTGTGTGCACACACACACACTTACACACAGTGTAAGTATTGTTGAGGGCTTGTGCAGGCAATCGGTTTACAGTCAGGACTGCTTGAGCTGGGGCTAAATTTCCTACTGACTGGCTTCTTCCCTTACTTCTTGGTGACCTCTTGTTTCCTACAATCTAAAACTCAGCACTCTTCTCACAGAGAATGCATTTTCAGCTTCCCGGGACTGCTTACTCAATCCCAGGCACAAACACCTGATTGCCTGCCTCTCATCAGCGATGTGGTTTTGAAGCTATGCTGATAACCTGTTCCAATTGTGCTTTAATAAATACCCTGGATGGTGGGCGTGGTTTGGAATGTGGATAATGAAGCCTCTCTTGCACCTATAACTTCCTCATGCCTGAGTCCACACTCTTACAGTCCATCTGGTTTTGGAGTCACATGGTCTTATGCTCATCCCCTGAATGAACAGTCTATTTTAGTCCTCTCAAATAGCATGTATGTCTGACCCCTTGAGCCTATTTTACATTTTTGCTCACATTCTCTTCCTCTTATCTCCTCTCTGAATTAAATTGAAAACAAAAATAAAAACCTCATTGAGAATTTGCTGTGTGCTACTCACCATATTACATACTGAAGCTAGAACAATAAGATCAGCTGTTTAGTAGAAAAGATCATCAATTTATTATACATTGGCAATATGATAAGAATGTACTGCATAAATGTAACAAGAAAAGATGGCATGATATAGCAGTGATAAGAAAGATAAAAGGGGATTCTCCAAAGTGTTAACCAATTCAGGCTTTCAGGTTAGGAAAAGTCTCTTGGAAGAAGGAAAGGCTATACTGATATCTCAAGGAGTCAACCCAGTGCCAAGCTCACAGCATAGCATGAAAAAGACTCTTCCAGATAGACAAAAGAGCAAAATTTCTAAATACTCCATAGAACAGGGTACTTTTAAGAAACCAGAATAAGTTTCGCTTAGTTGGACATAACTGTGATGGTTAATCTTATGTGTTAATTTGTGTGGTTATGTTTCCCAGTGGTTTGTACAAAGCATTAGAAGGGTTGCTATTTCATATGTATGTAATCTAAGGCAGTACAACGGAATCACCTTACAATGTCATCTAATATAATTTAATCAATAAAATTGTTGAAAAGGGAATTTTTTAAGGTGCAGTGTGCTTTCAGATGACAAGTAGATATTTTTTCGGAACTTGCTTCCTTCTCACTCTTCTTGTTGCCTAAGCTATTGATCTTAGGCCAAAGCCTGAAGGAGTCTCTACCTTTCATCTGACCTACACAACTGGATTGACCAGCCTCCCCCAATTCATGAACCAAGAGAAGTCTCCAGCCTACAGACTTGAAATTTTCCACAAATGATTGAATCAATTCCTTCAGGTGTCTATTTAAATGGTCAAAATAGAACAAAAATATGTTTTAAAATTATAATACAAGAGGGCCTTTAAAAAGTTTATGGAAAAGTAGAATTGAAATACCACAAAAAGTTATCATGAGGTCTTTGACACTCCATACTAGTTGCACGTTGGGCTGCTAACTGCAAGGCCAGCAGTCTGTAAATCTCAGTGACTCTGTGGGAGAAAAGGGGCCTTCCCGCCTGCTTCTGCTCTCAGGAACTCACAGAACCAGGCTGGCTGCATCCCATTGGGTCACTGTGAGTCAGCATCGACTCGATGGCGGTGATTTGGTTGAGTTTCATACATCATGGCAAGGCTAAAGTAAAATACAATGTTGACTGATCATCATTACAGAGCTGGAGCGATAGGGTTTCCAATGGCTGACTCTTCAGATCTTTTTCAAGGGCTGACTCTGCAGAAGTTAATCAATGGCTGAATAGCAGGTTCTTCCAAGAAGCCCCTAGGTGAATTTGAACTCCCAATCTTTATGGTAGCATCAAGCACATTAAATGTTTGTACCATCCAGGGACTCCAGTGCTCAAACAGCCATAAAAAGAGTGCTCTAGCTGTTATCCTTTCTGTTGCTGACAATCAGTGTTCACTTGTTTAAAAATGTGTATTTTGTATCTGGTGGATGTTTATGAATAGTCATCTATAGTAAATAAAATGATAATACATATAGGGACATATAGGGAAGTTATGGTTATAATTCCAAGATTATTTTATTTCCAGGGGGAAATACGAGTCTAATTAAAAGAAAAATTATCATAAGATAAAATGCAAACATAAAAACTTGTCTTTATTTTACTCAATTATTCTGACTTTCCCCCATTCTTGATCTTTTGATTCTATGATCTAATTGGCCACTCTAAAGCAGAAGGAAAGCTTCATAAATGTAACAAAAAGAAACAGATAAATAGGCAGCCTTCAACTCTAAAACTGTACACTTATTTCTTGCCAGTTGCGTACTTATATTTGAACCAGCACTCATCTTGATACTTTATTAGACTAAAGAAATCCTTTGGTATTTAGCATTTTTATTAAATATCACCTATAGTGGTGCTGTCAGATAAACAATGGGCCTCCAGGTGCATTATCTGCAGTTCAAATCTACCAGCTGCTCCACTGGAGAATGTTGAAGCTATCTGCTTCCACTAAAAGTGACAGTCTCGGCAACATCAGTACAGGTGTGCTTGACACAATGGATGTAAGTATGAATTGTGATAGGAGCCCCTGATAAAATGATCTTTTTTTAAAAAAGAAAAGAAAATGATGATGGCAACATATGTACAAGTTCACTTGATGCGACTGATGTATGGATTCTTATAGTAGCTGTAAGAATTCCCAATAAATTGATTTTTTTAAAGTTACAGCTGCAGAAACCCTGCATAGGGTTTCTATAAGTCAGACTTGACTTGATGGTACTGGGTAAGATAATAGGAAAGGCAAGTTTGTAGAAGAGATTGAAATTCATATAAAGCTTCATTTTGCTTATTGATGGAATAAGAAAAGTTCTTTGACCAAGCCTAAAGTGAGTAAGTACTAGCCCCACGTATGATAAAAATTATTAAAATACTTAGTAAGAATAAATTCCCACCTGCATATTGTCTCTTGCCTCCAAGGTCAATGACACTGTTCTCCTCGCCTCTATCCAGGAACTGGACTTCCTTCTCATGCAAAAGGCGAGCAATCTTGATCTGCTGCAGTTTAACTCGGGTCTCAAGCAGGTGCACCTGGGCCCTGAGGCGCACCTGCTCCTGGAGACAGTCCTCGAGAGCCTGCAGGAGGGATTTTCATGGACAGTCACTCCTCCCAGTAAACTGGCCACCAAACCTTCCTATTTTTACCCCAATCTCTATTCTGGAGCTCTCTTCAACCAGGAAGGGACTTGAAAAGTCCTACATTATTTACTCCTAGAAGAATAAGAAATGATGGTTCATCCTAAAGTTCCTAAACTAAGGAAATAAAACAAAGTAATACAATCAGAATGAACATACTAAGGGCTTTAGAGTCGCCGTTTCATTCCGTCTTCAAGAACATTCTACGAGGAAGGAATTGGCTAAATCCTGTTGGAAGAACTTGTTCAATATTACCCGGTGGGCACCCAGAGGCCAGTGAGAGGTTTATGCTCTGACTTACATGATACTGCGTGAGTATTCCCAGAACTGCAAAGGGTTTTACATATGGGAATTACATTACCATATGACAATTCCTACAATCGATGTGGATAATCTTTTTGGCCTAAGTATATGTGAAAAATATCATTTAAACCCTATAACCCTGTAAGCATTTATGAGCTTTCCAAGTTTGTCCAAAGGATGCTACTTCAGATTCTTACAGCTCCAAGACAACTGCCTGGTGGTGCAGTAGTTAAGTATTCAGCTGCTGCCCTGCTGTTTGGGGACTCTAATCTGTGGGAACAGGTCTAGCATGCAGGGGAGTGAGGGAGGTGGAATCACCAACGCATGCTCACAGACTCCGAGACCAGGCTCTGATGGCACAGATCTATTTTATTGTTGTCTTCACACATTTTGTATAGGAAGCGTAAGCCAATCAGTTGTTACCACGCTTTCTTCCTTCTTCTTAGAATCTACACTCATAAGATTATTTTAATCGCACTGTGAGGAAATGGCAGGTTTTGCCATGGGCCAGGGCAAGCAGAGGAATGTGAAAGTTCACTTGCCTTGGGCCCATCTTTGTGTCTCACTCGTGTGCGGGGAGCCACCTTAATAGAGGGATAGTCTGCTGCTTCTCAGGCTAAGTAGCATTCTGCACTTTCTACAGCGTTCCTCCTTTCCGCCTTCTAGCTCCACAGCTGTTCCCCCACACCAACCCTCCCAGGGCTTCTGTGAGGAAGAGAAGAGAGTTTGCTCCTGTGAAGATTGTGGTTGCAGGTGCCATCAAGTCGGCTCCAACTGTCCTGCGCCATCCTCATAAGGGTTCCTGGGCTTGACCCCGTCATTGCCCCCCTGAAGGACAGTAAAACAGCTCCTCAGGGTTTCCAGGGCTGTAGGTCTCACACAAGCAGATTGCCTCCCCTCTTTCACATGGTATGACTGCTAGGTTTGCAACTCTGACCTTTGGGTGAGCCATCCAAAGCTTAACTCATTCCACCATCAGGGCTCCTTAAGAGTCATGAAGCGCAAAACCCAAACACCCAGCCCCTGCTGTTGAGTCACTTCTTCACGGCCACCCCTCTACAAACTGTGAAGCTTGACAGGAGCAGACGGCCCCAACTTTGTCCCAAAGAGCCAGGGACTGTGAAAATGAAGCTAAGAGCACATGGTTGCTATTTCACCAGTTTTTCACTTTGAAAATCCTATTTGCAGTTCACATCATGACCTCTGTGAGAAATATCAACATCTGCTTTAGAAATGCTCAATTATCTTATATACACATATTAGTACTTTAAAGTCATTTGCTTAAATCTAGATATATTTCTCTATTTATATTTACAAAGTTTCCTATACCTACCTTTATGACCTTGTACTCATTCCATAAACATGAGGATGTACTGTGTTCTCCAGAGACCTCTGAAGGTGCAGCAGTGAACACCCAAAGCTGCTTTATGGTTTAAAGCCTGACCCCACCTGCTGATCTTGGGGGAAAGATGAGACCGTCTGCTTCTATCAAGGTTGACAGCCTAGCAGACAGTTCTACTCTGTCCTATGGACTGACTGAGTCCCAAGCCACTGGAGGACAATAGAGTTGGCTTTCTTTTTGTTTGTTACTGTCTTCCAGGAAAAGAAAACATGCATTACATTTCTATGAAGGGGCTGAGCCCCGGTGGCGTAGTGGTTGTGCTCGGGACTGCGGCCCACTGGGACAGAGGTTCAATTCCAGCAGTGGGGCTGGGCCTCCTACTCCCACCGCCAGAGAGCAGTGATGCCCGCCCCCCCCCCCAAAAAAAAACAAAACATTTCTATGCAGGACTATTAATGTCAAGCTTCACAACTGAAAGGCATAGAGTAAAGGAATAGAGAAGTGGTGGCAACAGCTCCCTCTCCTTCCAATTTCATTGTTCAACTCACTGACTCATTCAGCTCTTCCTTTAGGAATATTTTTTTGTTGGAAATGTGAGTCCTTTCAGACATTCC
The DNA here is from genome assembly GCA_004026705.1 of Nesogale talazaci. Classification (NCBI taxonomy): domain Eukaryota; kingdom Metazoa; phylum Chordata; class Mammalia; order Afrosoricida; family Tenrecidae; genus Nesogale; species Nesogale talazaci. Next base: position 81,104 of record PVJH01001055.1, read on the forward strand.
TTGGAAGAAAGATCTAGTGATCTACTCCCAGACAAGGCCACTGAAAATCATATGGATCACAGTTCTAGCCTAACACATCTGAGGGCCTCCATGAATTGGAATTGACTTGATGGTAATTGGTAATTCTTTTATTTTTTTAATTAACACTTTATTTCATTATTATTATTATTATTATTTTGTTATGTGGCATCACTGCCCTAGTGGGAGTAGGAAGCCCATCCTTGTTCCTGGAAAGCTGCGGCTGGATTTGAACTGTCAGCCCTGTGAGCTGCAGTCCCGCACACAACCACTACACCATCAGGGCTCAGACGGTAATTCCTTTTATCATCTGATCCTGTTACCCTCTATTCACTGCTCCTTAATTTAGCTTCTCTGAGTTACTCGCTTATCCCTTGAATCATCACCAATCTGAAAAAATAAGTGGCAAGGATAATTTCTGGCCTTGCTTCCCAATAGTGGGGAATAGGTTGTGAAGTTCTGAAACATGGTGAACTTTTAAAATAATGAAGGGCTTACAGGTCAAGTATGTTCAATCTTTCTAAGAGACTACATACAATCCATTTAACAAATGGATTTAAAACTTAAGAGTTTTCTTTCTCCCAGAATTTATTCATTTTTCTCTTTTAACTCCTGACTGGGAGTTAAATACATAAATTGATATAGTTTACTCTAGTAGTGTTCATTATTGGAAAGCCCAAGGTCAACTACTAATGAGTGCTTAAAGTTTCTCATATCATAGAACCAATTCCATATTCCTAGTGAATTCAAAAGAATTTACTTATTTGTTGTAAAAGTTGATTTTTACTTAAAAATTTTTGAAGTGCATACTGTGTTGAATGTCTATACAACCTATTTTTTCCCTTAATTTTCCCAGTGACAAGTTACTATAGACTTCTCTGCAACATTAAAAAAAAGTCATATCAAAGCAAGCATTATAAATATCATTATTGAGCTGATCCCAAGGGCTTAAGTAGAAAACAAACATTTTCAGAATGATAAGGGCAACAAATGTACAAATGTGCTTGACATACAATGTATGTATGTACAGATTGTGATAAGAGGCCCCAATAATATGATATAAATAAACAAATATCTTTATTGTTTTTGCAGTAAGCTCACCCAGCTTTCCTGGCCCGTGACCCAAAAAATGGTGACAAGGATGAAAGTGATCAGTTTTTCCATCTTCCCGATTGTAAGACCTGCAAGGTAAAAAAAAACTTCATCAAATTGATCCACCTAATTTTGTTCATGAAATTAGAGTTGGTCAGACTCTATTAGCTCAAAAAGTCTTGATGCAATTGCAGGTTATCTCAAATCTAAGAAATCCTCCCATATGTCACAAGCCTTCCCTGATGCAAACTGATGTTATCCACTATGGCCTTAAATAGAGTGGAACCTGACCAAAGATGTAGAGGAGTTATTACAAAAGTAAAGGAGAGATTCTAACTCTTAGTGTGATCTTAGCTATTGCTTAATTGACATGATTTTGCCATGGAAAATGCCTGAACTTTGTAAGCAGACAAACCTGGACCTATATTTTGTCTGAGCTATTCACTGGATGTGTGAATATAGGAAAATTATTAAAATGCTCCTGATCTGTAAGATGAAAATAAGTCTAACTTTACTAGGACTATGAATCTGAAGGCAAAATATACTTAGACACCATAGCATATGATATTTTGAAATTTTATATCGAAATTCTCAGTCCTAAAGTGTAGGAATTTAGAGAAAAAGAAAGCTTTCTATTCCCAACAAGAGTTAGAGTGTCTTGTTCTAATAACCTGGCATTCTTTCATGTCCACTTTTCTAGCATAATTGCTGAAGACAAAATGGGTGCATATGCAAATGTGGTGAAGAAAACTGATGGTGCCTGGCTATTGAAAGATATAGCATCTGGGTCTATAAAAGCTTGAAGATAAACAAGTGGTCATTTAGCAGGGAAGCAACAAAGCCCACATGGAAGAAGCACACCAACTTGTGTGATCACTAGCATCAGGTAACAGACATCAGAAGGCCTCAAACAAATAACCATGTTAATGCAAATGAGAAGGGCTGAAGTGGAGACCCCAAATCCATCTGTAGATGATTGGGCATTCCCTCATAGTAGACAGTAGGGTCACAAGGCAGGATGAGTCAGTAAGGGTGCAGCAGTATAGCATTGATGAAACACACAACATGCCTCTAGTTCTTTAATGTTTCCCCCTGCCCACCCCCACCATCATGACTCTAGTTATATACCCTAAAAGTATGGCTAGACCAGAGCATGCACACTGGTACAGATAAGACATCTCAACATAGGAATCCAGGACAGATAAACTCTTCAGGAATCATAACCAGAGTAGCGACACCATGAGGGTAGGGGGAAGGTGGGGAGATAAAGGGGGAACCGATTGCAATGCTGGATATGTAACACCCTCCACGCAAGGAGATAAACAGAAATATGGGTGAAGGAAGACAACGGACAGTGTAGATATAAATAATAATAATTTATAATTTATCAGGGGTTCACCCAGGTGGGAGGGTGGGAAAGGGAATGAAAGTAAGAGGAGCTTCAGTAGAAAGAAAATGTTTTGAAAATGATGATGGCAACATATGTACAAATGTGTTCGATACAATTGATACATGGGTTGTTTTAGGAGCTGTAAGAGCCACCAATAAAATGATTTATTTTTTTAAGTTAGTGTCAGAAACCCACAAGGTAAGTTCTAACCTGTCTTTTGGGGTCACTGTGAGTCAGAATTTATTTGATGGCAGTTAATTTGGAGTTTTTTTAATATAAGGTAAGAATTATTATTTTTATTTTCTAGATCAGGAGCATTTCAGTAATTCGCCTAGACACACAACTAGTAAGTGGCTAGCACATGATAAAGGAGCCCTGTTGACTCTGTTAGGTAAGACCTGAACTGTTAACCCGAAGTCAGAAGTGCAAACTCAGAAGCCGCTCTGCAGGAGAAAGCTTAGGCTCATTGTGCCCATAAAGAGACGCAACCTTGAAAACCACATCTGGGCCTACCACGAGTGGGAATCAACTCAATGGCAATGTGATTGGTTTGGGGGGGCGGATATGATAAGAAATCAATCAATAGTAACTCATTTTGAAGATGAAAGATTTCTTTCATTTTTTTAAAGAAGAAAGTTATCACCAAATAGAAGATGATATCTATTGTAGTCTCAATATCTTAATGGATAGACCACAAAATGCATAAAACTTTTTAGGTTTTGCTGTTATTGCAAAACATCAAGCGAGCTTTCACTCTTGTGACCCTCTGTCTAACCGAACAAAGCCTTGTCCATTCCTGGGCCATCTTCACGATCGCTGGCACGTTTGAGGCCAATGCAGCAGCTAGTGCGTCAGTCTCCCTCGTGGAAAGTGACCCTTGTTCTCATTTCCTTCTATCAAATGTTGTGCTCATTCCTAGGAAATTATCTTTCCTGGTGAAGTGTCCAAAGAAGTGAGTGGAAGTCTCATCATACTGCTTCAAAGGAACATTCTGCTTGTGCTTCTTTTATAACGGAATGGTTTGCTCTTGTGCAAACCCTTTTCCTCCACTTTAGTGGAGGAAAGAATATTGAATACAGAAGAATAAACTCAAACTCACAGTTGTGGAAGAATGTTACCTATATCTTTTTTTTCTTCAGATTACCTTTTGACTTTAAAAAGGAGTTTTATTTTCTGTGTTGGTCCAGGTAGACTAGAGAAACAAATTCATAGACACTAATCCAGGTAGATTAGAAAAATAAATTCATAGACACTGATACATGTTAAGAAAGAGATTTATATATAAGAGCAATTGAATATTGAGAACAACATCCAAGCCCAGTCCAGATCAAGTCCATGAGTCCAATATTAGCCCATATGTCTGAAACCAATCTATAAAGTTTTCTTCAGATTGTTGAGACACATGCAAAGATGCTGAATGCATGAAGATCACAGGCCAGTGGGTGAGAAGGCCTGTGGATCCAGTGACGGTGTAAGCATCTCAGCACTGGCAGGGGTCTCCAGCTCCTAGCAGCCCCTAGTGGCTGCTCCAGCTCAGGGCCCTAGCATATTGCCATGTGTCTTGTCCGATGCAAGGTGTCCCAGGGAGTGGCCCAAAAGAAAGAGTGTCTTCCAACTCCAAGGAGGAACACCAGAGTTCCCAGAATCTTCAGGAGAAGGCCATGCCCACAGAGATCACCTGATTGACAGGTAAACTCCACCCCTTCACTTGTAATCCCCTCAAATTGACAATAGATTATATAACTACCACATTGGCATATAGCATACATATCATAAATTGAATTGTTTAATCTTATTTAGAATACTTGTGCAATCTTCACCACAGTCCATTTCAGAACATTTTCTTTCTTATGCTCATTCTTCTTAGCTCCTTATTTCCCCCACGCCTCCCCTACCATGCCCCTTGGTAACGATTCATTCAGTTACTTTCTCTACAGATTTATCTATCCTGGATTTCATATCCAGAAAATCACACAAAACAAAATCAAGAAACAAACAAAAACAACAATGGCAAAATGAAGAAAACGCTCAATTTTTTAAAAGGAAAAAAAATGAAACAACTTTAAAATGGTTTAAAAGGGAGATCAAATGACAAGCTATTACTACATTTTGACCTAACTATTAGTGCCATAATCAACTTTACATGCTCTCTGTCTGATAACAAGACTAGTCACATCTCTGGACTATGGTCAGAGGGGACTTCCAGAAGGCTTAATCCATGGGGCCACCCTGAAAATGGATTTTGGACTTCCCCTGTCTTCCAGAGCCTTCTGCTAATGGGGTGTTCAGAATTTAAGCTCTGATACCTTTCCTTCTTCCAGATTTGGATTTTATCACTTCCAATCCTAAGATCACACAGGCTGGTATGTTTCTTCCCTCTGACTTAATTGATGCCTCACTTAGATGGCTTCTCTTTTTTGACATTAAAAAGAATCATTTTATTGGGGGCTCTTACAGCTTTTATAACATTCTATACATCAATTGTTTCAAGGATATTGTACACATGCTGCCATCATCATTTTCTAAACATTTACTTTCTATTTGAGCCCTTAGTATCAGCTCTTTTTTCCTCCCCCACCCTCATGACCCCTTGATAACTTACGTACTATTATTATTTTCATGTCTTACACCAACCACTGTATCCTTTTAGCCATGCACACTTCTGCTGTTCCCCCTGGGAGATTGAGGAGTTATGCTTAGATCATTATGATCGGTTCCCCCTTCCTCCTCTCTTCCCCATGCCTTCTCCCTACCTTCCTGGTATTGCTACTCACAATTCTGTTCTTTAAAAAAAAAAAACTTTTATTGGGGGCTCTTACATCTCTTATCACAATCCATACATCATCCAGAATGTCAAGCACATTTGCACATGCACCGTCGTGATTTTCAAAGCATTCTCTTTCCACTTGAGCCCCTGATATCATCTTCCCTTTTCTTCCCCCTCCTTCTACCCAACCTCCCTCATGAACCCTAGATAAGTTATAGATTATTATTTCTATATCTTACATTATCCTCCGTTGCCCCTCACCCGCTTTTCTGTTATTCATCCTCCTGGGAGGGGGTTATAGATTGAACCTTGTGACAGATTTCCCCTCTCTCCTCCACCTCCCCTAATTCTCCTGGTATCTTTACTCTCCTTGTTGACCCTGAGGTGTTCATCTCTTCTGGATTCCCTATGTTGTGGGCTCTTATCGGTAAGACCCTGGACGCTATTCTTATAGCTGAGAACCATCTGATTTCTTCACCACATTTTGCTATAGCACCCAGATGTTCTTCATGAGAATGATTAATTCAGCTTTGAAGTCATGAGTCTCAGCAAAAAAATTATGGTAATCCTCAAAGTAGCTTCTGTGTTCTGCCACAGTGGTAAGTTTTCATGTTATAGAAGTTAAGCAATTAGAAATATGGAAAATAACTATCTAATCTACAAAGAGAATTTATACCATTGGCTTCTGCCCAAAGAGAATTGGAATGAATGAAATTATTTCTTTATTAGCTAATTTTTATTCTTGGAGAATATATGTCCCCAAACTAATTTTTATATACCATCTCTTCCACTTTTGGATAGTTAAGGAAGTGTTTCTCAAACTTTGCTGCCCATTTAATATAACCTGTGGACGTTTTAAAAACAAATGGTGCCTCAGGAATTCATTCAAAGATCTGAAGGCAGATATCAAGCAGTGGCAGATTTCAAAGACTACCACTTGATTCCAATGTTCAGCAAGGTTTGGAAACCAATGATTAAGAGTTTTAAAAGATCTTTATTTTTAAGGCCTATGACAACAATTAGGTAGTTCGCAGTCCTCCTGGTAACAGCGATAGCAACAAAAAGAAACACAGAGTGGAAGTATCACTTGAACTCTAGTAAATATGAAAGAAGTCCACCTTGAGACATATCGTGAAATAGTATTAATGACTAAAATATGTGAAATGCATGGGTAATAGAAAGTAATAATCAGTCTGCTAGATGTAGAAGAGGGGTACCCCAATAAATCCAGAATATTTTTCCTCTCAAAGCTATGTATCCAAATTAAAACAAAAACAAAATAACCTTATCACCTACAAAGTACTCTCCATTTCACTTAATACATTTGTCAAATCTGTGATTCCATTCTTGAAACATTTTTCAAACTCATCTGTTTGGATGACTTGCAACACCCTCTCCTTTTTTACCTTCATCTCTTCTACATCATCAAATCACTGTCCTTTCATGTCCCTCTGCATTCATGCAAACAAAAAGAAGGGACGTGGGATAAGAGAGCATGCTGTATTTTTGCCAAAAACTGTTGCACTGATTTGGGTGTGTGAGCAGGTGCATTGGCAAAACCAGTCCCCCATCTGCTATAAATCAGGCCTTTTTTGTCACACACTGATGTGCAATCTTTTCAGAACCTCTAAATAGAAAGCTTGGTTAACAGTCTGACCTGGTGGAATGAACTCCAAAAGTGTTATCCCCTTCACATCAAATAAAACAAATGAACATCAGTTGTTTTGTTGGGGGGGGGGGGTGGTATCCCCACGTACTACATAACCTTTACTTCACACATTTTTATTTCAGATTGACAGTTCTTTACAACAGGTCCAGAACTATGCTAGTTATCTTATAAGACTTGTTTTACTTAACCCTCAAATAACTCTATAAGCTAGGCACCCTTACCCCATGGAGGAACCCATTGGATTAGAAGAACCCATTAGAACCCATTGAAGGGCTCAGCTGCTATCTACAGGACCCACAGGGGCAACACACCAGTCCCTTTGTGGAAGAAAGATGTGGGAGTCTGTGGCCATAAAAATTTACAGCTCTGTAAACCCAATAGGGCGTTTTTACTGTCATACAGGGTCCCTATGAGTTGAAAGTGCCTTAGTGGCAGTGGATTTCAGTTTGATATTATCCCCATCTATTGGCACCACTAGTTCAGTGGTCAAATTCTCACCTTCTACGCAGAAGGCTCAAGCTCAATTCCCCAGCACTGTACCTCATGTGCAGCCACTACCTACCAGGCAGTGCAAGCTTGCATGCTGCTGTGATACGGGTTTCAGCAGAGCTTTTCGCCTAAGATGGACAAGAAAGAAAGACCTGGTAATCTACTACAGGCAATCAGCCCATGAAAACCCTATGGGTCATGATGGCCTGATCTGAAACCGACCAAGGGGAGAGCACAGGAATGGGCAGTGTTTGGTTTCATTACGCAGGAGTTAATTATGCGTCAGAGCCAATTCCATGGCAGCTAACACCAATAATATTATTCTCGCTAGATAGGTGAGAAGATCAGATGTGTTGTTACTTCCTGACGATAACCTAACAGGTAAATTGAAGCCCAGCAACCAAACAGGGATCATTTCACCTTGAAGGTCCATTTCTTAATTACTACTCTACATGACCTTCCTCGCTGTGGTTTCCCATTACAGAGAAACGCATTGCCTGAGGGTAAAGGCCATGTGGTGTGGTCTTCTCCAAGGACCTTCGCTCTCACTCCTGACCTTACGTGTGCCTTATATGTTCCCGAGCCACACCTTCTCCCAAAGGACATGCGCTTACAGCAGAAGCAGTCCTCGAGGCTGGAGGAGCAGGAAGCATTTCTAGGTCAACAGCTATCTGCTTAGCATTATGGCAGGTGCTGTTCCTTCAACATAATTGCCTCAGCAAGGTACTATTTTGGAGAAGAAATGAAGTTAAACATTAAAAAGGCAACTAAGGAGAATATAAGTTTAGCACATTGCTGTTGTTAGATGCAGATTTCAACTCAGATCAGTCCCATGTGGCCAGGGAGAACTGCTTCATAGGGTTTCCTTGTGTTGTAGTGAAAAAAACAACCCTCTCTTCTGTCCTTAGAATGAGAAGAATTTACTCAGGAAAACACATGGGGGAGAGAAGCATTCGAATACAAGAAGTCACCCATCCACATGAGTGAGAATGAAACATTCCCAACAAAGACAGATACTTCTAACTAAGACAGATGTCACTGAGGAGCAAAGGAATTATAAAACAGTCATTTGATTTGGATAGTCTTTGGTTGAAGTCGATCCAAGTAGGCTGGGTTAGGAGTAAGGAATAGGATTCTCTTGGATAATCAAGTATAGACACTTAAAGTGGGTGATTCCAGAAACTAATTACAGAGGGTTCGATCATAGTCACATAGCCTTCAGGTGAGATTATAAAGCTTCACTAGTGGGTGTTTAAACAACTTTAACCAGATGTCTCAAGAATTTGTGAGAACTATCTTAATGCCAGGGCCCCATTTCCCTGAAACAGCTTGTTAAACAAAACCCTGTAAAGTTGTCTGGGAAACTTTAGATAAGGATAGCTCCAAAATCCCTTTCAAACAATTCTCTTTGTCAGGCAGAAGTATTTGGGGGCTCACTTTACACAAAAGGCAGCTGTGTCAAGATGCCCAGAAGAATTACTTCTAAGTTTCCATGGCTTTTAGCCATTAGCAGTGCCAGAGAACAGGAACTAATGAGAGATTTCCAGCGACCCTGAGATCACAAAAACATGGAGTCCCAGGGAGGTAGACAGGCAAGAAAACAGGTGAGTTCAGTAAAAACTGAGTTTCATCCAATCATTTCATCAGGGTCAAAAAAAGCCTTTATGAATTTCTCCTTCACACTTGGCTGTAATCTTTAAAGCTGAGATTGCCAAGGGGCTTCTTTGACCCAGGGACCCATGGAATGGAAGTGGGTTCCCAATCTTCAAGGTCTTAACTGTTGAGTCACCAGGGCTCCTTAAATTATGCATGCATGAGACAGTATATAGTTAAATATAAACTAAGCTTCCCTTCAAGACCACCCTTCGAGAGAATTAATTTGTTGCTTTACCATGATTCCATAATAGTATATTCATAGACCTACACAGCCTTTATTCATGCAATAGGCATTGTTTGAGAGCCTATTGTGTTCGGTGAAGGAATTTTGATTCAGCTAGTTTTTAACATGCTGTCCTCCAACTGCTCTGTTTTTTCCCTGCTGTCTTGTTTAGAACAGGATTTTTGAAGTAAAATGTATATGTTGCTAATGGTATCCTAAGAGCCAGATTTATCATGGAGCCCCCATAAAAGTTTAGTTGTTGTTTCTCCAGAAAATGCTCACCAGGAGGGAAATAACCTTTTCAGAGACTAAAATCTGATTTCTACTAACACACTTTACTTGTTGCGGCTTCTCTTGGTCAAGAATATTCAGAGGTATTCAACTCTGTGGACCATACCCAACTATGGACAGTCTTAGAAAAATGACTGAACTGTGCTCATGTGGGACAAAGATAAATTGAGAGGTACAAACAGTGTCTCTAAAACTCACATGTATTATTGTAGGATCACTTTGAATCAGAATTGACTCTATGGTGGAGAATTGGCTGGTTGGTTCAAACAGTCTGCATTTTTGACTGCTAACCAAAAGAAAGGGCATTCAAGCTTGAAGAAAGGACTGGTGATCCACTTCAAATATCCGCCATTGGGATCCCTGTGGAGCAATTCTCCTCTGACACACGTAGGTTTGCCATGTGTCAAAATTCCCTGTAAGACAGCTGGTGATGTCTTCTATGAAGGTTAAATGAGAGAGAGTCTAGGTAGCAGGACAGCAGGCAATGTTCTAACTTCATTCTAGTAAACTGGGACTCCCCCAGGCTATTTTTATCTGTAGGTTCCAGGTACACTCGCAGCCAGGAAGCAAAGCTTCCTTCAACTGGGAACCGCGGGATTGCTCTCAGGAGGAATGACGAGCCTCAGAGACAAGATCTTCAGATGCCTGCACTTGCGAATTCTCCATCAGAAGAATCTTGTCCATTCTTGATTTTTCTTGAGAGAACCTGACCGGCAAGCCACATTCATGCACAAAGAAAAGCTTTGTTTATTTCAAAGAAGTCTTCTCCAAGAAGGAAGTCTTATTTTAATTTTTATTGTGTCCAAAACAAAAAAGAAACACTTAAAAACAAAATATTCTACCTTATAGCATTGGGCAGAAATGTATATATAGAAATTAATTTACCATGAGAAGATACTCTTCACTTATAATGATTTAACCCTTTTGAACAATGTTGTAAATCTATACAATCAATATGTATAAAAGAAGTAAAATGCTGAATAAATTGCATGGCTAAACAAACAACAAAATTAAATCACAAGAACACATACATTTATTCACTTTATAGAAGTTCAATAAGCATTCTTAGATCCATTTATTCAGTAACCCATCCTTTCACATATTCTTATCATTTGATTTGTGGCAACAATTTAGGAAACCTCTGGCACCATTTCTACTACTGTGGTAAGTTTAAAAAAAAAATTCAACCCTATTTTACACAGGCTTGAAATGTGTGTCTAGATGTCACATAAATTAATTTACATTTTAAATTTAAAGTTAGAAAAACTAAGTTCAAGCATGGCCTTTAAAATGTTTTCCAATGTGAAACTAAAACTGTGAACTTTCATGGAGGACAGAATGAGGCAAGAACACAGAGGAACAGAGGTAGTGAAGAAATTGAAAAAATGAATAGATTAAATATCAATTCATACCCTTTCAGTGATAGGAGCCCTGGTAGCATAGTGGATTCCATGTTGGACTGCTAACCACAAGGTCAAATGTTCAAAACCACCAGCTGCTGCTATGAAGAAAGATAAGACTTTCTATTCCTGTAAAGAGTTCCAGTCTCTGAAACCCACCAGGGAAGGTCTACCCTATCCTAAAGCGTTTCTGTGAATTAGAATAGACCCAATGCCAGTATGCTGTTTCCAGATGTGGTAAAATACTCTTAAAATTAGGATATTTAAGACCCTGTTTCCTCAGTGGACAACACAGGCCAGTATGGTACACACTAAGCAGATAAATACAAGTCGAATTTGCCAGTCTCTCTGAGGGAGAAAGATAAGACTGTCTACTCCCGCAAAAACCTTCAAAAATTCTCCTGAATCCAAAGGAGCAGTTTTACCCTAACCTGTAGAATCTCTATGAGTCAGAATTGACTTGATAGCAGTGAGCTTGCTCTTTTAGTTGATAAAAGAGAAAGTTTTTAATTATTTCCTTTCCTCTAAGATGCCAACCAACATAGCCATTTACAGAGAGATGGTATCCTAAACCTTACCTTGCAGATATTGAGATCAGATCTACAAATAGAACACAAGTTGAGGCTGAACTGAACACCCAAAACCAAAGGCATCTATTGTTAAAAACAAATGTAATCTTACTCCGGTCCTGGAGGTGATTTCATGCTTCTTTGGTCCAAGAGTTCTTGAACAATCTATCATTACCTTTAGTTCTTCTGTCAAGACTCAATGAGAAAGAGCCTAAAGAAGAATAAACTCTTCCTACAGTTATAATCATCTACTTCAGCTATATTTATCTTGAAGACACTTCTGCCTTTCAAAATGACCATTGTAGGCAAATACTATGATAGTAAGATGTATTTTCTTATAAACTTAGCTATCCCAACAGTCTTATTTTTTTTCACTAAAATATAATTATATTCAATTAAATCCTGAAAGAACATAACAAACCTCTAAAATGTATGCTTCTTTCCCTCCATTCAAGTGAAAGAAAAATAATGGTAGGGTGGGGGGGGCGGAGAGGAAAAAGGAACTCAATTACTTGCAATGACTATAATCAGTAAACCATATTGGGGGAACAAAAAAAAAGATAATCATCAGTTCTCAATCTATCCACTATCATATGTACTTCAATGATTTAAAAGTTGATTTCATTAGAAAATGGTACTGCTTTTTCTAAGAAAAACTTAGATGCTAAATAGTGCTCTCCAGTTCATTCTGACTCGTGGTGAGTTTATGAGTTACAGAACAGAACTTCTTCACGGGATTTTCTTGGCTGGACTCTGGATAGAAGCAGATTACCTGGGATTTCTTCCACCATTAGAATTAGATGGTAGATGAGAACTACCACCCTTTAGTAGACCAGCACAAACCCACTTGTGCCATCCAGGGATCTCTAAGAAGATGAGTAGAACGCCCTTGTTGTTGTTAGTTGTGGTTCTGTTGATTCTAACTCGTGGCAAACAGAACAGAACCCTGCCCAGGCCTGCGCCATCCTTGCCATTCTTCTTATATTTGAGCCCCCTGGGGCAGCCACAGAGTCGAGCCATCGTGTCGAGGCCCTTCCTCTCCTTCGTTGCCCCTCTATTTTACCGAGCATGATGTCCTTCTGAGACTAGTCTTTCCTGACATGTACAAAATACCCTAAATTTAAATACCTGAAAGATCATCAAGAAGAAAGAGCTCTCCAAAGAAAATCGGGTTTCTCTTGTTGTTAACAAAATGTAGCATTTCTTTATTTGAATTGTAAATATTTTCAAGTCAACATTTTTTTATTACATTGACCAATTTTGGAACTGCTTATGTTTTTGTTTTGTTTGTTTTTGTTGGGCATCACTGTCCTCTGGTGGGAGTAGGAGGCCCATCCTTGCTCCTGGAGAGCTGCTCCTGGATTTGAACTGCTAACCCTGTGGGCCGCAGTCCCGCACACAACCACTACGCCACTGGGGCTCAGCCCACTGCTTATGTTTTACATGAAAAAGAGAACACAGTCTTAGATTTTTAAAGCAATTTATAATTCTCCCTCTCTGTAGTACATTGCTCAATACTATGTAAAATTTTGGAAATAGCAGAACTTCTGATTTGAAGAATAAAAAGAGGGCTGAGCCCCGGTGGCGTAGTGGTTGTGCGCGGGACTGCGGCCCACTGGGATGGAGGTACAATTCTAGCTCCACAGGGGCAAAGGATGGGCCTCCTACTCCCACCACCAGGGCAGTGATGCCCTAAAATAATAATAATAATAAAAAAACCCAAAACTGAAGAAGAAAAAGAAACCTATCTAGACATATCTATGGATTATCTTTCTCATCATATCAATTAACTAATATGTGAAACTGCTCTCTGACTATAATTTATATCATATTCATGGTGACTGAATTTAAAAAAAATCATTTTATTGGGGGCTCATGCAACTCTTATCACGACCAATACATCCATCCATTGCATGCAGACCACATTTGTACATTTGTTGCCATAATCATTCTCGAAACATCCTCCCTCTACCTAGACCCTTGGTATCAGCTCCTCATGACTGAATTTTTTTATAAACTAAATAACATAAAGGATCAAAATCATCAGGATTGTTATTAAGAGTCATTATCCATTTAAACTAAGTTGCAGTAGGAAAAACATGTTTGTAAAAAGTTTTCTGAAAAAAAGCATTAACAGAAGCAAATGAGCTAGGAAAAGAAAAGTTTCAGTATATAATTTACACTTCTTCTTAGGTAAAGTTTTCTTTTGAATTTCATTTATTCCATTTTATCATCTCTACCGCCAGATTACTGAGTGGAAGCATGAGAACACTTCGTAATCATGGAGTCCCTGGGGGGAACAAATAGTGAAAGCACGTGACCGAAGGGTTGGAGGTTTGAGGCCATCCGAAGACCTCTCAAGAGAAAAGTCTGATGATCAACTTCTGACAACAACGAACCATCGAAACCCTGTGGGCACAATTCTCCTCTGACATGCATGCACACGTGCGCACACGCACACGGGGTCACCATGAGTCAGAATCAACCCTCCTGAGCGTGGCAACATCACAATAACAGGAAAATTGCTGAAGACAATTGCTCTCCGCCCACAAAGATCCAGCCAGCACACATGGCCTTGAATGACTGTACACCCACTTCTCACTGACTGGAATAGTTCGGTTCCAAAGTCCGGGTTAGTATCTAAAAGTGGGATTTATTTGAAAACCAGGCATGACAACATCAGAATATAAAAGGGAGAATGGTTACATCATGACCTAACTGCCAAATTGAATCATTACCTAACTGTGGCTCAAAATTGAATTCTTTTTCTTATGGCTATATTAGGTTGATTGCTAGTTAGACTTTTTATTGATAGAGCAAACTGCTAAGAACCAGTTGTAAAAATAATATCATACCATTTTTTCCTTCAGTGCAGTGATCAGCTCTTCACTATGTTATTCCACTTCCAGTTATTGGGCAATGTTTTTAAGAATTTAAATTAAAAAATAAAAATGAGTCAAGGTGGCACTGAGGTTAAGTGCTTGACTACTAACCAAAGATTGGCGGTTCAAATCCACCAACAGCTCTATGAAAGATTACAGCCATGACACTCCTGTGGGGCAATTCTACCCTGTCCAACAAGATCGCTGTGAGTTGGAATTGACTCATTGGCTATGAGGGGTTTTGTTTTGTTTTTCCATTTGGAATAATATTCAGGATTCAAGAAGTAAATTAACTTCCAGACTTTTATTTCATGCTCTCTGATGAAATCAATTTATCAAATTTTCCTCTGTAGTTTTAGGACTAACTACTTTAGTTCAGAAATAAGTAAATTAGCTTAAAAGAAATGTATTTTCATTCTGTGCCTTGCATAAGTAAAAGTGGATTTTGAATGTTCTCCAGAAGATGCTGAACAAGTATAAAACATGTATGTCTTGATTAGCATTATATTTGATAGTTAGTAGAGAGTCAAAAAGAAACACTTTAAAAGATCTGTCTCTTTGGGTCTAAAGATTTTCATCTCATTGCTACTAAAATAACCAAAACACAATCTTTTGCATAGAAAGTAGTCAGGCCTTTGTCTGGCAGAATCTTAAGCATAAAGACACTTTAAGATTCTATTACACATTCTAAAATGTCATTATATTGCTTTGGTCATCTTAAGGATAACTTCTGAAATGTCTTAACTCCTTTAACTGTCCACATTTATAACTCTAGCCAATAGCTACAATTATAAAGGTATGTTGAGGTCTTAGGAACTTGCTCTGAAAAACCGTTCCACAACATGGACTGTAGTAAACTTTTATTTATTCTGTGTATCTGGGTTGAGATAAAATTGCATTCCATTGATTATGTGCTATCTCCCAGAATGGCTGAACACTGCCTAAACCTTTTTGCTGTAGTGTATGCCTTCCATCACCTTTTGCTACTTCCCACATCATACAATATTGTGCCCTTCAATAATGAAACTCCTCTCCTCCCCCCTCCTCCAACATCAGTTTTCAACTTTATAAATACTGATTGTGTTCTTCCCCTTTGGATTTTTAACTGCAGGTCTTTGAATAGCTTATAATATTTCGTTGTCTCCAGCTGACCAATAAATAATCTGCTCAGCTCTTTTACTTCATCACTTCTTACATTTTAACTACTCTACAGTGAAGAGCAAACTTCAAAGTTTATGCAAATACCCACTGGGGCATCTTCTTGCTTTCTTTTTTGCCCCTGTCTTCTTAATGACCTTTTGTATTATCATATATTATGTCCTTGATAGCAATAACAAATTGATTGGTCTTCAGTCATTGGCGCTCAATCCATGAAATATGTAATTGAGATGGTACCTAAACTCAGCTGAGAAAAACTTAAGGTCACACTTTGGATCAAGAGGCTTTATTTTCATTGTCTTCAATGTGAATTTGTGTGTAAGCAATTGATGATCTGTTCTGCAATTGGTCCTGGCCTGTTCTGAAGGCTCAGACCACTCTTATCCATTGGCCTTGTTCCACAAATGTAGTCAATTTGATTGCATATATTTGATATATGCAAGTATATGAGGTTTACTTGTATAGTTTCCATGGATGTTATTGAAAAAAGGTATTTCCAATGAATATTTTGGTTTTGTAAATTTTATCACTTCAATTGAAGTTTTTTTTCAGCTTCTAAAGTCAGAAGATATCAAAGATGCATTGATAATTATTGGCTATTGGAATACAAAAGTTAGAAACACAGAAGTATTAATAGTTGAGAAACATAGCCTTGGTGATAGTAATGGTCACAGTGATCACAGGGTTGAATTTTGAAAATTCACTACCAAACCAAACTCACTGCCATCGAGCCAAGGTTGACTCATAATAATTATTGAATACTCATCTTTAATTATTCTTTTTGATTTTGAACACTTCCAATTTTCCTAAGTCCATACATAGAACATTCCACATTCCTGTCATTAATGGATGACTTCTCATATTGTCCTGTCATATCAACAAATGAAGGTTCAGAAAGTTTTACTTCATCCATGTCAGTAAGATCTACTACTTTTTAAGAGGCAGTTCTACCTCACTCATACCATGAGTATCTTCTAATTTGAGGGACTAATATTCTAGCACTATATTAGACAAAATTCCACTGACATTCATAAGGTTTCCTCTGGTCAAGTTTTTTACAGAAGTAAGTTGCCAGGTCTTCCTAGTCTGACATAGTCTGGAAGTTTTATGGAAACTTGTCCATTATAGGGGACATAGTATTTGAAGTGCTTTGACATAACCTCCAGTATCACAGAAACATACAAGCCACCACAGTATGATAAACCAACAGATGAGCAGAAGCAGTCAAAACACCATGTTTCATTGGGCAAATCTGCTGCAAAAGACCTCTTTCAAGTGTTAAAAAACCAATGATGTCACTTTGGTAAATAACGTGTATCTGGCACCTCATATGCATGGATCTTGGCTGAAAATCAAGACTACCAAAAAGATGATAATATGTGTTTTCTTGACTATCCAAAGGAATTTGACTGTGTGGATCATAACAACGTATATATTATGTTGAAATAAATGGGAATTCCAGAACACATGGTTGTGCTCGAGTCGATCCTGTGCATGGACCAAGGGGCAGTCATTCAAAGAGGATGAGGCAACAGGAAATCAGGAAATGTATGTATCATCGTGTCCAATCACTATACTTATTTAATCTGTATGTTGTACAAATAATACAAGAAGTTGGACTTTGTGAAAAAGAACTTGGCATGAGAATTGGAGGAAGGCTTATTAACAACTTAAGATAGGCAGATATACAACTTTGTTTATTGAAATAGAGGACTTAAAGCACTTGATGAATATCAAGGGCTGCAGCCTTAATTGTGCTAAGTCAATGTACAGAAAACCAACATTTTCACACCAGAGCCAAAAGACAGCTGTCAGTGATTTCATTTTGCTTGGATCCATAATCAACCCTCAAGGAAATAGCAGTCAGGAAATCAAACCTATTGCATTGCACAAAAATGCTACACAAGACTTCTTTAAAGTTTTGAAAAGTAAATCAATCACTTTGAGGACTAAGGTGTACCTGACCCAAGCCATGGTATTTTCAGTCCCCTAATATTCACTCAGAAGTTGGACAATGAATAAGAAAACCAAAGATGAATTTTGTGCATTTGAGATATGATGCTGGTGAAGACTATTGAGAGTCCCTTGGATGGCCAGAAGAACAAACAGATCTGTATTGAAAGAAGTATAAGCAGGATGCCTCTTAGAAACAAGGATGGTGAGACTTTGCCTCACATTCATAGGACATGTTATCTGAGAACATTATGGTTGGCAAACATTATGGAGGGATGGTGGGAAAGAGGGAGAGACACCCTGAATAAGGCGATTGACAAGTGGCTACTACAGAACTCAAACATAACAATTGTGAGAATGGTGCAGGCCCAGACAGTGGTTTCTGCTGTTGTAGGTAGAATCACTATGAGGCATAGCTATGGACTCCACAGTACCTAACAAGAATACATGCATACAAAATCTGGAGAATGTATAAACCAAGTTGAAGAAGAACTGATGTCTTTGAACTAAGGTGTTGGCAAAGAATATTGAATAGACCATAAAAATACACCCTGAATGGCAAGAATGGCAAGCTTTCTTTTACCTATTCTGTAGATGCTATCAGAGGGATCAAATGTCTCTGGGGGTGCTGTGGGTGAGGTGCTGGACTGCTAACTGCAAGAATGGTCATCACTCTACAACAGAGAAATGAGACTGTCTACTCATGTGATGTTCTAGAGCAGGAGTTCTCAGACTACGGCCCGCGGGCCACATGTGGCCCGCCAAGAACATTTATCCGGACCCCTGGGTGTTTTTGCTGCTGCTGCTGTCCTGCTTAGCAGCCAATCCATCCTAGGGCCACAGTGAATTTGTTCATAGTTGTTGTTGTTTTTTTAATTAACTACAGTCTGGCCCTCCACTCTCTGAGGGACAGAGAACTGGTGCCCTGTTTTAAAAGTTTGAGGACCCCTGCTCTAGAGTGTTGGAAACCCTATCTGGAGTCACTACGAGTTGGGATGGACTCAATGGCAGTGGGTTCCTGGTGTGGACTTAGAGGTTTATCTCCACAAACCAGACCCTGGAGAAGGGTATCACACCTGGTAAAGCAGAGGATCAGCTAAAAGGGAAAGAGCCTCAACCTTGGAATGATGGACTGACACAGTTGCTATAACAACGGAGTCAATTGTGAGGGTGGGGCAGAACTGGGCCAGGCTTAATTGTGTTTTACATAGGGTCACTATGCAAACGTTGTTTTCTTTAAGAAAAGCAACTCATGCAGCTGGATTGTTTCTGTAGCACCTAACAACATTCTTTGATGTATTATTTATATTTGTAATGTATAAGACTATTGATTTCCCCATTATCTTTATTTAAATTAGTTACACGTGTAACTCAGGGATATTTTAATTCCAGGGTTTAATTCTAGACTACTCCGATAAAGCAAATCACATTTGTTTTTGTTTCCTAGTGCATTTAAGTGTTGTTTATATAGTAAAGACTATTAAATGTGGCACAGTATTGTGAGAATTATTAAATACAACTACAACTGCTGGAAAACAAATTTGCTCAACCAAGAGTTACCACAGATCTCCAATTTGCTTTTTTAAAAAAGCAATATCTGTAAAGTGCAATAAAATGAAGTATGTATGCATATCATTACAATGGATTTAGTTTGAAAATATAAATACTGAACTTGGAACTGAAAAATCCTACATCTGACATAATTTGATAAAACAAAAATTGTCAGTAGCATGTAAATTTCAAAAACCCAAACGACACATTTTAAAAAACCATTATTTATACAAGTCAAAAGAAGGAAAAAAGTTATTGAAGGGAGCATATTTAGTAAGTCGCCATTAGTGAAAGGACTATAACTTTAAAGTAAGATGATTCATTATAATTTTACATAGAAACACAGTCATGTGTTGGACTATTGAGGGCATTTTTAAAAAGATGTACTGTATTGTACCCCTGCTATTTTTTTCTAATTTATTCTCAATGGAAATCTTACATGATTGTGTAAATTTAATCCTCAAATAGATAAAATAAATTTCTGAAGACTACTTATGAAACAAAAAGAGGCAAACTATAAGAAGGTCCAATTTATTCCCATCTTACATATTAACAGTGGGAAAATTCTATCATGAATAGCAAACTGCAGTCTAATTTATTCAAAATGTAATGGAAATAGTAAAACTATAACATTCCAAATCCCATTCCCAGAAACCGCCTACTCTATAATCAACCCATCCGTCTTTGCTTAAAGGCATTTGATTCTTGAGCTATGGTTAATATCATACCTGGGAAGCAGGTCAGGACTGTCACAATCCTGTCAAATGTGGCAGAGATGTAAAATAACTTGCCTAATGTACAAAAGGAGGCTGTGGCACCACTCAGGTTCTCTCCAAACCCTCTGTCTCTCAGGATTCTCTGACTGCATTTGGACTTTGTCATTGTTTCTGTGTTATTTGACTAGAAATTGTAACTTTGTGGATTCTGGCTGGAATCCAAAAACAAGCAGATGAAGAAATTGGCTTTGCTAGAAGGAAAACTGAACAGGGACATTTAAGCAGAAATCCCAATGCACTCATATTTTCCTTCTTTTTCCCTGTTTATGTGAGCCATTGTGTAAGGTCCAATCATGTATCTTGTTAAAGATAGCACTTACTCACTGCTGTTGAGTGGACTCTCCACTCACAGCTCTGAGAGTCTTGTGTTCATCCAGAAAACTTTTTACTCTGATTAATGCTCCATAAAAGCTTCAGTCCAAAGTTCAGCTGAAGCATTGCATTATACGTTCAAAGAGTACTAAAAATGTTACCTAAAGAGTTGTTTCAATTAAAACATGAAAGAAAACCTATCTTTTTTTTCTTTTTAGCTTAAAAATTGTGGCAGGTGAATAATTACCAGGCTGGAACAGTCCATTGATTTGATCTTTAAGAGAAGCCACATGCACTCCCAGAAGCACAGTCTTATAAAATTTTTCAGTGAGTATCAGTTATACTCTGAACAAATTGTTCCTTTTTGTTAAAACACTACAGGATTTCTAATGCTTACTTAATAGGAGATAAGTCAGCACTATCAATCCATTGCTTAATAGTTTCACATTTGAGCTCATCATTTCTGTTTCCATTCTGATGCAACTCAGCTGTTACTTGCTATTTTTTTCCATGTAGTTCCTACTTATTAACTCAGATTCCAGGAAAATACCAAAGCTGTGTTTTCCTTCTGTTCTTTGCTGTTTCCTGAAACCAAATCTTTACCTGCCCGTGCTTGGTCTCTCCATTAAGCAATTTTCCTGCCATTCACTCAGGAATTTCTACACTTAGGAAGGAAAGTGTAACTTTGAAGGCCTAAGTGGAGAGAAAAAAATTAGTAACACTGATGACATTTTGCCCACATAAGAAAAGTGTAAGTTGCACATTCATCATTTTGAAGCAAGTGAGCTGCTGTCATTTAGTCTAAAAAAAAGGAAAATTTTGTTTGCTGTAATAATTACTATTTTATGTATGATAAAATATTGCTTGTAATATACTATTTTTATAGGATGATAAAATGCACTTAAAAATAAGCCAATGTTTCCCTCCTTAAAACTCTTTTGCCACCTCGTTATTCATGTAATTAGTAAACCTAGTGTTCACTTCCTTAGAGAAGGAAAAGCAACAACACTAACAGCAGCTCAAACATATGGCACATTTAACACACACCAGACAGGAAGTATATATGAAATCTCTCCATCACAAGCTTTAAGTGTAGACACTGTGACTCTCTTCATTCACAAATGGGGAAACTCCATCACAGAGATTAAAGTAGCTCTGCCAAGGTCAAGTAAACAGTAGAGGCAGAATCTGTTTGTCTCCATTAACTGTGCTGGTATTCAGGCACAGGCATGGCTGGCATCATTGTCTCAGGAGAAACCTGGATAATGCTCATCTGACAGTTGGTTTCAAAAATATAACTGTTTGCAGAATTAGAAAACACAGTCTTTCTCCCTCAGAGGTGCTGGTGGTTTCGAACTTCTGACCTTGCGGATCACAGCCCAATACTTAACCACTACACCACCAGGGCTTCATTGGTATAGTAAAAGGGCAGAGAAAGAGGAAGGCCCTTGACACAATGCATCAACACAGTGGCTGTAACAGTGCCCTCAAGCATAAGAATGATTGTGAGGATGATGACAGAAGACCAGGCAGTGTTTCGTTCTGCTGTAAACAGGCTCTCGATGAATCAGACCCTACCCTATGGTGCCCAACAACAACAGCAGTACACTTGAAACTAAAAATACTTTGTGGTTAGTCCATAGATGTATTGTCAGAACACAGAAGCAGGGTTGACTTCAAAAAAGGTCAGATTTGCCGCTGTGTGTTCATCTTGAGACAGGTTAGGGACAGTGAGTAAGCTGGGAATAAAATGTCCCCTTTGTTTCAAATGAAACCCATCTACACAGACAAATGGCTTATCTTATTAAGACAGGTTAGAGATAGTGAGGAAGCTAGAAATGAAAAAGGACTCATTGTTTAAGCTGAATTCCATCTGCACAGATAAATTTGCTGAAAAATAACCTCCACTATCCTATGACTACACTGCCCTGCAAGAGAAACTTATAAATTCCCTAGAAAATGTTTCTTTCAGGAGCAAGTAGCGATAAGTGCCCCCAGAGAAATTGTCCTGAACTTGCCCAGAGCCTGACTTTTGGCAAGTGAAACAGGATGGCCAGCAACCCAGAACAATGGAACTCAAGTCAAAGGAGCCACATTTTCCAGAACTATGTCCTCTTATACTTCCCAGACCAAGTTCTAAAGTGGAGCATTCAAGGCCACCTTAGTGACAATACCTAGCCCAGGGCTTCATGAATAATGCATAAAGTCTTATAACTATGTATAACGTCCCCCAAACATTTTATGAACATGCATCATTTCTTTGTTCTCAACTTTCCTATAAAAATTTCCTCTTCACCTTTCCTAAGGAAGTAGACTCAGGTGCCCCCCAGTGACTCGGTGGTTGTGTGCAGGACTGCAGCCCACAGGGTTGACAGTTCAAATCCAGCAGCAGCTCTCCAGGAGCAAGGCTGGGCTTCCTCCTCCCACCAGGGCAGTGATGCAGAGAGGAAAAAAAAGGAAATAGACTCTTTTTCCAAAAGAAAGTTTTACTGTTTGCTTACCAGCAGAAAATATGTCTTCCCAGGTAACTTTTAAAAATCTACGTGTTATCTTTATGCATTGCTACTAAAGACAGAGAAGGGCCTTTTGAGTCTGCATGAGGCCCCACAAGAAGTGTCCTGGGCTTATTAACAATGCCAAAGGAATCGTGTGAGAGGGCAAGATGAGATTACTGGCCGGAAGGAGTAAGAGCAGAAAGATATGAGAGGCGCAGGTGGGATTCAGTGCAGATGAAGAAGCAAAGGGATGGGACACATACTGAAATAATTTCTAAAAGGGCCACCATTGAGCAGAACAGTGAGGTTATTGAGGATCATTCACATCTCAGATTACCTTGTATAGAAATTTAGCAATTTATAGATAGATATCAGACATATGGGCTAATATAGGACTTATGGACTTAATCTAGTCTGGGCTAGGATGTTTTCTCAATATATACTTGCTCTTTTATATAAAGCTCTTTCTTACATACATATGAGTGTCTATGAATTTGTTTCCCTAGTCAACCCGAGCTAATACACGTACTTATACTATGAGTGATTGATTGATGGAGACTAACTGACACTTTGGAAAGCTGACATTAATTTAGAAAACAGAATTGTTTAGTAATAAGGTTGCACAAAACCCATCTTTATTGTGGGCAAAATCATGCTGGAGATCAAATCTAGGAACAAGAGTGCTGGTGAGTGAAGAATATGAATAAAAGGAGCTGAGTAACCTTTTATGCTTGCCCTCCTCCCCCATCCCAAAATAAGGTAGTTAGAAACATCATTCTTTTATGACCTGAGGACATTCCCAAGGAATTAAAGCAGTTTCACCACATTAGGTCATTCTGGTGGCCTGCACAGGACAAGTGGTTTCTTTTATATTTTGGAGATCTTACTAGGAGAATCCACTCAATCAATAGCCTTCTTGTTATCAAACCTTCAAGACTCTGTATTGTGTCTGTTGAATTGAACACCTGTCTCTAATCTGCTACCTGACTCAAGTCAGTGAACAAAGTGTAGGTACAGGTCTCCCACCTCTCTACCTCACTCCTGGCTGCAGCCATGGATATGTTTGTGCTCATTTCCCTCATGAGTCTAAATTTGGATTTTATTTCCTTTAGTGTGATCACAACAGTATAAATTTCTACATTATTCAAACTTGACCTCGAATGCAGGGAGCTGTACCTGTAAAGGAAGTTGTAAAACCCATAGTCTGATTGTAATAATAACATGTAAAACATATACAGCACTTAACAAAATAGTTATAATGGAAAATATTGCAGGTATGAAAAAGTGGGATCATCAGCAATAGTCTTCATTCAAGAGAACTGACAGAGCTTCCTGAGGGGAGTGTAGATTTTAAGTCAGCCGGGTTCTATGTGGAAATGTCGGGGTGGAATCCAACCTGTCGATGAGGTCACAGTCTGATGTTGCCTCTTTGGGAGTGTGAGAACTGCTCTCGCTTGTCTCTCTGCCTTCCTCCTTGCTGGGACTCTGTGTCTGCATCGGGGTGGGGGTGGGGGGGGTCCATATGGTCTGCCTGACTCTGAGAGCTGTTGGCACCCTGCCATGTTCCTACCAACTTTGGGTTCACATGACTGAACCCACTGATGTGTCATTTCCCTGCTTCCCACTTCGCCTTTGTGCCGTTGACCTGCAAGGACAGAAAAAAGATTTATTTTCAAAGAAACAAGAACTTAGAAAAACAAAACTGTCTTCCTATTGTCTTTCTTAGAAAAGATTCTGACTATATGACGTAGGGAAATAAGGAAGAAGAAAGAAAAAAGAAAAGGAGCCCATGCAACAGCAGTGCTTTTCCTAGGCTTGACTAAACTGCCCCATAGCTCCCTTTCCTCTATGTCTCCAGTCAGGACTGACCACAGGAGAGACGCCTGTGGGTATTTGGAGGGTAGAAGCAACGAAAACTGCAGCAAGTTCTGTGGTCCGTCTGGGTCCATATTTGCTGACTCACCTCACGGGCACGAAGCAGTGTCAAAGCTCCAACTGCCTCCTTTCCTTGGCTCTTCCTCCGGCTTCTCTGACTCATAGACTTGGAATGAGCATCTAGCTTCTTGACTCAGGCCATTTCTTCAGGGAACTCATATGGCCAAGGTGAGAGACAGCAAAAATGGACACAGATTCCAGTCTTTTTCAGGGCTCCAACTCAGTTTCCCATACATCCACTTTTTCTTTCTTACTTGTTTTCCCTGTAGGCTTGATGCTTCTTCCACCTCTGGTATTAGATGCGAAAACAACAGTTCTACCATTTCCTACCATGGATAAGGCCAATCTTAGAGATTCTACCTGAATCGATTCTGGTTATTATATAGAAGATCCCAAAAAGGATATTTGGATGGAAGGAAAAAGTTTTTTCAAAATTTTTTTCATTATTTCCTTAAGATCTCTCTCCCAGAATCCTCTGTAATTTTGCTCAAATCTAACTTGACTTCCCTGGTCCTGTTACATGGATCATGTAAATAGCTATAAATGATAGCCATATGACAGAGCTTCAGGTACAAATCAACTAAAAACAAAAACCCCACAGTCATCAAATCAATTCTGACTAACAGAAACACTTTATAGGTTAATCAGACTATAAATCTTAATGGTAGCAAGCAGCCTCATCTTTCTCCCTCAGAATGACTGGTGGCACCTGATGCTGCTGGCAGCCAATGCCAAGCCAATGGAAGAAAGTAATTGCAATTTAGGAAAAAGAGACTGGGGGGGGGGCGGATATAGATCATTGCTAGGCTCAGTAAGTAACAATATATTCATAATCAATACTATAAACACTTTAAAAAAAACAATATTATGTGACTTAATTGGGCTGAGAGGATACACAGAAAAGAGGAAGGAATATTGATAAGTTGAGTACTCATTCACTAGAACAGAACAATAATTGTATAACAGAGAGTCTTGAATCAATATATTTAGAAATACAGAAATCTACACCATGCACCATCTGAAGCAAAAAAGAAAAATAGTTGCTAGGTCAGCTAGGGTGGGGCTGGCCCTCCAGTTACCAGGAGGGCAAAGGGAGAAGGGAGGATCCACCTAGCTCATCCAGCTACTGTTTCAATCAAATTCTACCAGACAAAGTTCAAGGGGGCTGTGCTGTGTCAGGCCAGCTGGAAATTCGCCACCCTTCTTTTTCTTTATTCCTTTTAAAATAACTTTATTGGGGGCTCGTACAATTCTTCTGACAATCCCTACATACATCCATTGTGTCATGCACATTTATACATTTGTTGCCTTCATCATTTTCAAAACATTTTCTTTCAACTTCAGTCCTTGATTTCAACTCCTCATTGTTTCCTTTCCCTCCCTACCCCCTCCCCCTCAAGAACGCTTGATAATTTGTAAATTTGTTTCTCATGTCTTACACTGCCAAGCATCTCCCTTCACCCACTTTTCTGTTGTCCATCCCCCAGGGAGAGGGTTATATGTAGATCCTTATAATCGGTTTCCCCCTTTCTACTCCACCTTTCTTTAACCCTTCTGGTATCGCCACTCTCATTATTGGTTCTGAGGGGTGTATCTGTCCTGGATTTCCTGTTTCCTGTTTCCAGTTCTTATTGGCTCTGATCTAGCCAGAATTTGAATTAGTGGGGGGAAGAAAGCATTAAAGAACTAGAGGAAAGTTTTATGTTTCATTTTTGCTATACTGCCAACTGACTGGCTCATCTATTTCTTGTGACCCTACTGTAAAGGAAGGTCCATCATCTACAGATGGGCTTTGGGTCTCCACTCTGAACTCCCCCTCATTCACAATGATATGATGCTTTGATCTCTGATACATGATCCCATCAACACATCATCATCATACAGGCTAGTGTGCTTCTACCATGTGGGCTTTGCTGCTTCTCAGTTAAATGGCCACTTGTTTCTCTTGAAACCCAGATGCTATAACTTTTGATTGCAGGGCATTATCAGCTTTCTTCACCACATTTGTTTATGCATCAGATTTGCCTTCAGCGATCCTATAAGGAAAGTGAGCATCATGAAATGCCAGGTTATTAAAACAAAGTGTTCTTGCATTGAGGGAATTCTTGTGTAGAGGCCCAATGTTCATCGGTTACCTTGATATTAAACCAATAAATATATGCACATAGATCTATTTCCCCATCATCATATATACATTTGCAAACGTACATGCCTGTATTTAGACCTCTATAAAGAACTCTTCTAGTTCTTTTCTATATTTCCTTTTACTTTCCTCTTGTCCCACTATCACACTAAGCCTTCATTTGGGTTTCAGTACTTCCTCTCAGTTACATTGCCCTTGATCAAGCCCTACCAGGCCTCCTACACCCTCTTCCCCATCAATTTTGGATCACTTGCTGTTCCCTTGTTCCTGGGTTTGTTAACACCCACTTCTTATTCCTCAAATTGACACCAGATTAATTACTGCAACACACACCCTTAGTGTTTTGCCTTGGTGTGGTGGGGTCAGATCGAGCACAATTACCACACTGTGTCTCCAGTGTTGTGCCCTGCAGAGCTATGGGTCAGTGAGGGATGTCATGTCTCCTAGTGGGACCAGCCATAAGGTTCTCTCTGTGCATTAGCTCCCCTGAGCAGGACTATTGTCCTCAAGACTTGGTGGGCCAGGATGTGCTCCACTCTCTCTTCCTCCCCCTTCATTTGCTACTGTGTGCTCTGATCAGACCTTTCCCTCTCCCTGAGCTGTAGCTTCAGTGCTGTCTCCGAAGTGAATTCTTCTGGGGGGGAGGGGGGCTGTCCACATGGTTGGAATTGGGACTGGCCCTTCAGATCTCTCTATTGGCTCCCTGCTTCATTCCAGTATGTTGCATTCACATCTTTTCAGCAACTTTCTTTCTGGCTTTTTTTCTCAGCTTCTTCTCTCAGTTGATATTTAATATACTTCTCTGATCTTTCTGCTGAGGCTCAGAGTTATAGGATTATCTATAATTGTTTGTTTTTAATAGTTTTGTTGGCATATACTTCACATATTATAGAATCTAATTGTTCAATATTAAGATTTGTGCAATCATCACTACAATTTCAGAACTTTTTCTTCTCACACTCATTGTTAGGTCCTCATTCCCTCCTACCTTATCCTCCCCTCCCCTCCCCTTAAGTCAGTGGTTCTCAAACTTCTTATTGCTGTGACCTTTTAATACAGGTCCTCGTGGTGGTGACCCCCCCAACCATAAAATTATTTTCGTTACTACTTCATAACTGTAATTTTGCTACACTTATGGATCAGGTGACCCCTGTGAAAGGACCATTCAACCCTCAAAGGTGTTGAGACACACAGACTGAGAACCACTGCCTTAGGCAATGTATCAATCCAATACTATCTCTGTAGATTGACCTATCCTTGATTTCATATACAGAAAATCATGCAAAACAAAAATCAGGAAGCCCAGAAAACAAAAAAAACTTGATAAAACTTAGAATAATGTCAGTCAAAAAGAAAGCAAAAAATACAAAAAACTGGAAGATCTTTAAAATAGATAAAAAAAGAAGATCAAATAATAAAGTATTAAAGTTTAACCTGACTAGATCTGCCATAATCGAGTTAGCAATGCTCTCTGTCTGGACTATGGTCAGAAAGGATTCATCAGAGACTTAATCCATGTGGGGACCCTGAAATGTATTTTTGGTCACCTGTCATCCACAGCCTTCTGCAAACCAGGTGCTCAGTACTTAAACTCTAATGCCATTCCCTCAGTTGGATTTGCATTTTATTACTTACAATCCTTAGTTGATGCCTCACTTGGATGGCTACTTGTTTGAAGAAAAGTCATTCAGCCCCCAGGTACTATCCTTCCTGATAGCCAGACACCATCTGGTTTCTTTGCCACACTTTGCCATAGCACCATATTTACAGTGATCTCCTCAGGAGGGTGAGCTCAGGGCCATGTCATAAGCACAACGAATTTTTTTTTGGGGGGGGGAATCTAGGATTAAAATCTCTCTTGAGATTTTACAGTAAAGAATACACACAGCATGTCTGCCCATATCAGAAGTCCCACTATCCAGTTTAAATTTTATAATGAAAATATATTAAAATATTTCAAAAACCAACACATATAGTCTTTACGTGAAGAAAAAACCAAAAAATAAATGATTGGCCTTCAAAAGAGTCATGGAGAAATACCATATTTCATTTCATTTTCTCATTGAGCTTTTCCAAGCCTTGCATATGTTCCTGTCTTGTCCTTTCTTACATCAAAGGTAGCATGCTGTGCACCCTGTGCTGGACCCTGCTGCTTTCACTTAACAACATAGGGTAGCAATCTTTCTTTCCATAGCAGTGCATTCGGAGCCTCCTCATTCGGTTTCATATGCGTACATCAACTTCTCTTTTATCTACAGACCAACACTGTAAGCATCAAGTTTCAACAGCACCTTATTAAATATTTAATGGTTTCTAGCTCTCTTAAAACTAATGTTAAAAGAAAGTCAGGCAAATGGGGGCCATTTTGAGGTAGAAATGCTTCAAGTCTCCTCCAAAAGACAGCTTTCCTTTTGCATCATTATAACACTATACAACCTCCAAACAATAATTTTAATGGAAATTTGCTAACTTTGAAAGCACTTAAATTTAACTTCAAGTGTTTCTATCATACCCAAAGTGAGAAATCCACTGTAAACTTATGATTCAGGGTCTCTCACTTGAACAGGACTTTTTGAAATCCCAGGATATTCTTTATCAAAACTATTTCATGGTTATATGATTTGTAAATTTTTCAGAAACACAATTTCTCTTACTCTCCTACATTCAAACCATTATCCGTGTGAGCGCTTGGGTGGTGTTGTGGCTACCGAAGGGTTAGGAGTCTGAAACTACCAGTCCCTCTGTGAGGAAGACGAGGCTTTCAGCACTCTTTCTGTAAAGAGTCACAGTACCAGCGTCTGCAGCGTCACTCACTATGAGTCATCATAACTTGATGACAGTGCGTTGAGTTTGTGGATGGTTGTTGTTTTGGGTTTTTTTTAATTTCTACCTACTTGGATGTCCTCTTCATCACAATTCTCTTCGTGTCCTGTGGGCATCAGTATGGCTGTGGGTATTTTGAGGATCAAGTTAAAGGAAGATTGGATTTGCAGTATACCATTTTAAACTATAATTTGGAAAGGCATTTTGGAGCGTTTCATTTATACTAGTGAGAAATTAAAGGTTCCTATTTTATGCTAACAAAGGGTACTTTTGTTTGTTTAAAATACAAAATAACATTCACATTGAACAATAGCATAGCAGAAAGTGGAGCCCTGGTTACACCTTGGCCTACTAACTGAAAGGCCAGCAGTTCGAAACCACCAGTCTCTCTGTGGGAAAAAGATGAGACTTTCTACTCATGTAACGTACAGTCAGACTTTCAGAAACCCACAGGGGTCATTCAACTCTGTCCTGTAGGTCGCTATGAGTTACATATGACTCGATGGAAGTGAGTTTGATATAGTGAAATATAATGAAAATGAGAGATTGAATCAGTTTAAAAAATTCTGACACTAGAAGCAAAATGTAACAAAAACAAAAAAGCATCAGTTAATCAAAAAAAAAAAAGAGAAGTATTTAAAATAGAAGTAAAATATATGGTCTTGAATTGTTTGATCATCCAAATCATTAAGTATGAATCCCAAAATTGAAAGAATATTATCTATTTTTTTGATACAAAGAATTGACATTAATGAAAATAAAACTTGTTTCACAATCTATTATGGCAATAAGAATAATCATAGGGCTGAATCCCAGTGGCACAGTGGTTGTATGTGGGACTGCGGCCCACTGGGTTGGTCGTTCAAATCCAGTAGCAGTTTTCCAGGAGCAAGACTGGGCCTCATACCCCCACCAGGGCAGTGATGCCCCCCAAAAAAGAATAATCATAATACATTAGTAAAAGTTGACAATTTAAAGAATATTGCCTTAGTGCACAAGAAAATATCAAATAGTCTGAAAACTTATCATTGAAGTTTTAAAAAATCAATTATAATACAGTTTTCTCACATTTGACCGCAATTCTTAAAATATGAATGGCGGGATAATTTATGAACAGACATGAGACTGAGATAGAATGTGTAAACTATGGTAATTTAAAATGAATTATAATCAGTCATGCTAGAGGAAAATCGGGCGTAAAAATATTTCTATTGAAATGTTACCATGTGATCATAATCATGTAACTATATTATCAAAGTACACATCCTTAAGTAGGAAAAAATGTTACAATGGAGGGTCAGGCTATTAATTATATATTATGCTATTCTTCAGAACCTTGTGATGTTTTGGCATGTGTCAGCTTTGTAAGAATTGGTATATATTATAATTTCTTTTCTCATTCTAAACAATTATTCACTTTAGTATCAACTTTTATTTTCTTAACTTAGTATTCATTTTCTTCAGGCCAAGTTTCCAAAAATGCACAGCTTCCAGTCCCTCTGAACCCAGTGTGCCTGTTACTACACACAGGATAAAGTGCTCTGTCCACACTGTTCTTTTCAGAGGGTGGTTACCTGTCTGCTTGGAATTTTTTTCTCTTTGATCATCTACCCAAATCTAAATTGGTTTCCTAACAAGTAATATGAAAAAGAAGCTTTCTTTGGGCTGAGCCCCGGTGGTGTAATGGTTGTGTGTGTGTGTGTGTGTGGAACTGCGGCCCACAGGGTTGGTGGTTCATATCCAGCAGCAGCTCTCCAGGAGCAAGGCTGGGTCTCCTACTCCCACCGGGGGCAGTGATGCCCACAAAAAAAAGTTTTCTTATTTAATTTTTATCCCTAAAAAACATAAAAAGGGGCTGAGCCCTGGTGGTGTAAGTAGTTGCGTGCCGGACTGCAGCCTGCGGCCTTGGCGGTTCAAATCCAGCGGGAGCTCTCAGGAGCAGCACTGGGTAGCTCCCACGACCACCAGAGGGCAGTGATGCTTCCCCCCGAAAAAAACAAAAACAAGCAAACATAAAAAGAACCTGCCTCCACCCCCCCCCCCCCAAGAAAAAGCAAACATAAAAGGAACCCTGGGCAAAGGATCCATTTGTTTTCCTTTCAACCCGCACACGAGGGACTTAGGAATTACATATAATTTCTGCTCCTAAACAATAACATCTTTCTTATTTAAAAAGCACTACCCACCTCAGATCACATGACATTTAAAAAAGCCTCTCAAGCAAGATAAATGTTAAATTATAATAGAAAACAGATTCTTTAGCATTAATACACGAAGAAGTCATTCAGTGGCACTGTGTGAAAATATAAGAAAAAGAAAACAAGAGCTCATGTTACGTAAAAGCATATCATACATCTTTTCTTTAGGAACCAAAACAAAAAAAGGAGATTAACACAAGATGTCTGCTTTTACTCTACTTCTCAGCGTGGCGCCTCTGTTTCCTTTGATAAATGTTTTTTGAATTTAATGACCAAATTCTCATAATCAAAATCGAAACTGGATGTGTGCTTCTTTTCTCTAGTTTAAGGTTCTGAAAACACCATCTCCTCCTGGAACACCTATTGCACCAATTGGAAAATACCTGATGACCCTGGATGTTAGACCAGGGCACACCATGGAGAGGAAGCCCCAGCAGCAGTCTCTAAATTGGGCGCCACCCACTGTGAATTTCACTAGATGCCTTCGCTTCTCTTGTGAGGCTGCCTCAGTCAGATGCCTTTCACATTTGTGGGGTGTCTGGTTGTCTGGCGCTGGGGACTTGCACTCCTGTGGCCCTCCTCCCTCCACCTCTGGATGCCTACTGTGCTTGAGGAAAAGCCTTGGACTGATGGACACCGAGGATGCACTGACGGGCTCACACATAGGGACAGTTATGAGGGCGGCAAAGGACCAGGAAGCGTTTCATTCTGTGGTTCCTAGTCGCTGGAGGATTCAGTCTATACAGAGGAACCTCAAAAGAAAGGGCTAGTTAGCTACTTTCAAAAGCAATCAGCTATTGAAATTGCTGTGGGGCAGAGGGTGCCAGTGCACAGAGCACACACATGAGCCATTATCAGTCACAATCACCCTACTACCTAAAAATCAATAATAAACAAATGTTTATTTTAACAAAATATTTATGAGTCGTAGTAATTTCTTCTTATTGTCAAGTAGATGCCAATTCACGGTAAAAACCGAAACCACAGCCATTAAGTGAATTTCAACATTATTGGGGAGAGTAAATCTGTTCCATAGGATTTCCAAGCACAGAATTCGTTATAGAAGCAGACTGCCACTTCCTTTTTGCTGGTGGGCTGCTGTCATCTGCTCTTGGTCAGCAGCTGAGCTATTTAGCCACAGTACCGCGAGGGTACCTTTTCCAATGGGATTGTAGTGCCAGAGTATTTTTCTTTATCATTCTATCACCACCTGCAGATTAAAGTGAGGTACTGCAGCAATTTGATTTTTTTCAAAGGACAATTTAATGAACACCAAATTAAGTCAACTCTACAAGGCATTGGGAATTTTTTTTTAAGTACAAAAAAGCAGAATTTCTGTTCCAAGCAAACTGTATCTGTGGATAAAGTACATATCAATTAAGAGATAAACAATGGAATACAAAATATAGTATTCTAAGTGCCACCTCCTTAGTGTCCTATTAAATGTTAAATATTTGAAGACAAATGCTATCTTACAAAGCACAATGACTCGTTTCATTTAATGTAAACGCAATCCGAGTTTCTCTCTTTCTTTATTCTGCTACTATCTCAAGCAGGCTTTGATCACTTCATGCCCTTTACCACCGGTGCTCTTTCTCTCCCTCTCCGAGACCCCACCCCCTCCCCAGTCTAATGCACATTGCCACCGGATCAGAAGTCTTACAATAACTTCATCATATCCTTCCCTACTTTCAAAACCTCCCAGTGGTTTCACACCAACGACGGAACAAAGCCTAAACTCTCCAGACCTGTGTGCAAGGCTCTTTGCTGTGTGTCCTTACTCGTGCGTACGGTTTCGACGGTCTCTCCACGCTTCGCTCTGCATGAATCCCCAGCTTCAGCTGGGCGCCAGTGTCTGCCACCTTATTCTGGACGTGGCCTTGTGACTCGCTCCTTTCCTGTCAGCGGTCTTCCTCCATCTGGTTGAGGTTATGGAATGAATTGCGTCTCCCCCAAGTATATGTTGGGATTTGAAGCCTGCCTACACCTGTTCTCTTTCTTAGGCTCACGAGGCCATTCAGCCTCTGTGTGCTACACCTCATCACTTCTGGGTGCTGAAAAGGCACCGCGGAGAGCGGACATGCGCAGTGTGAGCATCTCCAAGAACCTAAGGTGGCCTGGGGCTCTCAACAAGGAGAAAACACGTTGACAGAGATGCCGATCGGCCTTCTAACTCCTCTTACTGTAAGAAAATTAATTTCTGCTCTTTAGAGTCACCAGCATGTGGTATTCCTGCTACACCAGCACTAGAAGCCAAGACAATGCTAGTGCAGGTGTGGTGCCGTTCTCACGCCAGGTTTAAACTGAAATTCCATTCAACTCCCCTCTGCGTGGCCACTCTATCCCATCTACAACACCAGAATTGACCACTATCTTTGAGTCAATATATACCCCAACTTTTCTCTAAATTCCTAAACACTGTCCCATTTATTTAGCATAGTCAGACACTACTGATCCTAAGAACATTCTTTTCTACGTACACTTTTCTAAAGCAGATGCTAAGCTTTTTGAAGCCAGTGATAATGATACAGTTTTCAGGTTTGTTTGTTTGTTTGTTTGTTTGTTTGTTTTTTTGCCTTTTTCCCTGCTAAGATCTTTTGGTGTCCACATTTTCATTTGAAGGTTTTTTTTTTGTTGTTGTTGTTGTTGTTTTGGCATCACTGCTCTCCGGTGGTGGGAGTAGGAGGCCCAGCCCCACTGCTGGAATTGAACCTCCGTCCCAGTGGGCCGCAGTCCCACGCACAACCACTACGCCACCGGGGCTCAGCCCTTGAAGGTACTTTTTTATGTGAGACTTTTTGTCTCTTCTTACCATCATCATCAACCAGACATAATAGGACTGACACTTTTAGGCCCACAAACTCAGAAAACGTAATGATTAGTAGCAATACTGATTTTAGTGAAGCTTTAAATTAATTTGCTTTGATGACAAACCAAAGACCATCCTCACTACCTTGAGTGGATGTCAACTTACAGGGTGGGCATTGGACAGGGTAGACTTGATCCTGTGAGTTTCCACGACTGGAACTCTTTTCCCCAAGGAGCAGCTGATCGTTTCCAACAGCTGACCCTGTGGTTAGCAGCCCAACTCATAACCACTGCGCCCCCAGGGCCTTAAAAATACATTAAAAATACTTGTTACTCATTACTTATGAGATGTATAAACGTTTGTTGCCAGCGGCCACACCTAACTTGGGACAACTATGTCCTTGCACAGCAGAACGGAAACATTGTCTGGTCCTGTGTCACTCCCATGTGGGGATTCAGCGTTTTCATTGGTTGAAATTTTTTCCTAGTCCAGCTAAGTCTGGAAGTTCCAGCGTCATAAAATCAAAAAAAACAAAAAACTTCCTTTTGGATGTGAGGGTGATGACCTTTGCTGCTACCATGTCCCTCCATGGACTGTCAGGGTTGTTAGCTGATCAGGGTGGCTAGGTGGTGTTGCAGACGGCTAAACTATTAGCCACACAAGAACCATTTTAGAACTAGGATGTTTCCGAGTTCCAGTAACTGCCTGCCCATGAATGTCTCAACCCATTTCTGTAATAAGACTGGGATGTTTCTGAGCTCCAGTTGTTGCCCGCCCTTGAATGTCTCAACCCAAATCTGTAAAGTGTCAAATGGGCACATACGCTGTGCTCCTCGGACAAGGCCAGGTGTTAAGGCTAATTGCAGAATTCGGCTTCTGTAACTGCTGCTTGCTTGCATAGCTGCCGAGATGTTTGTTTATTCAGCCCAATAAAAACCCAAACCTTTAAACGGGGGGGGGGGGAGAGGGGGGGGCTGCGCGCCTCTCTGTGGGGATGACCCCTGCACAGCACTTGGTCTCTCTCAACCTGTACAGGTCTTTCTTCTTTTTCCTACTTTGTTTTCCTCTATCTTTCTGTTTAATAAACTTGCTCTTTAACTCACAAGTCATTGAGTTGTTCTTGTCCAGCAAAGTGGAACAGTGAGTCATAGCGGCCCGCTGTGGGTCTCTAAGACTGTAACTGTTTATGGGAGTGGACAGCCCAGTCTTTCACAAACTGAGCTACTGGTGGCTCTCAACTGTTGACCATGCAGATCATAGCTCAGCATGTACCTACTATACTGCCAGGTCTCTGTATTCCCAACCACAATGACCCTTTCGTTTAACTCTTTCTATAAAAGAGTTTTAAGATTAAACTGTTCAAGGAGCAGACAGCTTCATCTTTCCCCTATAGAGGTACAGATGGGTTTGAACTACTGGCCATCTGGTCAGCAGCTCATTCCCTAGTCCACACCACCACCAAGGCTTTTTTTCTTTCAGTGTCATAGCAACACACAAGTCCCCACTGATAGATGGTGTCTGTCCATGTGGTAGCTACATAGTTTTATGTCAACTGGAGGATCTATAAGAGCGTGGGGGTGGGGGGTATTCAGCTTGCTGGTCAGGTCACAGTCTGATGGTGCCTCCTTGTGGGGTGGCCTTTTCATAAGGAGGGACCAGGGAACCTCCCCCAACCCTCCCTCTCTGCCTTCACCTGCCTGCTTGGTGTCCGCTCCAAGTTGTCAGAGCCCTGCTTGTTTCCACTAACCTGGCGACTTTGCACGGATTGACCTGCATTCTGCATCATTGCACGTCCTTGTGTGAATCTGAAGGACTTTATGACCTTGAGTGAGACTGGTCTGGGATCCTTTCTTGATATATAATTTGATTTAAAACTTTCAGATATGAGTGTCATGGGATTGTTTTTCTAATCAACCTAACATGGTCCATAGGTACCTTGGATAAAAACAGAACCCTGTTTCCTGCATGCATGGTGAGAATTCTAACCACCATATCTGTTAGACACTGTTTCTCAAGAACTCTAAACTTGTTGCATAGAGTTGGTTCTGCCTCACAGACCTACAGGAGCAAAGAGCCACATCTTTGTGGCAAGGAGTAGCTGATGAGTTCAACCTGGGGAGCCTGTGATTAGCATCGAATGAGTAACTCACTGTGCCCCTAGGTGACTGCTTATTTCTATCCTGTTAGAGGGCACATCAGGACAAAGATGAGGGTTCTTACTCCCATGAAGAGTCAGTCTGCAGAATCCTAAGGATTGACCTTGACCTATGTGAATGCATTTGAATTATGCTGCAGGTGAAATATATTACAAGTATCGTTGACCGCCAAAAGAACCAACAAATCTGTCTTGGAAGAAGTAACTTTACCTTTAGAGGTATGACTTTTTCTCACCCACTTTGGACATATTGTCAGGATAGACCAATCCCTGGAGAAGGATATCATGCTTGGTAAAGGATCAGTGCAGAGAGAGAGAGAGAGAGCAAGCCTTGGGCAAGATGGATTAGCATAGTGTCTGCATGGATGGACTCTGATGTTAAGAACTGAGAGGATGCCACCAAACCTGGCAGTGTTTCATTCTGCTGTACAGGTGGCCTTTATGATAAAGTGACCAGACGTAAATGTCCTGCTTTCGGTGGGATAGCCCCGATTCTAAACAATTTTTCCTGCATCCCGTGGCATTTTAAAGTCTATGCAAAAAGTCCCTATGCAAAAAGTTCCCATTTTTTGAAAGAATGCACGACAAGCTAGGGAACAGCAGAAGAATGGGAAGAGAATATGTCCCCTCTACCTGTCCCCCCCCCCCAGTCAATAGTGTCCCTCTTTACCAATGTTAAAATCTGGTCACTTTATTTTTTTATATATGCTTTTTTTTTGGGGGGGCATCACTGCCCTCTGGTGGGAGTAGGAGGCCCTGGTCACTTTACTTTATGATGTGATCAGACATCCCAATTTTTAACAAGTTTTCCCGCATTCCGCAGCATTTTAAAATTAAATATATTGCAATACTATTTTTGCATTCTATGAACATTTTTGTTGCTCCATATAGACCAAATTTTTAATCAAGAACCTGCCCCCTCCCCCTGTCAATGGTGTCCCGCTTAAAATCTGGTCATTAGTGATGAGCTAGAATCAACTTGATGACACTTGACAACCTGTCAGTTTGTCATACTGTGGTGGCTGGTATATTGCTGTGATTCTCGAAGCTATGTCACGGCTATTTCAAATACCAAGAGGGTCTCCCAAAGTGAACTGGTTTCAGCAGAGGTTCCAGATTAAGAACTACCAAGAACGAATGAGCACTTGGGAGGAACAGGGCTCTTGACTGACATTTAAGATGGAATCAGCTCAATGGCAGTGGCTTTACCAGATGCCAGTGCTTCTCCCCACACATTATTAATTTTAAAAGTCTTTCTAAGAACTCACCTAGACCTAGCAGTAAAATTGGCTCTACAACTGGAAGCTGTTAGAATTCTGTGAATTTTTTGTTAGCCTTTCATTTGTAAAATGGGATGGCTTACTATCAACCTTTTTGGACTAGTTGCGTGAAGGAAGAAAATGACTGTTGAAGTACTTCCCACTGTGGCTGGTACATAATAAACATTTATTTTTAAAAGAAAAGCCCTCCATAGTAGGCAATACTTTCAACCCTACTCCTAATCTTATAGA
Source organism: Nesogale talazaci (assembly GCA_004026705.1). Lineage (NCBI taxonomy): Eukaryota > Metazoa > Chordata > Mammalia > Afrosoricida > Tenrecidae > Nesogale > Nesogale talazaci. Next base: position 119,369 of record PVJH01001055.1, read on the forward strand.
TAAATGAAGTACTTGAGGCCCCCAAAGCATCCCATGATCTTAGTGTGTGGGAGAATTAGGACGGACCCTCATCCTAATCAAAACTGCCAAAAAGACGCTTTCTTGTAGTTGGTTGCTCTGTGCTCCCAGCACCACAGCCTTTATTTACATCACATCCAACTCCTCGCCGTGAATGGAATCATGAACTTTCCAGGGACTAGTCCTCCCACGTGTCCAATCATGAGGAAAACTCTCATTAACACTCGTCCTATGTGAAAAAATAAAATGCCTTTACATACAAATGAAACTGATGCGCGCTTCAACTTTTCTGTCAGGTTGAGAACCTGAATTGTACTTGACTAAACAAAAAGTCAATTTGCTAAGCTTCATACAGCAGCTGCGGAAAGAAATTTACGCAGAGGACATTCAGAAGTTCTGATTTCAGAGCCCCCATGGAGCAGAGGTTAAGCAGGCTGACGTTAACAGAAAGGTCGGGAATCGGAATGCTTTGCAAGAGATTATAGAGTAGACGCCTTTCGGGGCAGTTCTAATCTATCCTGTAGGGTTTCTGAGTTAGAACAGACTCCACGGTACACGTCGATTTCAGAGAAAAATTCTCAAAATTAAATTGATTAAAATCACCTGGTTTTGAGGCCCAAACAAGTCCTTCATCCAAGATGATGTTAAATGTTAACAATAGCTATAGTTCTCCCACTGCCTGGCTAGATGACTTCTGAAAAATCGTTTCACTCCCGTGGGGTTATTTTCTTAGGTGTAAAATTATGGGGATGAACTAGATTGTAAAATTTCTGAGGTTTTCCTCCGTTTGTGATGGGAATAGGGGGTGATCCGGGTCTTTTTCTCCCCCTTCCGAGGACGTCGGGGTTAACACCGCAACGGAGGGTACAAACGCGCCTTCGGACTTTGCGAGAGCGACGAGGCTCTTCCAGTTGCTAGCGAGTGATTCCATCCACTTCCGCAAGGGCCTCACACCAGCGTCCGGAAGCACACGGCATGCTGGGATATGTAGTATCTCCTCGCACGGCCCACCAGTTCTAGCACGGGGTCGAGGGGCACTGTGGGATATGTAGTCTCTGGTTGCTTGTTTGAGGAATCCAAACGGGCTCAGACGAAATGCCTAGAGGCTGAGGTAACACCAGACTTTGGCCGATCACGTGGCTCCAGTCTAGAGCGTCGTTCGCACTGCGGATCCCGCCCCAGCGAATTCTGGCCCCCGCCGTTGCCGAGGAGACGGCGCACGTCTCGCTGCGCGTCGCCCCCTCTGCAGTCCCCCCGCCCCTCTTCTCCCACCACAATGAGATCCTAAGATGGCGGTGGCTGCGGCGGTTGGCGCTGTGTAGTTAGGGTGTAAAAGGCGGCCATTGAGCCTTAGGCAGCCGGGGGACGTGCGGAGCTTCCCTGCCGCGGCTTCTGAGGGTGGACCGTTGTGGCTGGTCGCGGGGGGCTGACCGCTATTCCGCCCTTGGCTGGAGTGGCTGTTTCGTTTACAGGTAAAGCCTGCGCGTCCCTAGCCCTTGGCAACCGAAGGCGGCGCGCCGTAGGGGCGGGAGAGTGGCGGCGCGGAGACCCTTGACCTTCCCGGGCTCGGGCTCACACTTCCTTGTGGGCTCCAGGGGTCGCCCTGCGGCTTCGTTCCCACCCGCCTGCCCCCCTCGGGGCCGACTCTGGCTACCTCCCGGGTGAGCCTCTAGGGACGCGTTGGCGACGGCCGAACCCCCTTCTTGCCCCGCCGGCCCCCCTTCCTCGAGCTGGAGGCCGCCGTGCGTCTCGGGGGCTCCGGGAAACCCCCCATTGCGGGTGGAGGGAGCGGAGCGCGAGCGCGGGGTGGGGGTCGAGTCCGTGGAGAAGAGGCCATCGCGGCTCTGGTCCCCGCCCTCCCGCGCTCCCGCCCCCTCGGTCTCCTTCGTGCGGCGCCGGCGTCCGAATGCTGGGTTCCCGAGAGGGGCGGGCGCGAAGGGGCGCCGCTCCCGCGCGGGCCGTGCCGGAGTTTCGGCCGTCTGGGTGTGCCGAGGGCCGCGGGGCCGGGGAGGCGGCGGTGAATATTGGGGAAGGAGGTTCAGGTACCTTGAACCCCCCGCACGCGCGCGCACGCACGCACGCACGCCCCCCGCGCGCGCACCGCCTCCTCCGCGCACTGCGCTCCACTTAGAGCAGGCCTGGGGTCGGGGGCCGCCAGGTGCCGAGCGGCCCGCGGCGCCGGAAGGCCGCTCGGCGAAAAGTTGTTCGGCGTTTATTAGGCCCCGCTAGGGAGGCTGCGCGTCGCAACCCTCTCCTCCGAAGATGGCCCTGTCTGAGTGGCTCTCTGTTTGTTTTCTCGACTGCTTTGAATTCTGTGGTTACGCTGTGCGGTAGTTTTTTGGGCGCTGAGAGAAGCGCGTTTTCGGGGCGCTCTATTTGGCATCCCCCCCCCCCCCCCCGCAACCGCTTTCCAGACTCCTCCTCCGGGAGGTCTCTGCTTACGGAGTGGGTGTTAGTGCTGCAGGTGCACCTGCTCCTTTCCTTCCCGACCCCGCTCCCGACGAGGGCCACTGGAAATCATTCGAATAGCGCCTATTTGAACTGCAGGTAAACTTGCGCCTGTGTGGTGATAAGGTTACTTTATTACTCTATTTATTTTTATACTTTTTAAAATACAGTCCCCAAGACCCTTTTTCGTCCGATATACAAAGCCCTCAGATATTTTGTGTGGCAGAAAGTTAACTAGAGGAGAAAACTTTTGGCATGGATCTTAAATGAAAATCAAACATCGTTTTATTCTAAAGTAGATATTAAGAGAACACTTCATTGTCTTTAGACGCTTGGGAGGCTTCAACGTTCAGGAGTTAGGAAATCTGAGTTCTGAATATTGTAAAATTGGCTTTTTGTCTCATTTTTTCTGATTTTCAAAACATACTTAGTTCACATGTATTCACTTTTCATTTGGTAAATCAAAATTTCCCAAAGTGATTTCTTTCTTAAGTCATAAGTAGGCAGTAACTTGAAGAGTGGAGCAGGAAAGGGCAGTGTGTGCTACTAAGACTAGTTTACTTCAACAGGTAACTTAACAATATTGTCTATAAATCCTTGTATCATGGTAGAAAAAGATATTGTGGTGTTGATTAGTCAGAAATACCAATGCTTGACTGAAGTATCTTTGTTTTATGACTTTCCCCCCAATATGATAGAAACAAAAAAGGTAGTGAAGGTTATCGTAAATTGACAACTTACCAATAGGTGAGGATGGATACAAGGAAGGCATTTTTGGAATGGATTTCTTGGTTCTGAGTAAAGAGGTGAGGAAAGATAGGGACTAAATGGATTTAGAAGAGAAATGATTAAGAGCTAACAGTATTCAGGAGGGCCAGGAGCAGGTTCAGTGGGTATGAGGACTTGAGAGATTTGCAATGCAAATGCTCTTAGAGATAGTGTGTACACTATCATACAAGAAAGAAGCTTGAACAAATTATCACTTAGAGTGAAACAGTATAGGAATAGAGAAGATGATGATATGGTGATCAAAATGGAAGTCAATCTTAGAATAAGGAATAGTGTGCAGCCACAAGGTTAAATTATCCAGAAAACTGCAAGTGGTGCCTGGGATTAAGAGAATTTTAGATTTGTTAGCTGTTTAAAAGAGGAAAGTCAAGCATTAGTTAAGAATGGTTTCCAAATGGTATCTTTTTTTTTTGAATAGAAAATTGCTCTAGGAGGGAAGTGAGTGTGAAGCGGAAGAGATTGGGATTTTATTGCGGCCAGAGAAAAATAGAAGGAATGTTGGAGAATGAATGTGAGGATGTATAGGAAGTTTTTCAGTGCTCCAGAGGAAGGGCGTTGTAGGTGCTGTTGGGTAAGCATTGGACAGCTAACTGCAAAGTTGACAGTTCAGACCCACCAGTCATTCCTCAGTGTCCTGTGAAGATTTACGACTTACTAGGATGCATTTCTATGAATTAGAATCAGTTTAAGGGCAGTGGGTTTGGGTTGAAACAAAAATTTATTTAGTATGTGTCTCATCAGGATCATAATAGGTGGATCTTGAAAGGAGGAAGATACCAGGCCCAGAAAATAGCTGGACCACTTTGAGATTAGAAGAATCTGCTAGATTGTTGCCATGAGATACCAATTAAATCTTGAGTCAAAAATATTCCCTGAAATCACTTTGTACCCCAAAAGTTAGGACAACATGTACATACTGTCATCCTTGATTTGGTGTTCTTTTAGAAAACTGTCCCCAGATGGACAGTTATCTAAGCATAGAGGAGAGGATAGGAGACAGTTAAAAGGAATGGAATGATTGCACCAAATAATGAGAACTTTGGCACAATGTAAGGAATCTAAGTGATACCACTGAAAATTGTCTTTAGAAATTATTGAGTGGAAACCTGGTCTTCCTGGGTCTGTGTGATTGATACTCTTTTAAATGATCATTTAAAGATAACATCTAAAAATTGTTATAGCAACTTATTTTGGAAGTTGTCAAAGTGATTGCCTGTAAACAGATTCTCAGAGCAAGCTCTACATTGGAACACTGGAGTGCAGTTTTACTCTGGCACCTGGGGAATCTCCGTGAGTCAGAATCAACTTGACAGCAATAGGTTTTATTTTTTAATATAAATTATGTAACACGCCTAGATAAAGTGGTTGTAAAGTGGTTCATTTAAATGGGTCATTTTGTTTCACATTTTATCTATAGATATCTATTTATGATTGTATATTTCTATAAAATAATGTTTGTAAAAGTAGTGAGGAAAAAAAAATTACATTCCTGCACCTATAGGATTGCTTTCATACTAACATTTTTGTATTTTTGTATTTGTATTTTTGGTTTGTTTGTTTGTTTGGTTGGTTGGTTGGTTGTTTTTTTGGGGGGGCTTCACTGCCCTCTGGTGGTGGGAGTAGGGGGCCCAGCCTTGCTGCTGGATTTGAACCTCCAACCCAGTGGGCCGCAGTCCTGCGCACAACCACTACGCCACCGGGGCTCAGCCCAGTAGCCTGTATTTTTAAAAAACTGATTAACGTTTTTTAAAAAATGTGCATAATTTCATATTGTTTTTTGTCTCTATAGGAATTATTGATCTTAGACACCAGTAATTCTTACTTCTCCTAGTGCCATGACCCTTTCATTCAGTTTCTCATGTGGTGACCCCCCCAACCATAAAATGATTTTTGTTGCTACTTCATAACTGTAATTTTGCTACTGTTATGAATCGGGCGGACTCCTGTGAAATGGCCATGTGACCCCCCCAAAGGGATCACGACCCATTGGTTTAGAACCGCTGTTATACACTATCTTGTCCAGCCTTTATCATATTATGTTTTAAGATTACCAATTGCCATGGAGTCTATTCTGACTCATAATGACTATGTAGGACAGAGTAGAACTGCCCCCTAGAATTTTCCAGGCTATAATCTTTAAGGAAATATAGGAACCCGTGGCCTTTTGGTTAGTAACCAAACCTTTAAAGCTCTGTGCCACCAGATCTCTAGTGTGCATCCTGTTTGACAGTTATTGTTCAATTTGTCACATTTATAAGCAACTTCCTTCGTTATAACTTTTCTTCATTTATAATATTTAAGGCTGTTAGATTAGAGGTATCAATAGGTCAAAAACTCAGTTTCGCTTTTGATACCAGTGTGGCCAAAGGGATGTTCTAGATATGTATTTGCCAGTTCTTATTCTCACTACAGTGAATAAGAATTCGAGTATATCCCATATCTGTCATCAGGATATATTTACATATAATTTATATGAAATTTATCAGCTTAATAATGTTTGAATTTCAAGTGGTTGAGTGGTATGGTGGTTTTAAGTCCTGGACTAAGGATTCCAAGATGGATGGTTCTGACCCACCTGTCACTCTATGGGAAAAAGATGTGGCATTATGTTTCTATACAAATTTATAGCATTTGAAACTATGGGGCAATTATACTTCGACAATTATTTATAGGTTGCTATGAGTAGGAATCAATTTGAGGGCAGTAATTTGGGTATTTTAATTTGCAGTGGGCTTTACGAAAATTTTCATAATTATATCTCTTAAAGTTTTTTTTAGATCATTTTATTGGGGGCTCTTACAGCCCTTAAAACATTCCATCAGTTCTATCAAGCATATTTGTACATACGTTGCTATCATCATTTCCAAAACATTTTGTAATTAAGCCCTTGGTATAAACTCCTCTTTTTTCCCCTCCCTCCCCTTCCCACTTACCCTCATAAGTCCTATATCAATTATGTATTAGCATTATTTCATATCTTACATTGTCCCTTGTCTCCATCCACATTTCTGTTATTCGTCCCTTTGGGGGGCGGAGGGTAAGCTATATATCCAACCTTGGATGCATTTTCCCTTCTCCCCCCTTCCTCCTCTCAAACCCATCCCCATACTCTTATGATATCACTCCTTTCACTACTGTTCCTGAGGGTTTCATCTGTGCTAAGATCCGTGTATAAGGAACTCTGATCTGTACCAATGTGTTTTCTCTGGTCTACCTGACTTGTGAGGTAGCGTGGGGTAATAACTCAGGAATTAGAGGAATGATGTGTGTTTCGTTGCTGGTATACTGTACCTTAACTTACTATTTTTTAAACTGCTTGTTATTTTCTGGGAGTTTGATTTTCTTAAACTTTTTTATATTGTAAATATATTAACTATATACTTTATCTTCTTCAGATATTTTTTCCCACTTGGCTTTTTATCTACTCCTAGCATGCCATGGATTAGGTACCACAACTTTTTATTTCTTTAGTTTTAATCATTTACAGCTCTTACCACAATCTATACATCCATCTATTGTGTTAAGCACATTTGTAGCCATCATCATTCTCAAAACATTTTTTTCTGTGTGAGCCCTTAGTATCAACTCATTTTCCCTTCCCTTCCTCGTGAACCCTTAATAATTTATAAATTATTATTGTTTTCTCATGTCTTACACTGACCTATGTCTCCCTTTACCCAATTGCTGTTGTCTGTCCCACAGGGAAGGAGTTATATGTAGATCTTTGTGATCAGTTTTCCCTTTCTCCCCCCACCTTCCGGTTCCTCCTGGTGTTACTACTCTCTTTATTGATTCCTGGGTTCCCTTTGTTTCCAGCTCTGTTCTGTACCCATGTACATGCTCTGGTCTAGCTGGATTTGTCAGGTAGAATTGGGGTTATTTGAAGGGGGTGGGGGTGAGGGAAGCATTAAAGAACAAAAGGAAAAGTTGTTTCGTTGGTACTACACTGCACCCTGAAATGGCTCATTTCTTCCTTGTAACCCTTCTGTAAGGGGTTGTCCAATTGTCTACACATGGGCTTTAGATCTCTGCTTTGCAGTCCCCCTCATTTACATTGATAAGATTTTTTGTTCTGGGTCTTTGATGCCCAATATCTGATCCCATCAACACACAGGCCGGTGTTCTTCCTTGTTGACTTTGTTGCTTCTCAGCTAGATGGCTGCTTGTTTATCTTAAAGCCTTTATGACTCCAGATCCTGTGTTTTTTGATAGCCAGGCACCGTCCACTTTCTTCACCACTTTTGCTTATGCACCCATTTTGTCTAAAGTGATCGTGTCAGGAAGGTGCATCAGGAATGCCAGGTTATTGGAACCAAGTGTTCTTGCTCTGAAGGAGTAGAGTACTTGAGTTGAGGTTCAATGTCTGTCTGCTACCTTGATCCTTAACTTGTAAATATATGTATGTAGATTTATTTCTTATATACTCCCTGCCCTTATTGTCTGTTCTGTTTTTTGAAAGCATTTTGGATTATTTTCTTTATTTTTAATTTATTATTTTGGAGCTTCTGGGTAAGGCAGTTTTGCTCAGGCCAGTGCACATAATGAGGCTTACCTTCCCCACACCATCACAATGGCTCCCCAGGTTTTTTTAAATGTACTTGAGTTTCTGTACTCTTTAAGGTTCTTTAAACTGAGCAAGGTTTGAGCAAGTTGGTAATCAAATTTGATTTAGGCCTCAGTGTTTACAACCTCCCTACCCCTAACACGGCTACAGTTGCTGCATCAATTTCTCTATGGTATGAGGTTGAGAGTGCTGCTTTGTCTCTTGTAAAACCAGCTTTTAAAGCGATTGTTTTATGTGGTTAAGCTTCATGGAAGGATTTTAAAAATTGAACTTTGTTCTTATGTGTTAAGAGGCTTAGTTTTTACTTGTTTTTTTGCAGAAATTGATTGCTATAAAAAGCCAGTATGGCTACAGGAGGAGGTCCTTTTGAGGAAGACATGAATAATCCAGATTTACCAAACTGGAGCAGTGAACTTGTGGATGACCGACTGAATAACATGGTATGATACTTTATTATTGACAGTGTATAGGCTACGAACTTTAAACAGGACTTCCCTCAAATCTAACTCACTGAGAATGGTATGAACCCCTTTTCCTTCCTAGTTAAAATATTAAGAAACAATAGGCTCTATATTAACCATTCAAGACATGTTGTGTACCAGATATAGAAATTAAATTGATTAACTTAATCTAAAAAGATAATTTTATTACAAAGTTTTAAAGGTGTTTTAAGAACACCAAGGTCAAGGAATACAGCTGGATTTTAGGAAGGGAATGGACAAAGGAACTGGAAAGTAGTCAGATGTTGCTTTTTCACTACTTTTACTCTTCGTTTCTTAGTGTTTCTGCTTAATACAACTTTTATCTCCGCAGACCAGCTTTCTCTCTTGACCATAATAGTGTACATGGTTACACTGTCAGTCTCTCAAAGTTTTAATAGTGATTACTGTTATATGATAATTGTTTCTTACTCCCTATTTGAAATTTTAAAATACACTTATCCCAATATGGGTTAAGTGCAGATCTCTTTTGTAGCCATCTATTAAAAAAAATAAAAACTGCCAGAGAGTTGATTCTGACACATAGTGAGCCTGTAGGCCAATGTAGAACCGTCTCTGTGGATTTCCAAGACTAACTCTTTACGGAAGTAGAACACCTTGTTTTTTTCTCCCACCCATCTGTAGGCAAGTGCAATAAATAGTAATAGAGGTAGACATCTCTGACCTCCTCCTTCCATGAGGCCAAGGTGAGGCACACCTCCCAGCTCCATCCTTTTTTTTTTCTTTACCTTTATCTGGTGTTGAGTTCCTCTCGTGACACTATATCTGTGCTGGATTTGATGGTTCGTTGAAGTGGCTGCACAGAACTCATTATTAAAGTGAGTATATTAGGGAAGTTCATAGGTTACCACAAGTCAGGATCAGCAAACAATAAAGATACTGGTCCCCACAGTAACACCTGTCCTCATCCAGCAACCAAATTTCTCAATCCAGTTCTCAGTCTCTCAGCCAGTCGGTCCCTTGGCCTTTTATCCACACACCAGGAAACCAGCCTGCTTGTGCCATACGACTATGGTCTCCAGTCAAAATGAGACTGTGTCCCATAATCTCAGCACTGCTTCTGAGTCTCCATGCCACAGTTTTTGATGAATCTGGTGGCAGCGGCCTGTAGCATGTCAGTGATTTTGCATATGGTCTCCCTTTTTCTCTCTGCTGCTGCTGCTTCTAGGATGGCTCCTCTTACAGTCCGGGAAGTGGGTGGTACCCAAAACTGACCTATCCCCTTTATTAGTGTTAACACACACCCTGTTTTGCATAGTCTCACCCAATCATTTGGTGAGAGTTGCAAAAATTTGCGTAAAAGAGCCATATTAAGAAATTCTCTCCACTACAGCTGGGTGGGAAGAGTAAGTACAAGAGGTTGGAAGAAGCATACTTTTTACTGTTTCAGTTTTAAGATTGGTTAAATTTTCTTAAAGCATATTAAATTATTTTCCTGTTTTGGTGGAGGTCAGATGACTTCTTTCTTTATTTTTTTAAAGGACTGGAGTGGCCCACAGAAGAAGGCAAATAGGTCATCAGAAAAGAATAAGAAAAAGTTGGTAGAAAGTGGTAAAAGAGTAACGAACGATATTTCTCCGGAGTCCTCACCAGGAGTTGGGCGGCGAAGAACAAAGACTCCGCATACATTCCCACACAGCCGGTACATGACTCAGATGTCTGTCCCAGAGCAGGCAGAGTTAGAGAAACTGAAACAGCGAATAAACTTCAGTGATTTAGATCAGGTTTGTGACTTATTTTAAAGATCAATTTGTGAAGTACTTGAAATAGGTACACAGTTATCTTTAGAATAATTGAACTGTGTAATCTTTGTAGAAAAGATTTGGTGTATGTGAAAGAATTGTAATGTTGATCCATGGTGATTGTACTGCTGCACTTCGAGGGAAATGAGGACTAATTTCTTAATGTGCTAAAGACAAGCTTTTCCAAACTCTTAACCTCTGTGTTATTTGACACCTTAATGGATTTTATTTAAGAAACTAAATTAGTCACACTGGAAATGAATAATATTATATAAGCCAATTGGATCATTTTCCAAGTTAGGTTAAAACTGCTTTTGCATTTCTAATCACTGAACAAAGCAAAAAGAAGCTTTTTTTTAAAGAAAATGTTTTACTGTCAGATTTGTATTTTGCAAAAATAAGTTTTTGAATATACGTGAAGATTGACTCAAGTCTGGTATGGTCTATATGAAGGGGCACCCTAAAAGAATAGAATTTTTTTTCAAAGCTATGTATTTAATTTTTTACAAAGCAACATTATCACTTTTAAAGTATTCTCTATTACACATAATGCATTTGTCAAATCTGTGATTCCATTCTTTTTTTAAATCATTTTATTGGGGGCTCATATAGCTTAATAATCCACACATACATCAACTATATGCAAAGCACATTTGTACATTTGTTGCCATCATCATTCTCAAAACATTTTCTTTCTACTTAGGCTCCTGTTATTAGCTCCTTATTTCCCCTTCCACCCCACTCCCTCATGAACCCTTGATAATTTATAAATTATTATTATTTTGTCATATCATACACTGTCCAATGTCTCCCTTCCCCATTGTCGCTGTTGTCCGTACCCCAGGGAGGAGGTTATATGTAGATCCTTATAATTGGTTCCCCCTTTCTACCCTACCTTCCCTCCACCCTCCTAGTGTTGCCACCCTCATAAATGGTCCTGAAGTGTCATCTGTCCTGGAATCCCTGTATTCCCAGTTCTTCTCTGTACATCTTCTGGTCTAACCAGATTTGTAAGGTAGAATTGGGATCATGATAGTGGGGGTTGGAGGAAGCATTTAAGAAATGCTTAGAGGAAAGTTGCTTATTTTATCCTTGCTACACTGTACCTGACTGGCTCATCTCCTCCCTGTGACCCTTTTGTAAGGGGATGTTGCTTCACCTACAGATGGGCTTTGGGTCCCCAATCTGTGCTCCCCCTCATTTACAATGATATAATTTTTTGTTATTTGATGGCTGCTGCCTGATCCCTTTGACACTTCGTGGTCACAGGCTGGTGTGCTTCCAGGTGGGCTTTGTTGCCTCTAAGATATATGACCACTTGTTTATTTTCAAGCCTTTAAGACCCCAGAGGCTATATCTTTTGATAGCTGGGTACCATCAGTTTCTTCACCACTTTTGCTTATGCACACATTTGTCTTACAGTGATCTTGTCGGGAAGGGGAGTATCATGTACTGCCAATTTAATAGAACAAAGTGTTCTTGCATTGAGGAAAGACTTGAGTGGAGTCCCAATGTCCATGTGATTCCATTCATGGAGAAAACATTTTTAAACTCATTTGTTTGGATGGCTGGCAGTACCTCCCTCATTTTTTTCTTCACCGCTTCTTCATTGTCAGATTGCTATCCTGTCATGCCCCTCTGCATTTGTGAAAACAAAAAACAGTTGCATGGAGCGAGGTCAGATGATTCAGGAGCCCAGGGCAAAAGAGGCATGCTATTTTTTTGCCAAAAACTGGTGCACGGATTGGGCTGCGTGAGCATTTGCATTTTTGTGGTGGCAAAACCATTCACCTGTCTGCCACAAATCAGACCTTTTTTGTCGCACACTTACGCAATCTTTTTGGAACCTCTAAATAAAAAGCTTAATTAACAGTCTGACCTGTTGGAATGAACTCCAAATGCATAAGTTGACATTTTCATTTGTTCAGGAAGTTGATGGACATGCAGAACAAAGTTTGTCATCAATTGACATTTCACCTTTAATGAAATGAGAAAACCATGCGTACAATTGAGTGTACCCATAGTGCTGCCCTTATAAGCTAGTTTTAATCTCACAACTGTTTCTGCGGCATTTTTCCCGAGCAGGAAATAAAATTTCACAGCTACGTGCTGTTCTCTTAAATTTGCCATCACAGAAAAACAAGGTTCAAGCAAAACTGCTTTTGAGAAATAATTAACTGTGATCAGAGAGGACCTTCCTAGGCAACACCACTGGGTACACTGAGTTGCTTGAGAAATCAGTCAATGAGTGGGAAAACTGTGTACTAGGAAAGCTCCACTTAGTCCATCACAGTTCCATTTTTTTGTGGGTATACCCTTGTATATAATTTATTCATTTGTGCTAACCACTGTATGCCAGATACTAAGCTGAATACTTTGTCACACAAGTTTTCATATAGGCACATCTTTATCTTGATGTTCATATTAGATAAATTGTTTTGAGTAATAACTGGTTCCTAGTTCTAGTATTGTATTTAGAGTAACCTTGTTCATAGTCATCAGTTCATTTGTGTCTGGTAAAATGAGGAATAGCAGGTGTATGAGGGCAACCCTACAAACTGCAGTATAAAAGGGGCAAGGTGGACCTTTTTTTTTAGAATCATTTTATTGGGGGTTTGTACAAGTCCTATCACCATCCATCCATCCGTCCATTGGGTCAAGCACATTTGTACATTTTGCCATCATTCTCAAAACATTTTCTTTCTACATTAGCCCTTGGTATCAGCTCCTCATTTTTCTCCCACCCCCCTCCCTTAGGGACCCTTGGTAATTTATAAATTATTATTTTATCATCTCTTACATTGTTTGATGTTTCCCTTCACCCACTTATCTATGGTCCATCCCCCAGGGAGGCCAACCCCTGCTTGATAATGTGTAGCCAAGGTTGACACAAATCCAGTTCCTTGTCAGAAATGGACTCAGGTCTAATTTTTCCACATCTTCATTCTTTTTTTTTCGCAACATCAGGGGAGAGCACGAATGCTGTTCCCCACTACCACAAATTATGCAGTCGAGTTTCCCACATTTGGGGAAATTGCAGGGGTCAGCACATCACATCTTCATTCTTTATCCATCCATTTTTGTGATAATCCTCCCCTCCAACCCTAACCAGCCATTTAGGATAGAACTCACTCAGCCATCCTGGCTAGGTCAAACAACTTGGCCACCCAAGGCCAGGTCTTTAAGGGTCATCTGTGGACCAGAGTCTGCACAACTCCTTTCTAGCCTGTCTCCCTTTTCTTTCTAGTCCCCCCTAGGACTAGAGTATAAGGTAGGCTGACTATCCTTCATTGACTGCCAGTGCAATGTGTCCCTGACCATCAGTTACTCAGAGCTGGTTCTACACAAATTCACACTGCAGTGCCAGCCTCTGCTGGCCCAATACTCCCATGTTTTCATTATTTTTGTTATAATGACTTGGAAATTTGTAGGGACCATTGCTTATACTTTAAGTTACAGGGTAAATACAATCAGAAAACATCCGAGACCAGAGATAGAACAGGGGAGGTCTTTGAGCAGTCCTGGCACCAGACTTGGAGATGCCACACCATCTCCCTGCATGGCTAGCTCATCAATCCTGGAAGCCCCCAAAAGAGCCCTCCAATGTCCTGAGTCCCCAAGTCGTTGGGATCCCAGTGAATATGCACAACTGGCTATCATGGTCCTTCGCTTTCTGAAGTGCTCTTGCCAGGTGTAGGGTCTTACAGCCTTGCTTGCCTGTCTGTTTTAGAAGAACAAATCTGTCAGTCCTGACTCACAGTCACTCTATCGGACCTAGTACAGCTGTTCCACAGGGTTACTAAGGCTATAAATCTTTATGGAAGTGCTTTAGCATATGTGCTCGCTTCGGCAGCACATATACTAAAATCTTTTTTTATTTTATTTATTTTTTAGTTTTTGAGGGCCATCACTGCTCTCCGGTGATGGGAGTAGGAGGCCCAGCCCCACTGCTGGAATTGAACCGCCGTCCCAGTGGGCCACAGTCCCGTGCACAACCACTACACCACCGGGGCTCAGCCCTATACTAAAATCTTTATGGAAGCAAACTACCCCATCTTTCTCTTGCACAGCAGCTGGAGGGTTTGAACTGCTGACCTTTCAGTGAAGAGCACAACGTTAAACCCACTGCCCAACCAGGACTCCTTTTAGAAAGAGAACGTCTAAAAGGATTTTGTGGATCTGTAACTACGAAGTTTGTCCTGCACAGCTGAATGATTGATATGATAGCTGATGGTGAAATTGAACAGGGATTTAAGTGTCGTTAAAAATTAATGTTTGTGGGATTTGGTTTCTTTTTCATATATAGAGAAGCATTGGAAGTGACTCTCAAGGTAGAGCAACAGCTGCTAACAACAAACGTCAGCTTAGTGAAAACCGAAAGCCCTTCAACTTTTTGCCTATGCAGATTAATACTAATAAGAGCAAAGATGCTACGACAAGTCCTCCAAAGAGAGAAACCATTGGATCAGCACAATGTAAAGAGTTATTTGCCTCTGCTTTAAGTAATGATCTTTTACAAAACTGTCAAGTCTCTGAAGAAGATGGGAGAGGAGAGCCTGCTATGGAAAGCAGCCAGGTAATAATACTGGGGGGTGGAGGTGGAGGTGGGGGTGGTGGTGTTTGTTTTCTTTTGCTTTTCCAATTTGGTCTTTGTTTTCACAAAGCAGAAAGCATAAAGACAAAGGTTAAAAAAATGTTAGATTATATACCTAGAAATTTTAGTTAATAAAAGATGATCATTGAGTCCATTCTGATTCGTAGGAACCGTTGTAAGATAGCGTAGGGCTGGCTTGTGGGTTTCCAAGGCTATAAATCTTTACAGAAGTCAAAAGGTATCTCTGTCCTGCGGAGCAGCTGATGGTTTCAGACTCCTGACTTTGTGGTCAGCTGTCCAACTTGTAATCCACTCTGCCACCAGTGCTCCTACGCAAGGTTTTCCATTAATCTGTCAGGTTTATTCCAAATGGAGTTAGTTTCTTTTTATATCAGATAAGATAGTAGAACTGACGTAAATACTTTTAAAAGGCTTTCAGAAGTAATTTATAGTAATTTTCATTATCATAAGTAACAGCGTATACTAAAGTATAAGCTGACCCAAATGTCAGCCGAGGCACCTAATTTTTCCACAAAAACTGCATAAAAAATGTGCTGCAAAACTCAGCTTATGGCTGAGCCCCGGTGGCGTAGTGGTTGTGCACGGGACTGCGGCCCACTGGGATGGAGGTTCAATTCCGGCTCCCAGGAGCAAAGGCTGGGCCTCCTCCTCCCCCCACCTGAGGGCAGTGATGCCTAAAAAAAAAAAAAAACTCAGCTTATACACGAGTATGTACAGTATATAGCACAAACATTTGAAAGAAAGCCATTTAAACAATGTTTGGTTTACAGATCTAAATAAAACTTTCAGCTGATCTAAATTAAAATACAATTTGAAGCATTTAAATTGTCGTTTAGAGTTTTTAGTATTGTCATTTTTGCATGATTAGCTTCTAATTTGATTCAAATTTTCTATATGTGAGCCATTTACCCGATAAACCGAGAGGTATTTTTGTTTATTGATTTTGAAATATAAAATCTGTAAATGTATGTTTTTTAAAAGTCTGTAAGCGCTCTATTTTGCATATGTTAATTATGCCATTTTGTATACTTTATATTCCTGTTATTAACCCCTTCCCCTTCTACCTCTATAGATTGTAAGCAGGCTTGTCCAAATTCGTGACTATATTACTAAGGCTAGTTCCATGCGGGAAGATCTTGTGGAAAAAAATGAAAGATCTGCTAATGTTGAGCGTCTTACTCATCTTATCGATCATCTTAAAGAACAAGAAAAGTCATATATGAAATTTCTCCAAAAAATCCTTGTAAGTTTCACATCATTTTAACAATATATGATGTTATTTTTCTTGTGTACCAATGTATAATGACATTCTGATGCCACCCCAAAGGAGTCTACTTATTTTCAAAGAGCCATGCCATCCATTTTAACATTTTATTGCCCTTTTTAATAGTTGTATGATTTATACCACTAAAATATTTCAGGCTAGAGAAAATGAGGAGGAGGATGTTCGGACTGTAGATTCAGCTGTGGGATCTGGTTCTGTAGCTGAGAGCACATCGCTAAACATAGATGTGCAGTCTGAGGCTTCAGATACCACGGTAAGCAGATTTTTGGTAATTAATGTGCTGAAAATGAGGATTTAATTTTCTCTCTAATTTTCAAGATGTTCCTTCCTTAATGACAGATATTCAAGGGAAGAAACCCTCAAATTGTTAATGTTGTGTGTAATCTTAAACATGGAAGTTTAACTTTTGTTTACTAATAAATAGTCTTAATGATTGATTTGAAGTCACTGATGATTTCTGATCTTTAGCTTACCTAAACATTGTGTTTCTAATTTATTAAGCAGAGTTTTATTAATTTTAAGACCCAGGAAAGCCGAAATTTGTCACAGTATACAATATATAAGTATAGACTGGAGTCGGCAAACTGACTCTGGAGCCATATGCAGCTCTTCCAGTTCCCACTTAAGGCTCTGAAGTAAAATTGCATATGGATATAAAACCATCATAGTTTCATTTATAAAAATTTTAAAGGATGTTTATTATTCAGATAATGGTGATTTCACTTGTTTGTAAACATATATTAATGGCGATCATTTTCAGATGGTTTAGGTGTAGGATTGACTCTTCTGTTTCAAATGTTTGCTGACCCCTGGATAGACTCTCATTAATGAGTTTGCCTTGCATGCTACCTTTTGAAAAAAGTCTCCAATTTTATTTGCAATTGAAGACTCATTATAAAGCTATTTGGATTCTTCATATCTTAGGTGGTGGCTTAGAGCTCTGGCAAAAGGCAGTGACTGAAAAATTGAAATGCATGGCCAGAAAATGTAGCAGCATAACGTTTGCCTTATGCTAGTTTCTGATTCTGCAACATGAACTCTGCCACAATACTGCTATTCAGAAAAATAAACTGAAATTTGGGGCGAATTTGTTGTTGTTGTTTTTTGGGCATCGCTACCCTCTGGTGGTGGGAGTAGGAGGTCCAGCTTTTGCTCCTGTGGAGCCGCTGCTGGAATTGAACCTCCATTCCAGTGGGCCGCAGTCCCGCGCATAACCACTACGCCACTGGGGCTCAGCCTGAGAATTTTTATAGATTAAATAGTAATCAAGGTAGCCATGCACTAGTAAACTATTCTTCTCTCTTATATAAGGGATGACAGAACATGTCTTTCTTTTGTTTGATTTATGCTCCCAAATACTATGCAGCATCAAGAATTTGAGGGTTTGTTTCCTTTTAGTATTGACCTGTAGCTCTGCCTTTTTTCTCTTCCCCACTCTTCCTAATTTTTGAACAAGAAACTTGAATTTTTCTGTCAATTTTAGTGAGAGTTTGCTCAGGGGACTTGATCTGAATAGTTTCTGAGGAATTAATTCTGAGGAATTGTTTTCCTGTTTATGCTGATGCTGGAGAGCAATTTCTTTTTCACACATTATCCCAGCAGAAATTGAAGGATTGGTTATAAGAGGGGAAGGCATTCCTTGGCAGTTGGGGTTGGGGGGATTGGGCGAAGCAGACAGATATAGAATTATGGCATTTTGAAAATGATTAATAATATATTACAAATGTTGTAATGAATTGTGAGATTTACTATAAAACTAGAAATAGTTTAGGATTATTACAGTAAGCAACAACCTGCCCTACAGAAACATGAAAGTCTTAAGTTTTGTGTTACATGAATGGGTAGATTAGATTGTACAAACAAAAAGGTGATTTGGGATGATTTGTTCGTGTTTATGTACAAACTGACTTATCTTCTAAAAGTGTTTTTGTGTTAAGAAATCCATAGACATTTTCTCGTTTAAGACTTTGGCTGTACATTAAGGAAAACTATGGAAATCACCTTCACAAGTACAGGTGTTACTACAGGTGCAAAAGGAAAAGGTGACAAACCTGAAGATGCTTGGAAACTGATGCCAAATAAGAAACACTACCCAACAAACTCAAATTGTTCTCAAAGGCCATACTGCACAATATTAACTAAGGAAGTCTTTAAATGAGGCCCTCTTACTGTTCATTTCCTCCTCCTTCCTTTCCTTTCGTTGCTGTCACTTAAATATATGTGTATACATCCATTTGGGTGGAATTATATGTAATTTGCTTTGAAAAGATCCTTTCTCAGTGCTTTTATTTCTTCCTACTTTCATCTACACCTGTTCATGGTTTACATGTGGCAGCTGTTATTAATTGATATTAAAGGAATTGACAAATTCATCCTTTTTTACTGTTGACAACTCAAAATTCAACAGTTTTTTTGGGGGGGGGCATCACTGCCTTCTGGTGGTCATGGGAGCTACTCAGTGCCGCTCCTGAGAGCTGCTGCTGGATTTGAACCGCCAAGCCCGTGGACCACACTCCCGCACTCAACCACTGCACCACCGGGGTTCAGCCCTCAACAGTTTTTAATCTGGACCACCCATCATTTGCCTTTTTTTTTTTTTTTTTGCTGTTTGTAGATTAAAATTATTCACTGAACATGTCAGTGCTGACTCAGCAACCCCTGTGGGTTTCTGAGATTGTAATCGTTTATAGAAACAGAAAGTTTAGTCTTTATTACAGAGAGCTGCTGGTGGTTTCACCCATGTCTATCCCCGCCGGATGCATGACCATTATACCACCAGGGCTCCTTAGATTTAAAAAGAACTTCTTTTTAGGACTTTAAAATTTTAACCTTATTTGCTGAGTTAGTTTATATGTTAAAATTTTTGTGTGTGTGTGGCATCACTACCCTGGTGGGAGTAGGAAGCCCAGCCTTGCTCCTGGAGAGCTGCTGCTAGATTTGAACCGTCAACCCTGTGGGCTGCAGGCCTACTCACAACCACTGCGCCACCAGGGCTCAGCCTAAAGAAAAAAAATTAAGCTGTTGCCTCTTGTCTTTGTAAGAATAAAATACTTATATTGTTTGATTTATATTTTTGTTCCTATTGGAAATTACTTCTATTTTAATTTTTTAAAAGAAAGGTACATAGTTATTTTATTGATTTTTTTTGATGCTTTGTCTATTTTTCTTCAGTTTTAAAAGTGCTTTTTGTTGAATTTCCTATAATATTAATTAGCGCACTGTTTCCTGAAGTGGGTGATACTGCCCAGTGTGGAATACTGGACCTGTCTAGGTGGGGGGGAAAAAAAGCAGGTTTACTACCATCAAGTGGGTTCTGGCTCAAAGCAAGGGGACAGGAAAGAACTGCCCCTCTGACTTTCTGAGACTTTAACTCTTTACAGGCGTAGAAGGCCTCATCTTTCTCCCTTGGAACATCTGGTGGTTTTAAACTGCTGACCTTGCAGTTAGCAGCCCAGCTTGTAATCACACACAACAAGGCTTCTTTGGAATAGTCCAGAGGGGCTGCTACCTACACAATATCCTAGATGGTGGATTATAGTGCAAAAAATTTTTAAGTGCCAGGGAATGCTGAGTAGTTTTTCCGCAAAGGATGGTAGTCCAAATAAGTTTGGGAAACAGAATTTATTAGAGGCACTCGAAAAGTTTAATGCTAACTGCTTTTGTAGCAAAATAATAATTTATAAATTATCAAGAGTTCAGGAGGGAGGGGGGAAAATGAGCTGATACCAAGGACCTAAGTAGAAAGAAAATGTTTTAAGAATGATGATGGCAACAAATGTACAAATGCGCTTGGCATAGTGAATTTATGTATGAATTGTGATGAGTTATGCAAGCCCCCAATAAAATTATTTTTAAAAAAATTTCAGTTACGTGGCATGAGCAAGTTACTTTTTTTTATTTTTGAATCATTTTATTGGGGGCTCATCCATCGCTTTTCATAATACATAAATAAACATACTGTGTCAGGCACCTTCACCTGTCCACTGCCATTTCCATTCTCCAATCATCCGGCTTTTCCATCCCTTACCCTGCTCTCTCCTTCCCACCAACCCTCAATACTCTATAAACTGTTATTGTTCTGTCATATCTCACACTGCCTGACCTATCCCCCAACCCACTCCCCTGATGCCCATCCTACAAATAGGAGCTTATGTGTATATCCTTGCAGTTGGTTCCATCTCTACCCCACCTTCTCTCCACCCCTCCAGCAGCTCCAATCTAACCACTGGCCCATATCTCCAACTCCCCTCTCCACCAGTGTACCTTCTCCAGTCCATCTGGATTTGTAAGGTAGAGTTGGGACCATGATGGTTGGGGGGAGGAAGGCTTCAGGAACTAGAGGAAACATGTATGCATCATCACTGTCCGGCTGCCCATTGGCTGGTCTGCCTCCTCCCCCGTGACTCCCCTGTAAAGGGGTGACCAATTACACACCAGTGGGCCTTAGGTCCCCACCCTGCTCTCCCCCTCATTCATAATGATGTGATTCTTGTTCTTTGATGCTCAATACCTGCTCCCTTCCGTCCCTCTTAATCACACGTACTGGTGTGCTTCTTCCATGTGGACTTTGCTGTTTCTGCGCTGAATGGCTAGTCGTTTATCTTCAAGTCTTTGAGACTCCAGACATTCAGTCCTTTGGTAGCTGGACACCATCATTTCTTCTACTCTGTTTGCCTCTGTATCCATTTGTCTTTAGCGATAATGGGAGTCAATTGGGCCATTGATTTTGATTTTTGTTCTTTGTTGTCTGATACCTGATTGTTTCAGCACCTCATGATCACACAGTCAAGTGAGCTTCTTTTATGGTGGGTTTTGTTGCTCCTGAGCTGGATGGCTGCTTGTTTATGCTCAAGCCTTTAAGACCCCAGATGCTGTATCTTTTTTTTTTTTTTTTTTTTGGGGGGGGGGGGCGGCATCACTGCTCTCTGGTGGTGGGAGTAGGAGGCCCAGCCCCACTGCTGGAATTGAGCGCTGGAATTGAGCCTTCATCCCAGTGGGCCGCAGTCCCGTGCACAACCACTACGCCACCGGGGCTCAGTCCTTTTTTATTTTTTATTTTATTTATTTATTTTTGGGGGCAGATGCTATATCTTCTGATAGCTGAGCACCATCTGCTTTCTTCACCACTCTTGCTCATGGAACAAGTTACTTTTAATAATTGAGTGCAGATAAGACTAATATCATATGCCTATTATTAGTGTATTATTTAGTTTTTTTGTCCCTTGTTTTATAGTTTATATTTTCTTTTTATAGCTGATTAAAAATGAACAACATATAAACATTTGGCAGGTGTTTTTTTTTTCCCCATTTTGGGCTCACAAAAGTTTGAAGGTATAATTATGAGCATTTTATCATGGAATATCATTAAATAGGTGCCCCAATTCAGCAGAAAAGTAAAACAAAATAGCTGCTTATTTTAAAGCAAAGAAATAATAAAATTGAATTTAAAATCTAATAGAATTAAATAAGTGACAAATTAGCATTTCTTTACAACCCTTTGTTTTCTCTTGCAGTTGATAATTACCACAATGTATTATTTCTTATTTTAGATGTAATATTTATTTTTAGATTTTTGTTTTTAGGTATTTTAAAAATAATATCCTCATTGATTAATATTCTGTCTTGAACTTTCTTCTTGGAGTTTATTCCAATTGCTTTTCTTTAATCTTTTGATTCTTAAATCACTGTAGGGGACTTTACCGTCTTAGAAAAGTCTTAATTCACACCAAGTGGCTCTGTACTGTCTTTGTCGTGTAGCATCTGTTATTCTTCCTACCCATCTCCATACTCTCTTTAGAATTATTGCGATATGTAGTATTCTGTTAGGATAGTAGAGGGGAAAGTTGAAGTTTTATCTGAAATTCAGAACTGAAAACAGCCTTGTTACTATGGCATACTATGAGATGATTTGATGTTCTAGAATTGTTTTAAGTACATTTTATGTACTTGATGTGATGACATTTTGCATGATTTTAACAAGGAAAAGTTTTTCCTGAATACTCATGCTTTCATTGTTTTTCTACACCGTTTTACCCCATACCTATTCTGAGCTCTTAGAAAATGTGTAACTGTTTATTCTATATAACTTTTATTTACTATTATTTTCATCATTTTTAGTTTTATGGATGTGGGTTATCCATGTCTCCCAAATAGACTCTACTTCTTTAGCATATCAATTATGTTTTCTATATCTTGGGCTTAAATCAATCCCGGTTATAAGTAGTAGGTAGTGAGTTTGAAGACTTGACTCACTGACATCGAATCAATACCCATAGAGCTATCCAATAGGACAGGGTGGGACTGTCCCTGTGAGTTTCCGAAACTATAACTTTACAGGTCTAGAAAACCCCTTATATCTCTCCCTGCACAGCTGGTGCTCTCCAACTGCCAACCTTGTCTTCTCTGGAGACACCATGTGGTGTCTAACCTGGAACATAGGAAATCAGAGTTTGGATAAATCACAGCCTTATCTTTTTTGGACTTATAAGTTTCTCACCTTACGAGAAGATTGAAGTGAATACTATCTGAAGTGATTTTTTAACCTATAAATAGTTATTAGAGGAACTTAGTTTTCTGCAAGTGAATTTTATGAAGCTCTGGATTTCATGCCTAAGTTGTTGTTTTTTGTTTATTTCTACACTATAAATGTAGTAGGTGAAGGTACTGAAGGGAAAGTAGGTATTAAAAATGTGTTTGAAGGGTAGATCTAGACCTGGAATTACTTAATATTTTAAGAAATATTATTTCTACATTCTTAGTCTTTGTGAAATCTTATTGGGTATCATTTTTAAATAGTTTTTGTTACTTATTCCCCCCCCCCCCCACCAACTCCACCTTAATTTATACCAGTCATGATTTTCTCCCCCATTCAATCTGGCTCAACTTTGATAAGTATAGATTGAAAAATGTTATTTAAAACTTTATCAATAGTTATGCCCTAACCCCGTTTTTTTTTCCAAGATAGTCTTCAGATAAACTAAAAACAGCAAGATCAATTTTGTTAGGGAAATGTCACTTGTATAGGATGAGAGAGAAATAAGTGATTTATTTGATAGGAGACTGTAGTTTATTTGAAATGCACACATGGAAAACCCTCCACGAGGAGTGGCTTAAGTATGATAGAGTCAGTCATGAAGTGTGGAGATCGCCCAAAGTAGGTAAGCAAAGACTAGGTTCCTCCTGTGTACATTTCTATATAGTATTCTACTTCCTATTCTTCTTCCTTTGGAAATGGAATTCTGTGCTAGCTAACTAGTTGCTTAGTTACTAATTTTATTGATGGCCCAGTCACATTGTAAAGTTTTATCACAATGTCTTATTCTTACTCAAATACTAATGAGTACTTGTAGGGCTAAAGAGGTTTTTGCCTACCAGAGGTAAGCGATGTTACCCAAAAGGAAATTTCTCTTGAGCCACCTGTGTTGTTTGTAATTTGTTAAAAAAAAATAAACGGAGATTGGAGAAAGGAGGTCAGTGTATTTCTACTTTGAAAATCAATCATTCGAACTTCCTTGTTCTCCTTAGTAGTTTTTGAAGAGATTCATTTAAAGTCTATGTAACCCTAACTAATATTGGAAAATGTTGATTTAAAATTGATTAATTATAACAAATGTTCCAGGTTGCCGGTAAACCTCACTTTAAGATTTACAAAGGTAATAGTTGAAATTACTGATTTTTTTTTTTTGACATCACTGCCCTCTGGTGGTCGTGGGGGCTACCCAACACTGCTTCTGAGAGCCGCCGCTGGATTTGAACCGCCAAGCCCGCAGGCCGCAGTCCTGCACTCAACCACTTACGCCACTGGGGCTCAGCCAAAATTATGAATTTTTAAATAAAAGATTTTTCAAAGCATAAATCAATGATGAAAATACCATTATGTAAATTTAAACACATAATCTGGCTTAAAGTCTTTTAAAAATTATTTTGTAGTCAAATGTTATTTTGTAAATACTGAAATTTGTCTTTTGCTTAGTTGACTTTCTTGCATTACATTTTGAATAATTGTTGTTGTTGTTGTTGTTGTTGTTTTTGTTTTTGGGAGGGGGCATCACTGCTCTTCGGTGGTGGGAGTAGGAGGCCCTGCCCCACTGCTGGAATTGAACCTCCGTCCCAGTGGGCCGCAGTCCCGCGCACAACCACTACGCCACCGGGGCTCAGCCCCATTTTGAATAATTTTAAGATTAGCATTTGACATTTGATAGTTTTTCATAAACAGTAATTAAACCACTCCCCACTTTTAAGCAAGATGATTATCTAAGAGAGGAATTTGCAAAATATTGCTTCTTTTTATGGCCTCAAATACAGCTCTTTGGGCATATTCAAGAGAAAAGATACTATGTAGACTGTATTTATTGGACTATAAGATGCCCTATTTTTCCCCAAAAAGTGGGGAAATGAGGGTGCATCCTATGATCTGAAGGTGTGGTACCCCAGAACACTTGTTTATGATCCCATGTGCCTGCAGAACATTTGTTTATGATCCCATGTGCCCACTGACTGTCCCCTGGTGTTTGCATGTTGTGGAGTGCTGTTCGGGGGAAGTCCTGCCTCCTGGTGTCTCAATGTCAGTCAGGTCTCTTCTGGGCACAGCGCACACCTCCCCTCATTTGTTAATGAAAGTGATGATGGTGCTTAACACCACTGTTGAGATTATCCTGTTAAATATTACCATATTTTGCTTTATTTTAATAAATATTTTAGTATACTGGCATTATTTGGTTTAGAATATTTTTTCTTGTTTTCTTGCTCTAAAAACTGTGTGTCTTATGGTCCAAAAAATACAATACTCAAATATAAACTGGCTGGAATATAAGCCAACACACCTAATTTTGCCACAAAAAATTACATTTAAAATGTGCTAAAAAAAACAGCTTTTAAACAAATATATACAGTAAGAAATCTCTAGTGATACAATAAGGATAGGGGAAATGTGGGGGAGAAGGACAGAAATGGGGAACTGACTCCAATAACTGACATATAATTCCTCCCTCCTCCCCGGGGGGCAAACAATAACTTGGGCGAAGGGAGAAAGTGGGCAGTGTAATAAGTGAAAATAATAATAGTTTATAATTCATCGGGTCCATCAGGGTGGGGGGGGGGGAAGAGGAGCTCTAAGAAAGAAAATATTTTGAAAATGATGATGGCAACATATGTGCAAGTGTACTTGATGCAATTGATGTATGGATTGTTGTAAGAGCCCCCATTAAAAAGATTTATTAAAATTTAAGAAATAATAAATGAAATCTCTGACACTTTATTCGTGCACAATTTACATTTGGCACAATTGCACCAAAACCTATTTATATAGCATGTGAAGTGTCTTTTATTTATTTATTTATTTTTTGGGGTGTTTTTTTTTTGGCATCACTGCCCTCAGGTGGTGGGAGTAGGAGGCCCAGCCTTTGCTCCGTGGAGCTGGAATCGAACCTCCATCCCAGTGGGCCACAGTCCCGCGCACAACCACTACGCCACCAGGGCTCAGCCCGGAATGTCTTAAAATTTTTGGTCATCATTAAAAATGATAAAATTCTGAAGTGAATTTTTTTTTCTGGAAGTGTGTGTGTGCAGTTTTAAACATCACCTCTAGAAGTAAAGCAAGAAGTATCTTCACATCTGATCTTAAACTTGCAGCACATTAGCCAGCTATATTTTATATAGCGTCTGGATTCTGTGTGTGTGTGTGTGTGTGTGTGTGTGTGTGTGTGTGTGTGTGTGTGAGATCCCATTTATTGTCTTAACCGTCTCATTTTTCTTAAGCATTTTATTTAAATTTCTTAACCACCTGATCTTTCTTAAGCTTTTTATTTGAATTTCTCTCCATGCTAAACCACTTTTTAAGATTTTTCATTGTGAAATTAGTTCTTATACTATAAGGCTACCACTGTGTCACTGTTCAAGTCCACAGGAACTATATGTAGGACTATGTATTTAATACTAATTTATTACCTACTTGCACTTTGCCTTTGGTAGTTGAAAGAGAAATGTGGATTCCATTAGTCAGATGTAAGTTTTTTTGGTCTTCTTTTCCAGGCCAGGGATCCTCAGCAGGAGCCTATGGAAGAGATAGAAAATTTGAAGAAACAACATGATTTATTAAAAAGGATGCTGCAACAGCAGGAGCAGTTGAGAGCTCTACAGGGACGACAGGCCGCTCTCCTGGCTTTGCAGCATAAAGCAGAGCAGGCCATTGCTGTGATGGGTGATTCTGGTATGACACAGCCTTTAGAACCTTTTTTATAAGCAAGACTCAATGAATAATGGTGTGTTGCACAAGTTAGATGTTTGTTATTAGCTCATCAGTTCTTGTTGACTCGTTTAGAAACCTATATGTAAGGCTTATCTTATCCTGTGCTTTTCTCTGGTTATGCAGAAAAGGCTGCAGGGCCAACCTCTGACCATCAAACTGTACCGGGCAGACAGCCAGCTCATTCTCCTTTTCACCAGAGAGAACCTTTAAGAGGTAAAAAAGTACAGGCTGAAAGGGTTTTTGTACCTCACACTGATAAAAGTTGTGGATCCTTTTACTCATCTTTTGGCTTTAAAAGATTAATTGATCTGGAATTGTTGCTTGTCTCTCAAGAAAGCGTTAAAGTTAAACCTTCGAAGTGATGCATTGTATACATTTATAGAACATCTCTGGCTTCTGTGATTCCAGTTACATATGGTAGTTCCTTGAAGTATATTTATCTCATACTGTTGCCCGAGACTCAGTTTCCTTTCTTCCTCCTTTCTTCATAGCTACATAGATAATTTATGTTAAAAATGTTTTGAATTCTTTAGTATCGAGTTAATTTTTTTTCAAGTTTAATTTTGTAGTTTGTTTCATTACCTTCAAACCTGTTTAATTTCTCATTAAGTGGAAAAGATTAAAACTCTATGTAAATGATTCCAAGGGCTTAATAGAAAGCAAATGTTTTGAGAATGATGAGGGCAACAAATGTGCAAATGTGCTTGACATACAGTGGATGTATGTATGGATTTATAAACTATGATAAAAGTAGTGTGAGTTCCCAATAAAATGATTTTTTAAAAAAATTTAATATAAACCTTTAAAAAAAAAACAGCTCTATAAACATCCTATTACCACCCTCATGGCCTGATAATAACTTTTTTCCTCTTGGCCACTCCATTTTTGCCACTGGGTTTGGGTCTTCACAGAGGTGATCCTCATTTGACCCTCCTGCCCAGACCTCTGTCTGGCCCGAATCATTATTACCTAATTTATAAAGATTTTTATGACTTGAAATAACTGAGAGTTTATTAAAGTATGTACTTAATAGTGTATTATTAACAGTAATAATCATATTTTGGTAGATTGCCCTTGTAAAGTCTAAAGTATGATTAGCTTTTGCACTTATATTAAAGAAATAGGTAACTTAGGGAACAAATTTAACATAATAACTAGTACTAGTTTGGTTAATGATAAACCTGAGTATTTTTCAAGTTGAGAAAATTAGATTTGAAAGTCTTTTATTTGCTAGTTAGGTTAATCATTTATTCCCATTTACATCATCTCATTTGATCATACAGAATTTCATTTGTGGATCCTTTTACTCATCTTTTGGCTTTAAAAGATTTAATTGATCTAGAATTGTTGCTTCTCTCTCAAGAAAGGGTTTAAGTTAAACCTTTGAAGCGCAATAGCTAGAGCTTTCATTCTTATTTTATAGAGAAGGAACTCTTAGCATTTTAGGAACTCTGCTGGGCTGTGGGTTAGGCTGCTGAGTACCAACTGCTCTGCAGGTGAAAGGTGAGGTTTTCTGCTCCTATAAAGATTTACAATTCAGCAGCAGCTCCATGGGAGCAACGGCTTGGCATCCTACTTCAACCACCAGAGGGCAGTGATTCCCCCCCCCCCCCAAAAAAAAAAAAAAAAGATTTACAATTTTGGGAACCTAGAGGTGAAGTTCTACTTTGTACTAGAGGGTCACTGTGACCAAAATCAACTCTATGGCAAAGAACTAGGAGATTTATTTTGGGTTTAGATCGCTTCTGTTTGATTTTTAGTGTTATGTGAATTTTTCCTTACCTCGAAGCTGTTGAACCCCAACCCATGTTCCAACAAATGCATTATAATCACCTTCACTTGCTGTACTTGGAGCTACATCATTGAAAGGCTTTGAGTCTCGCTCACAAAAAAAAAAACAAAAAACAAAAACCCACTGCTTATGTTGCAACTCATAATGACCCTGTAGGGCAGAGCGAAACTGTCCTTTTGGGTTTTTGAGGTTGAAAATCTTTACAGACGCTGACAACCTCATTTTCCTCCCTTGAAGCAGCTGGTTGTTTAAACCACTGACCTTGTGCTTGGCAGTCCACGTGTCACTCGGGCTGCTTTCTTGCCTTAGACTAATTCCCACTGCCCTTTGAGTCCATGCTGACTGTAGGACAGGATAGAACTGCTCCCGTGTGTTTGTCTTTCCCATGGCAGAGTGGCCAGTGGCTTTGTACTGTTAACTGTTTATGGAAGTAGAAAGCCGTGTGTTGCTCCTGAGGAGCAGCCGACCTTTTGGTTCACAGCCCAGTGCATAACCACTATGCCACCAGAGTTTCTTTTCTAACATTAAAGGAAGGCTAAGAACCTATACACCTGTTAAAACTTAGCTTACAAAGTCTTAAAGAACTATCTGTTCTGATAAGAAGCCCAGAATTAAAATCTATACCCGTCTGGTACAAGGGAAGACTTCAAAAGTTCATTGGAAAATTCCATTGTCTTACTATTCCATTTTTCTGTTAATGTTTTGAAGTCCCTTGGTACGCAAAAGAAGTAAACTTGTCATGGATAAGACTGTTCCTTTTAAGCAAGTTATATGTTAGGTATCTGGATTGTAATTTCTTTGTTTGCAAAATAGAGTTTGGATCTAGATAACCAGGATATCTTCTAGTCCTGGAATTCTAAGTCTACTTTCTTGGTGAGGAAAGCTGGATTTTTTCTTCATAACAAATGCAGTTAGGAGCTTGTTTCCTTTTTAGAGAGAAGGATTTGGGTGTGTGTATAATCGTGAGTTGTCAGCCTAGTAGAGCAGCTGTTGGTAACAAAATTATCATTAGAAAATTACAGTAGGAATCTGAAGCTTTTTATTTTAAAAGAATATAAAAGGCACAGTCATTTAGTATGGCTTGTATCACAAGCAACGATTTCAATAAGTTATCTGTCCTACTATGTGGTCGGGTAAACCACATTATGTCCAGTTGAATTTGATTACTGCTTGTTTTTTTATACAGTTTTATGGAATATAACCATGTTAATTTGGTTACTGTCAATATCTGCTTTTGCCCTATTGTGGCAGTTGTAACAGAAACGGACTCTCGAAGTTTAGCATATTTAATCCCTGATCATTGTAGAAAAAAATTTGCCAGCCACTTTACTAAGACATTAATTCTGTTGGGAGGAGGTGAAACTTGAGTGAGACTTGTCACAATCAGCAGTGCTTTTTCAGGCTCATGTTTAGCTTCCTATTTAGCCTCAACCTAGACTGGTAATCAGAGGTTTATTGCCCAGTAAGGAAGATAAGTACAAACATACTTGTGCTCATTTACTAATCTGTAGTTAACAGCACATTTCCTCAACACACCAAAGATGATTCTTTCTTTTTCTTTGTTACTTGCATTTTTAGTTTTTTTAATACAGATTTTATTGGGGGCTCTTACACCATTTAATACATCGTTCGTATTAAGCCTATTTGTACACATGTTGCCACATACATCTACATTATCTACTTGAACCCCTTCAGCATAATCTTCTCTTTCCTCTAGTTCTTTATTTTTTTAATTCCAACTCCCCATATTTCCCCTTTCCCCTTCTCCTCCCCCATGAACTTCGATTAACTTACAGATTGTTATTACCCCTTCATATCTTACACTGTCTAATGTGTCACTTCACTCATCTCCCCCCTCCGTTTTCCATGCTCCAGAGAGGAGGTCACATGTAGATCCCAGAAATTTGTTCCCCCTTTCTACTCCACCACCCCTCCACCCTCCCAGTGTCACCACTCCCCACTAGTCTCAAGGGATTATCTATCCTAAATTTCCACGTTTTCGACTCCAATGTGCATCTTTCTTTTTCTTATCTAACCCCATAGCATCTTCCTATGGAATCACAGCTTTGCAAGCGTCCATTTATTTTTAGGTTAGGTGGGAACATTTAAGTAAAGGACTGGTTGGCAGATAAATCTGAGGGTTAACCGGTTTCAAATTTAGTTAAGCTTTTATTTTCTTGATTCCATTTATGTCTTCAAAATTCACTTTTAGCTTCTCAAATCATAGGTACTCATTTGTTTGTTTTAATGATTGTTAATTTTTTTCTAGTTGTAACAGAAACTACAGGTAGTTTATCAGGAATCAGTATTACGTCTGAATTAAATGAAGAATTAAATGATTTGATTCAACGTTTTCATAATCAGCTTCAAGATTCTCAGGTAATTCAATTTCTGTAATGTAATTGAGTTACTTAGAACATAAATGTTCACTAACATAAATCACCTGGCCTGATTATTTAAAAACATTGTTTTAAATCATCTAGGTCTACATGCTAATTCGTGGGTTTGAGATAGGCTTCCCTGATGTAATTGTAGTACATGCTACTGGTTTAGGGTCTATACATCAACAAACACTATGTTAGAAGAAAACATACTTTGAATTGATTAATGTAATTCTTCTTTGTCTGTTACTAGATAACACATCATTTCCTCAGAAGATTGTTAATAATCATAATTATTTAAGACTTAAGTTTAAATCTGTCCTTGTCATAATTTACCCCAAATTTTTTGGTGGTTTATACGTTTAATTTTGAGGGTTAATAAGCATTGTAAATTAATGACCTTGTAAATAATGACATAAATGCAATTTTTTAATCTTTGGGTTATTAAGGGCGGAAGGATAAATTAGTAATACCTCTCCATGAAAATGAATATATTGAAAAAGATGTGTTGCTTCATGTCTTCTTAACTGAGTGAAAGAGAATGTAGTACAACTCTTTGGAAAGTAATTGAGCAATTTCTATTATGTACATGAAAAATTTCATAAAGTGTGTGTCGGGGAGGGGAAACTCATTATCTTTTCATCCTGTTTGCCCCACAGACTTGATGTGTCCTGGCATTTAAAACTACTTATGTATGTAAAGTACATAAAAATGCTTATGTACTAATACTTAGGTAAAATGAAAAGGCAATACTGTTGCTTTTATACTTTAGCTTTTAATTTTTGTTCTTTTTTTAAAGCCTCCAGCTGTTCCAGATAATCGAAGACAGGCAGAAAGTCTTTCATTAACCAGGGAGGTTTCTCAAAGCAGAAATCCATCTATTTCAGAACATTTACCTGATGAGAAAGTCCAACTCTTTAGTAAAATGAGAGTGTTACAGGAAAAGAAACAAAAAATGGACAAATTACTTGGAGAACTTCATACACTTCGGGATCAGCATTTAAATAATTCTTCGTGTAAGTAGATATGGTTTTAGTTATTATAGAGAACATGTAAATTAGAAGAGATTCAAAAAGTTTGGGAAATTTTTCATTCTTCAGGTCTAATGCTGAACTCACTTCCAAGTCTGTTTTCAGCACACAGTAGACAGATCTAGAAGGGGAACGATAACTTCTAAGGAGTTACACACTCCTTAAAATAATCAGTCTTTTGAAAAAAATCTTTTCCCTAAAGTAGCATTTAGTCAAGGACAATGTTCAGATTGGTCAGGGGAGTAGGAGAAATAGAAGACACCGGAAAGAAATGGATGAAAGTAAAATCTCCAGATCCACTTGCAGGAGCCCCGTGTAGATTAAGCCTCCAGTAAATGTCCTCTGTCCATAGTTGAAGGCTATGAATAGCCTTGCTATCAGTGTGTTGGAAAGTAGATTAATACAAATGTCATTGGGTTAAAATGCAACACTTTATTTTTTTTTTCTCTCTCTTTTTTTTTTAACTTTCTTCTTTTTCTACTTTTAAATATTCACTACATTTTCTGGATGTGTGTGTATATGTGTAGATAGATAGATTGATTTATTGGGGGTTCTTACAGCTCTTACAATAGTCCTTTAATTTATTCCTTTTTTTTTCAATTGAAGTTTTTTTCTTTTATTTTATGATTATTTTTGGTTTTGCTTCTATTTTGTATGTTTTTCTGTACATGAAGTCCAGGATAGGTAAATGTATAAAACCAGTAACTAGATCAGTAGTTTCTTATTTTCTGGCATGGGAAGCCAGAGCCAATAAATGAATACCAAAAAAAGAAACATTACAAATCTGGCTAGACTAGTATGTACACTACTGATAAGAGCTCTTGACACACAGACTCCAGGACTGATAAACCAAACCCCTCAGGACCAATAATGAGAGTAGCGATACCATGAGGGTAGGAGGAACGTAGGGGGAGAGAGGGTAAATCAATTGTAATGATGGATGTACAAACCCCCACCTCCACAACACATGAGGGACAAACAAATGTGGGTGAAGGGAGACAGCAGATGATATAAAATATGAAAGTAAAAATAATTTATATATTATCAAGGGAGGGAGATGGGGGAGGGAGTGGGAAAAGGATCTGATATCAAGGACTCAGAAAGAAATGTTTTGGAAATGTTGATGGCAACATATGTACAGATATGTTTGATAAAATTGATGTATGGATTGTGAGAAAAGCTGTGAGAGCCCCCAATAAAATTTTAAAAAGAAAAAAGAAAATGTTTTAAAAGAGATTGTGGTGATGTTTACACATCTTCTAATATTAAACTATTGAAACTTATTATACATGGGTTATATGTCAGTTTTTAAAAGACATGCCTAGGTCTGTTGAAGTAAACTATCTGTGATAACTATATGCTTACAAGGAAGTCCAGTTAATGCAATTATTTTGAGGGGTTTTTTGGGGGGAGGAGTGGGCATTACTGCCCTCTGGTGGTCACGGGAGCTACCCAGTGCTGCTCCTGAGAGCTGCCACTGGATTTGAACCGCCAAGCCTGCAGGCCACAGTCCCGCATTCAACCACTTATGCCACCGGGACTCAGTCTGGTTAATAGAATTATTATTCAAATTTATGTACCAACCACTAAAGCTAGTGTTGAAGAGAAGAATTCTACAAATTTCTTAAGTCTGAAATTGATCAAATGGGTAATCCAACTACATTAATAATTATTGGCACCTGGTCTGCTAAAGTTGGGAACAAAGAACCATCCATAATTGGAAAAGATGTTCTTATAACTAGAAATGAAGCTATGGTTATTGCATGGTAGAATTTTGCAAGACCAATGACTTCTTCATTGCAACATAAATTATTTTTATAAAAATAAAACAACAAAAATCTTTTCAACATAAATGTTGACTGTGGACCTTGCCCAGAGGGAATACACAGGAATCAAATTGACTGTGAGAAGTCAATATCATTAGTCAAAACATACTGTTCACTCTTTTCTTTCCAGCCTCCTATCTTTGTAAAGCAAGGCAAGGGGTAAAAACAGCATCTCTAGTCCGTACTGTATAGTCTCTACCTGTATTATTTTGTCTCCTCCATAAGTGCCTTACTTTTTCCTACTTTGAAATAAATTCCTTACTGTTCTCTGACTTCTTGCTAGTCTCCTCCTCTAGAGTACCAACCTGGTCTCTTGTCTCTTTCACAGATGAACTCAACTAAGAAAAATTCAAAAATGCAAAGTATTTAAGGCCTATAACCAGTTTTGAACACAGAGAATAGCATTTTGTCATTTTCTTCCTGCTGGAAAAAGTTAAACCACATCAAAGGGAAGATTGGTCAAAAAATAGGGTTAGACACTACTGGAGACTAGTTGTAGTAATTGTGACATCAGAAATGAATAATAATGATCTTGTGGGAAAGAGAGGAGATAATAGTTTTGAATGTGTGAGATAACTACTCAGAGTGTAATAATCTGTACTAATTAGCCTCGAAGGCATAATATACCCTTGACAGATGTATGAGTAGAAAGCTAATTAGAATTTGGTTCAAAATCTATTAAGAATAGGGGCTGAGTCCCGTTGGTGTAAGTGGTTGCGTGTGGGACTGCGGCTCGCAGGCTTGGCAGTTCAAATCCAGTGGCGGTTCTCAGGAGCAGCGCTGGGTAGCTCCCACAACCACCAAAGGGCAGTGATTCCCCCCCACCCACCCAAAGGGCGGTGATTCCCCCCACCCCCAAATCTATAAAGGATCAACTATTAACTAGAAAATTTTATTACATACTAGTCTAGTATTCCATTGTCATGCATGGACATACCACAAATCACTAATACTTTTGCTTCAGCTTGGAGCCCACATATTTTATCTTCTGAGTTTATGTATTTGGAAAGCTTAAAAGGATAATGAGCCAGGGCTACTCTACAAAGGTAATACTCACTGTGAATGTACATTATACCTAATGATCTAAGTCAGTGATCCCCAAATTTGATCAGAGCTCCTCTCATTACTCCAACAAGAGATGTCCTAACTCTTGTCAATTTGGGCCTTGTTCTTTTTTCTTCTTTACGTTCTGTTTTAACCCAGGAACTAGAATGTAAAAGTGATAGAATCTGAAGAACGGCACGATGTGGGGAGACAAACTAGAGTAATAACATGTCTTCTTCATACATTTTAATATGTGTGTGCCTGGTGTTTTATCTTGAATTTCTAAAATTTTAAGTCTACCCAATTAAAGATGTCTGTAATAACCAAGGAATCAGCAGAGTTGCTTGGTAGTGTGTTTGCTTGTTTGGAAACTAGTTATGTTTTCTATCTTTGTAGTTGTGCCTTCTTCAACCTCCCCTCAAAGGAGTCCTGATCAAAGAAGTACATCGTCAGCTCCCTCTGCCCCTGGCGCCTTAGCAACAGTTGTGAATGGAGAATCCAATAGCCTCACGTCTTCTGTTCCTTATCCTACTGCTGCTCTCGTTTCTCAGAATGAGAGTGAAAATGAAGGGCATCTAAATCCAACTGAAAAACTCCAGTAAAACATTTTTACAAACTTTGTTTACATAGATTAGAATTTAAGAACTGGATTAGATTGCATATTTCACTTTATGTTAAAGATTTGGGAGAATGCTGAGCCCCGGTGGCATAGTGGTTGTGCGCGGGACTGCGGCCCACTAGGATGGAGGTTCAATTCCCGCTCACAGGAGCAAAGACTGGGCCTTCTACTCCCACCACCAGGGCAGTGATGCCTAAAAAAAAAAAAGATTTGGGAGAAAGTTATTTATTATGGTGAATATATTTTAAATGATAGAAAAGATGTGTGTGTGTCTGATTTGTTCAAAAGAAATATGACATTATGACAGGTAATGTCTGTGCACTAGTATTATTTTATTCCGCTTCTTTCAGATGAAACGCTGGAAATTGCTGAAACTACAGTGAAAATATTTCTATACTCAAATGAATTAGAGCCCAGGTTCCAGAATCAGACAGTCCTGAAATTATATCATGACTGTGGGGCTTAGGTCTCATCCTTGACCTCTATTTCCTCATCTGTTAATAGGGATAATAATCTACATTATTTGTGAAGGCATTTTAAGGATTAAAAAGCATTTAACATAATTCCTGCATCTAGTAAGAGTACAACCAACCTAAATTGTAGTTTTTTGTTTGTTTTTAATCATTTTATTGGAGGCTCAAACAATTCATATTACAATGCATATAACCATCCATTGTATGCCAAGCACATTTGTACATTATTTGCCATCGTCATTCTCAAAGCATGCCTTTCACTTAAGCCCTTGGTACCAGCTCGTTTTTTTCCCCCTCCCTTCCCTGCTCCACCCTCCTTCATGAACCCTTGATAATTTATAAATTACTATTATTTTGTCAAATCATCCACTGTCCAATGTCTCCCCTCATCCACATCTGCGTTGTCCATACCCCAAGGATATGGTTATATGTAGATCCCTATAATCGGTTGCCCCTTCAACCCCACTTTTCCTCCACCCTCCCAATATTGCCACTCTCAACACTAGTCCCAGAGGAATCATCTGTTCTGGATTCCCTCTGTTTCCATGTCCCATTTGTACCAGTGTACATCCTCTGGTCCAGCTGGATTTGTAAGGTAGAATTGGGATCATTATGTGGAGGGAGGTAAGAAAGCATTAAAGAACTAGAGGAAAGTTGCATATTCCATTGGTGCTACACTGCACCCTGATTGGCTCGTCTCCTTCCCGCGACTCTTCTTTAAGGGGATGTCCTATTACCTACACATAGTTTTGGGTCCTCAATCTGTACTCCCTCTCACTTACAGTGATATAATTTTTAATTCTTTGTTGCCTGATACCTGATCCCTTTGACATCTCATGGTGTCAGAAAGATGGGCACACAGTGACATGATTTTTGTTCTTTGTTGCCTGTTAACTTGAGTCCTTTAACCTCTCGTGATCACACCGCTGGTGTGCTTCTTCCTTGTGGTTCTTGTTGCTTTTGAGCTAGATGGCCACTTGTTTGCCTTCATAAATTATAGTTTTTAATAAGCGTATTTTATAGAACTATGGTGCAGACAAACTCTAATGCTTAGTTAAGTACTGAAATGACTACTGTATTTAAATTGGGTAAGTAGTACCCTGCTCTTTTGATGCATTCCAGGAGTTTTAGGGATATTTTTGACATCAGGTTTTATACTTTTTAGAATCTGTATCTCCTTAAAATGTATATTAAGGAATCCTGGCAGCACAGTGGTCAAAAGTGCTGGCTGCTAACCAAATGGTTGGTAGTTCAAACTCAGTCTCTCCTCAGGAAAATGTGACAATCTGCTTCTATAAAAACGATAGCCTAAGGAACACTATCAGATAGTTTTAGCCTGTCTTAAAAGATCATTTTGAGGGGCTGAACCCTGGTGGCGTAGTGGTTGAGTGCAGGACTGCGGTCCACAGGATTGGTGGTTCAAATCCAGCAGCAGCTCTCCAGGAGCAAGGCTGGTCCTCCCACTCCCACCAGAGGGCAGTGATACCCCCCCCCCCCCAAAAAAAGATCATTTTGAGTTAGAATTGTCAGCAGTAACCATTTGGGTTTTTTTAATTTTTTAAGGAAATTGAGTTTTTTTTTTCTTTGTCCCTACCACAACGTAAGAAATTGGAATAATGAGCTTTCAAATAATCCATACTTAATTTATAGGATACATTCCTGGATACTAGATTAAGATTCCTGGATATTAGATTAAGTCAAATTATGTTTCTGTTCTTGCTGTATAATATGGTAATAGCCTGTTTATGCTGCTAAAGTGGATATGAATAATATATATGTGATTTGTTTGTTTTTCAGGAAGTTAAATGAAGTTCAAAAGAGATTGAATGAACTCAGAGAACTGGTTCATTATTATGAACAAACATCAGATATGATGACAGATGCTGTAAATGAAAACACAAAAGATGAGGAAACTGAAGAGTCAGAATATGATTCTGAGCCTGAAAATTCTGAACCTGTTACTAACATTCGGTTAGAACCATTGTTTGTTTATTTTTCTATTAAACTCTTCCTAACCTAATACCTGTAATGTGGAAAAAAAATACCTCAACAGAATGCTCACTATTTGCTTCTTTCATGGATTTCTCCTTTTAGTCTATTACTTTAATCAGGGTAATCTTATCTGTCTTGTTAGAAAAAAAAACACCCTTAGGATTATTAGCTATTCTCTGAACAAATAGGGAAATATTGAATACTAGTAGTTTAGTAAATATGTTGTTCATGTGATAAAATACAAGTGAATTCTAAGTATCTAGCTTTGTATTTTTGTCAGTTTATTTTTGGCGTGATTAATTTTAGTTATATTTTAACATTTCCAAATATCATATATGCATACACTAAAATTTTGAGTTTATTTGAATTTAAATGAGGAAATAGCTAATATTTGTTTCAAATTATTTGGTCAGCAGTTTTGTTGTAAACCTTCAATTGTTTCACTTTTTTTTTTCCTGTTAGAAATCCTCAGGTAGCTGCCACTTGGAATGAAGTGAACTGTAATACTAATGCACAGTGTATTTCTAATAATAGAGATGGAAGATCATTTAATTCTACTTGTGAAATTAACAACAGATCTGCTACCAACATAAGAGCTCTAAACATGCCTCCTCCTTTAGGTATGATGGACTATATCTATAAATAATTGTGCTGTGATACTTTTGTAAAGTGGGGTTTCTCTCCTCAATACTTTAAATTGTATCTAATATTTTCATTCCAATGATATATGTATTTAACAGACTGTCGATATAATAGAGAGGGAGAACATGGGATTCATGTTGGACAAGGTGAGGATGAGGAAGACGAGGACGAGGATGGAGAAGCAGTCAGTGGAGCTTCATTATCCAGTCATCGCAGCAGCGTAGTTGATGAGGTTCCAGAGGATGCTGAATTTGAGCATAAGATCAATAGACTTATGGCTGCAAAACAGAAACTTCGACAGTTGCAAGATCTTGTTGCAATGGTACAGGTAAGTGCTTCATTAAAACCCCCATTTTTCAATTAATGAAGTGTTTTAAAGTCAGATATGTATTTATACATAGTAATTTTCTTGGTATATATTTATTGTTACCACTCTTTGCCATGCTTAAATACTTAAACGTGTCATACATCAGGAATTGGCATATTATTTCTGTTTTCTTTCATAATTGCTCAACAAAAGCAGCCATAGAGAATGTATAAATATGAACATGGTTGCATTTCAACAGGCATTTATTTACATCAGTGTATACCAGTTTAAAAAAAACTGTTGTGTGTTTGTGTGTATGTGTGGCATCACTGCCCTGGAAACTTTGTTTTTATAAATTATATTAAAATATTACACCAAGTATTATTTTGCAGCTTTTTTCTACAATTTACAGTATTCTGGAGGATTTTTCATTTCAGTATACAAGTAGTTATAAATAAGTAATAATAAAATATACTGTATATGTAAATACAGTGTATGCAACCTTTTAGCTGCATTGTAGTAGTATCAAAGGACGATCATTAACCCGACATCCTCTGGATAAACATTTTCTTCATTTTTCACTATTTTGAAATACTACTTCATTTTACACTGTTACAGCAGCCTCTGTACATTTGTGTTCCAAGTATGAATGAAAGAATTGAAATCACTGTCAAAATTTATTAAAAATTTTAGTTTTAATACCTACTGTTAGCATGTTTGAAATATAGATTGCAGGGCTGAGCCCCGGTGGTGTAGTGGTTGTGTGCGGGACTGCAGCCCAATTCCGGCTCCCAGGAGCAAAGGCTGGGCCTCCTACTCCCACCACCTGAGGGCAGTGATGCTTAAAAAAAATTTTTCTTTTTTAATTAAAAAAAAATATATATATATATAGATTGCTAAATTTGAATTGGACTGTTTTAGGATGTTGAAGGGGACAAGAGACACATATAGAAATATATAAACCATACCTGTATAAACATAAGTGTGTAGATAGATGGCTTTTTTTTTTTTTTTTTTTTTTTTTTGCATCACAGCTCTCTGGTGGTGGGAGTAGGAGGCCCAGCCCCACTGCTGGAATTGAACCTCCGTCCCAGTGGCCCGCAGTCCCGCGCACAATCACTACACCACCAGGGCTCAGCCCGATAGATGGCTTTTTTAATTAAATACTTCTCCTGGGAACTCTTATATCTCATCATAACCCAAACATTCATCCTTTGTGTCAAGCACATTTGTACATATGTGGTCATCATTTTCAAAGCATTTTCTTTCTACTTGAGCCTTTAATATCAGCTTCGCATTTCCTCCCACCCTCCCTTATGAGCCCTTAATAAGTTAGAGATTATTATTTTCATATCTTGCATCATCCTTTATCACTTTCACCCATTTTTCTGTTGTTTGTCCCCCTGGGAGGGGGTTATATGTTGATCTTTGTGATCAATTCCTTCATTTTTCCCCCAGCTGCCCCTTATCCTCCTGGTACCTCCATTGTCATTGTTGGTTCTGAGGGTTTTATTTATCCTGGATTCTCTGTGTAGTAGGCTCTTACCTGTAGCTGTGTGCATTCACCCATCTAATCTGATTTGTAAGGTAAAATTTAGGTCATGATAGTGGTGGTGGTGGGGAGAGGTGAGCATTAAAGAACTAGAGCAAAGTTGTGTGTTCATTGGTACTACACAGCACCCTGACTGCCTCATCTCTTCCTTGTGACCCTTCTATAAGGGGATGTCCAATTGTCTACAGATGGGTTTTGGGTCTCCACTCCGTGCCCCCCACCCCTTCACATTGGGTGTGATTTTGTTCTGGGTCTTAAATGCCTGGTACCTGATCCCATGGATACCTCATGATCAGGCTAGTGTGCTTCTTCCATGTGGGCTTTGTTGCTTCTCAGCTAGCTGGCCACCTGTTTATCTTCAAGCCTTTAAGACTCCAGACACTCTCTCTTTTGGTAGCTGAGCACCATCAGCTTTCTTCACATTTACTTATGAAATGTGCATGTTTTTGTTTATATTTTAAAAGCATATCTATCACTAGAATTAAGGGAGTAGAGAATAGGCTGGTGGTTTCAAACTGCTGACTTTTTGGTTAGTAGCCCAGCTTGTAACCCATACACTCCCATTAACATCAATTACTTTTTTTAACTTAAACCATTTCCAGTTGCTCAGGCATCTATTTTCAATATTTTCCATTTTTGTTATGTGGAAATAAGCATCATGATCTCGTCTCTCCCTTTGTCATGTCAGTTCTGCTTCCTCCATTCCAACAATGGACTAGGTGAATTTTTATATTCATAAAAATAGTAGAATGTCTACAAACTTAAAATCAGCTAGAGTTTTATAATAAAGGTCAACTCTAGCTTCTTAAGTTTTATTAGAATATTTTCAAACATTGACATTTTGGTTGTGTTTTTAAAAAAAAAATTGATTCCATATGAGTATGTAAAGTTAAGAAAACGCAGTTCATCCCACTGTTCAGTTTTACAGTACATTGATTTCAACAGAAGAGGATGATAAACCCTTTTCAAGATATGAAATGTGATTATTTTTCCAGCAGTGTTTGCCGATCTGAGAGGTTATCTTTTCATTATCTTTTTTTAAATTTTTTGTAATTGTGATTTTGGTTTAACAGAAAAATGTTTTGTGTTCAGCAATTCATACAGGGTTTCATTTTCTTTGGTATTGTGATCATTAGCACTTTTTTCCCCAAAGTGAGGAAATGAAAAATTAAAGCAGAGGAACAGTCAATGGGCATTGATTATTTCAACTTGATCATGTGAATGTTAAATCATACAAAATCTTAATACCAAAAGCACATTATTCCAAAAACTCAATTCACCACCACCAAGTCCATGCCGACTCATATTGGCCTTGTAGGATAAGGAAGAACTGCCCCTGTGAGTTTCCAAGATTGGAACTGTCTACAGGAGTAGAAAACTCCATCTTTCTCCCTTGGAGAAACTGTTGGTTTTGAACTGCCAGCCTTTCAGATAACATAGCCACCCACCATGGCTATATTACATGACGTTCTGAGCTTCCCAACTCAAGTTATAGATGATGTTCACTTCCTCTATATAGCTTTAGTTTGTTATATTTTAAGGTGACATAGCTCAGGATCTGGTCAAGGTATGAAAAGGTTACTATGATTTCTGTCAATTCTAATAATAAACACCTCAGACTTTGAATGTGTTGGTTTTCATTTTAGTACTTTTATTTCTTGCCACTGATAGATAAGCTTCAATGTTCACTACAAACCTTGTGCTTTTTCTTTTGATTTAGTTCTTGTTTTTCTTTCTTTCTTTGGGGCATAACTGCCCTCAGGTGGTGGGAGTAGGAGGCCCAGCCTTTGCTCTGTGGAGCAGGAGTCGAACCTCCATCCCAGTGGGCCGCAGTCCCGTGCACAACCACTACGCCACTGGGGCTCAGCCCTTGAATTAGTTCTTTACATACATCTTAAAGGGAAGGGTTTATTAAAGATATTAAAGGTATAAATTGGATAATGTCTTTGGATACCAAGATTATGTTATTGTGGTAATGCTGTTTTAGGATGATGAAGCTGATCAAGGGATTATCTCAGCCAATCCTTCAAACCTTGATGATTTCTACCCAGCAGAAGATGACACAAAACAAAATCCAAATAACACTCGTGAAAATGCCAATAAAACACAGAAAGATGTTGGAGTAAATGAAAAGGAAAGGTATATTGTGTTTTTTACCTTCATTTAATAAAATCCTAGTGCCTTTCAGAGAGGTGGTCAACTGTCAACTATATTATTCTGCTTAATACAGTTGTTGTAGCCTACAAATACCTGTATATAATTATTGTGAATTTAATTTTAGAGAGAAATTTTATGAGGCTAAACTACAGCAGCAACAGAGAGAGCTCAAACAACTGCAGGAAGAAAGAAAGAAACTCATTGAGATTCAAGAGAAAATTCAAGCATTGCAAAAGGCATGTCCTGACTTACAGGTAGGTATTAATGAAACATTGTTTTTTAAGATATATCTGAATAAAAAATATTTAAAACCCACTGTAACCTGAAAGTATTTTTTCCAATACTGATGGTTAGATTTATATCTACTAATTTTGTGGTCAGTGCATTAATAGTGAAATAAGTATATATATAGCTTTATATAATGAAAGAGAGTAGATAGGAGTTGAGTTTGATTATTTCTATGTTTTTGCTTGTTAGGCCTGCTAATCACAGAACTTAAGAATTTGCAATTATTTATATTAAGTATACTCTGGATGTAATAATTTTGCACCAGTAATTTGATGATATACTTGCTTAT
Source organism: Nesogale talazaci (assembly GCA_004026705.1). Lineage (NCBI taxonomy): Eukaryota > Metazoa > Chordata > Mammalia > Afrosoricida > Tenrecidae > Nesogale > Nesogale talazaci. Next base: position 161,969 of record PVJH01001055.1, read on the forward strand.
TATTTCATAATGAAATTCTTAAGTCATAATGAATTTATTAAGGAAATTAATTAAAATATCATTGTAGTTTTTTTACTATATGCCTGCTCAAGGGATGTCAAAAAGCTCGTGGGAAAATTCTATCTTTTAATTCATGGAAAAATTACTTTCCCACAAAATTTTTAGAAGTCCATATATGTATATGGTATATGTATAGTCAAACTAAATAAGTAATATTTCAATTATTTTACTTCAAGTAATCAATGTCATTATCACTTGCTCTGCTTTAATTTTTCCATTTACTAGAAAAATTAAATTTTTCCATTTGGGGGAGCATCATTGGATTTTGTTTTTTAGAGATTATAAAAATACATCTTCTCGCATCTGCAAACATGCTAAATACCAAAAGTTCATGCTTTACTAGAGTAAATCTGCATCTTTCATTGACTTCAGTGTACTGTAAAACTAGAGGTGGGCATAGAAACACTCCCACTTCCTGAAAACATTTTTCTAAATAATCTGTATGTAGTCAACCTTTTTCTAGAGACAACTGAAGCATCAATGTTAGGAAATATTATTCTAACAGAACCTTAAAAAGTTATAGCTGATGCTTTATTATGAACATGCTCAGCATTCAAACCTCTTAAGATTTTAAGAACAGTATATTGAATGATGCAGGAAGTATCAAAAGGGGTTGGAAAGAATATATTGTACCCTGAAGAACTAGGCCATTTCAACCATTTTCATAGTTAGCGTAAAGAAGTCCAAGCTGCTGTGAAAACATTAACCAAAAACAAAGCTCCAGGAATTGATGGAATACCAATTGAAATGTTTTACCAAGTTGTTGAAGCCCTCACTCGTCTATGCTTGAAAATTTGGAAGACGGTTACTTGCCAACTGACTGGAAGAGATCCTATTTGTGCCTATTCCAAAGAAAGATGATCCAATAAATGATCAGATTATCTAATAATGTCATTGATAAAACATGTCAGAACGAGTTTGCTGAAAATCATCCAACAATACATTGACCAGGGAGCAACCAGAGACTCTGGAGAGACCAGCCCTTGGAGATGGACATTATACTTGGTAAAGGCAGCAGAAAAGAAGCCCTTACCAAGATGGATTGATAACAGTGACTGCAACAATGGACTGAAGCATAAGAACAAGTGAAGGTGACAAAGAACTGGGCAGTATTTTGTTCTTTTTGACATAGGGTCACCAACTTGACGTCACCTAACAACAACAAATAGCCTTTTAGTAGTCTAGTCGGTTTTTTTGTTTGTTTGTTTTTTGGGCATCACTGCCCTCTGGTGGTGGAAGTAGGAGGCCCAGCCTTTGCTCCTGTGGAGCTGGAATTGAACCTCCATCCCAGTGGGCCGCAGTCCTGCGCACAACCACTACGCCACCGGGACTCAGCCCAGTAGTCTAGTCATCTTGTGTTGGACCACTGACCATAAAGTCAGCAGCTCGAAGCCACTAATTGCTCTCAGAGAGAAAGATGGGAGCTTTCTACTCCTATAGAGAGTTACAAGTCTCAGAAACCCACAGGGCCAGCCCGCCTCTGCCTAATAGGGTCCCTGTGTGTCGGAAGATTGTATGGCATTGAATTGGTTTTTTGAGGGAGTTGGGGTAGGGTTGGAGTCCTTTGACACTAAAATGACTTCTTTATGATATTGACAAAATTGTTTTAATTTCAAATGACAGTTTTAACCAATCTTTTTCCAGCTGTCAGCTATGAGTGAGGGTAGCTGTCCCATCAAAAACTATCTGCCAGTTGTTACTTCAACTCCAACTGTTCGTGAAAATGAAACTAGTACAAGCAAATCTGTGTTTGAACCTGAAGAGTCTTCTGTTGTAGATAATGAGGTATTGACTATTATATCTTACTGTTTTTCAGTTCGTCTTTATTTGTATTGTTGTTGTTTTTTGAGGGGGGCATTCACTGCCTTCTGGTGGGAGTAGGAGAACCCAGCCTTGCTCCTGGAGAGTTGATGCTGGATTTGAACGGCCAACCCATTTGAGTTCGTCTTACAGTCAGAGAGGAAGTGGAATAATTGTGAAATAAGTTTTTAAATAGTAATATGTTTTGAGTATTATGAGTTGCTAGAAAATGATTTTTTCTAAAAAGTAACAGTTCAAAATAGTCTTGTTTTTTACTAAGCTAATATTTGTCAGAATTCTAAGAAACCGTTGGCAGTAAATAGTACTATCATTTCAGTTACAAAGGCCTATCATTTGACATTTAACTGTAGTAGCATTTTCTACATTACACATGGGAATTACCTTTGCTTTTTTTTTTTTTCCATTAAATCTTTAATGATTACCTAACTTTTTTACTTCTTTGCTGTCACTTTTAAGGCTGAGGCTGATCCAAATGTTTTTCTATTTCAAACTCTTATTTTTGAAAAATAGCTCTGGTCAGAAATGCGAAGACATGAAATGTTACGAGAAGAGCTGCGGCAGAGAAGAAAGCAGCTAGAAGCTCTGATGGCTGAGCATCAGAGGAGGCAAGGTCTAGCTGAGGCTACATCTCCAGCTGCTGTTTCAGTCAGAAGTGATGGCTCTGAGAACGTGTGTACTCCTCAGCACAGCCGAACAGAAAAGTAAGTCATGAACGGAGTTGTACCCTCTGCTGTCTGACCTGCAGGAGCTGTGGTGGTGTAGTGTGTATGCATTGGGTTGCGAGCCACATGGTCTGTGCAATTTGAAACCACAGCTGCTCTGAAGAAGACAGGAAGGGCTTTCTAGTCTTATAAACCTTGATAGTCTGGGAAGCTCAGGGGGGCAGTTCCACCCTGTTCTTAGGTCGCTGTGAGACCCAGTGGCTGTGAGTATGGTTTGTAAATTATTTTTCTCTACACTGCAGCACACATTTTCTGTTGCATTAAGACTGACTTTGTAGTATAACTTTTGTGACTCAACTGAATCCAGTTTCTTTCTGTTCTAACTTTACATAATATCAGCCTATCCGTTTTCTTTCTTTCTCTTGCTTTTTAAAAAGGAATTCACTGTAGCATTTGGTATGAAATGTACATTGTCTCTTTTGCATAAGGCTTATATCTTTACCATTAGTTTTGAGCATGTCTTTTTAAAAATTGCTACTTATTATATAATACTTTTTTTATTAGGCTAGAAAATAAGCTCTTCTGTCTTTGTTTTCACACTTATTTTAAAAATAATCTTATTAGCATATAGTTCACATGTTATACAATTTATTAGTTCAGCCGTATTCAGAAAGGCTTGTAATCATCACCACAATCCAATTCTAGAACATTTTTTTCTTTGTTGTATTTGTTTGAGTTAGCTCACGTTTTCCCCCAACCTCCCCTGTCATGCATCCAAGTGATTATTAATAGTTACTTTCTCTATAGATTTTGGAAATAGGCTCTTGTTATTTACACTGAGCATCTGCTATTTGTAAGGTTCTTAAAACAGTAGTCAAGACATTTTTTTAATATTGTTAAATTGAAAATTAACATACTTAAAAGAATATATATTTCTAAAATAACTTATCCTCTGTAAAATTATTTCTTAAGTTCTAGTGCTGCAGAGGTGATATGTTTAGCTGCTAACAAAACGACAATGCAAATGTTCTAGCTGCTCCATGGGATGGAGATGTGACAGTGTAACCTTCGAAACTGAAGCAACGATATTCTATCTTAAAGGATTGAATGGTAGTGGATTTGGTTTGCTCTTAAAATAACTTCTGTACTTAGATATAGAGTAACATTCAAATCTAAAAATTTTTTGACTACTGAATCCTTACCTTAATCCTCAGCTAGACGTCCTAGAACATTGCATTAAGCTTCATTTTTCACTTTTTCCTCTTCCAAGAATGTTTCCTAATTCTAGAATATGCATTTTATTGATCAGATTGTATTTATGAAGTTCTGATTTGATGAGTGTCTAGATTTGAGAACCACTGATTTTGAATTGGACTTGCATCCACTAGATATATGTAACCGTGAAAATTAAACAATTGTTTCAGTCATGCTTCCCACATCTTAAATGTTTAACAGTTGTGTGACTAAATGATTCTATGGAACAGCACAGACGTAGTTTCATGAAGCACTTTTATGGAGAGTTCTGTTGGATCGTGCTGTCCTAGAAAACTGGCTCATGGAAAAGTTGAAGAAAGTTATCAAGTTAAAGAAAAATGTTCCAGAGGATATGATTAGTTTACTTGGAAAATTATGTCTTTAAGGCAGACTAAATATTCTCTATGTTTTGGGGCTGAGCCCTGGTGGCATAGTGGTTATGTGCGGGACTGCGGCCCACTGGGATGGAGGTTCAATTCCCGCTCACAGGAGCAAAGGCTGGGCCTCCTACTCCAACCACCAGAGGGCAGTGATGCCCCCCCCCAAAAAAAAAAAATATATATATATATATATATATATATATTCTCTATGTTTAGTACAGCCCATCTCATAGAATTGCTATGATTAAATAATACACTACAAAATTCATATTTGGCAGTGTCTTAACACACATTAGGTGGTAAAATATGTAGTCCATATCTAGAATGGTCTCTGTTTTATGTCATCTCATTAGAACTATGGCAACTTGGGGAGGGTCTACCCAGTGTGCACTGGATGAAGAAGGAGATGAAGATGGTTACCTTTCTGAAGGAATCATTCGAATGGATGAAGAGGAGGAAGAAGAAGAGCAAGATGTCAGTTCCAATGATAACTTTTCTATGTATCCTCATAACAGTGTGAATCATAATTCCTACAATGTAAAGGAAACAAAAAATAGGTGAGTTTTTAAAGTTTTAATATTATGATTGGTTTGAAGAATGTTGGTATGATAGAGTCCAGCTTGACTGGATAAAGATTAATAAATTTTGACTCTTTGACCAATTCTCTTTTGTGAAATTAAGTATAAAAGAAAAGTTCTAAATATTGAACAGTTTGTAAACAAAGGCATTCATTAATTATTTATAGCAGTGAAAAAATTAAAAGATGTAAGATTACAGTATTCTTAAGTGATAGACGACTGTTATTACTAAATGTAAATCATGCAGAATGGAAAAATACTTGTGATGATCATGAATATTCATTCTGTGGAATACAAAATTGTATGATACCTCCGTATAGAAGCAAATGAAAAGTCAAAAGGAATACAAAACAATAAATAAATATAAGCCTAGAATTGCAGGATTTTTTTCTCTTCTGTTTTCCTTTATAAATTTTTGAACTTAAAACAAGACATGGACTATAGTATCAGGTTTTATTTCCATAATTTTAAAACCAAATTATTATCAGTGGCGACTGTTTTAAATCTTGTCTTAGGTGGAAGAACAGTCGCCCCTTTTCAGCAGATGGTAATTACCGTCCTTTGGCCAAGACACGGCAACAGAATGTCAGCATGCAGCGTCAAGAAAACCGTTGGGTGTCAGAACTTTCTTACATAGAAGAGAAAGAACAGTGGCAAGAACAAATTAATCAATTAAAGAAACAGCTTGATTTCAGTGTCAGTATTTGTCAAACTCTGATGCAAGATCAGCAGGTAAACTCTACAATGAAAGTAATATTGTTTATAACTTTAATGTATTAGAAGTAATACAAATTTTTGTCATGTCATTAGTAGTTTATATATTTATTACTAGTTTTTTTTCCCCCTTTTTGTAGACACTGTCTTGTCTGCTACAGACTCTTCTTACTGGTCCTTACAGTGTTATGCCCAGCAATGTTGCTTCTCCTCAAGTACACCTCATAATGCACCAGCTGAACCAGTGCTATACTCAGCTAACATGGCAACAAAATAATGTTCAGAGGTAATCCATTTCTTAAAAAGATTAGGAGGGGAGAAAAAAAGAAATGTGAGGAGGGTTTTACAGTTATCTCTTAGAAAAAGGACAGGAGCCAGAATGCATATTTGGACATTTGTTACCTGCCACTTGAGAATTTTCACAAACAATGTATTTCCTTAATATTCTCTTAATGTCAGAGACATGGCTTTTGTTTTTTTAAACATTGGGCTAAGTTACACAATACTAGTTTTACGCCACTAAGACTGTAAGTAACAACAAAAAAAGTTTGTTATACTTATTTGATAGACTGAGATCAGCTCTTGTTTCAAAGGGTAGGTTCTGAAGTTAATCCTGCAGTACAAGCTAATATTTACCATAAGCATCACAGCAGTTATCCAGAAGCACATACTCTTTCCTGAATGTATTTTAAATAAATGACATATAACTAATGTCTTCAATATTTACAGGTTGAAACAAATGTTAAATGAACTTATGCGGCAACAAAATCAGCACCCTGAAAAAACTGGAAGCAAAGAACGAGATGGTAGTTCATCTCACCCTCCATCTCCTAGCTTATTTTGTCCCCTCAGCTTTCCAACCCAGCCTGTCAATCTGTTTTCCTTTCCTGGGTTTACTAATTTTTCATCATTTACACCAGGTAGGTGACTTGAAAACTTGAAAGAAAAGAAACAAAATTAAGACTTTGTGTCATTTGTTGCACAAACTTGCCATAGCTTCTTTGAAAATGGTAAATGATGTTTACAAGAAAGTTTGAAACTTTTTCTCTACTGATTCACCATAGTGCTTAATAGAGACACTAATGACAGGAGGTAAACTTAGGAGGGCCTACTCTTTTTTTTTAACCTTTGAATTATTCAACAGCTCTTTGCCAGGGGACACAGGAATGAGCCTATCTAGTGTCTGCTGTACTTGAGGCTTTGTGTAAAATTGAGGAGAGTAAAGATGAGTAAGACAGCATTCTTCTCGAAGCACTTCATGTTTTTTTAAGGGATATGCACCACTAGACTAAAGATGAATACATTTAGGTTAGACATTTGGTTTTGTTTTGTTTTTCTTGTACCAATTATGTTCAGACTTTATATTAAAACTGGAATTCAAAATTGAGTAAAATTGATCCTTGAAGAAACTTGGTAATCAGAAAGATAAGAGTATCAGTAAATGTATGTGGACAATATCACAGATGCTAGAGAAAGGTAAGTGGCCTATCATTAGGGAAATGAATTATCAGCAAATTTCTCTTTTAGAGATTGGGGACATTTAAGCTAAATTAAGACAGGAAGGAGAAAGGGGTTTTCTTAACAATGCAGCTATTTAGAGTTACAAAGGAGTAAAGTAGGCTATCAAGAAATTTAGAATTATTAGGGTGACTAGTATTTAAGTTCTGGATAGGGGCCTTTTGTGCTGTGTAAAAAACAAAAAGGATAAAAAGTTTAGACAAGAGGGGGTCATTGAAGGATGAATAGAAATAGCTTGGTTCTAGTTTTGAAAGATCATACTGGTAAAAGTGTTAAGATTGCATCAAAGGACCTAAGAGTGTAGATGGTAAATAGAAAGCTATTGCAGTGATATCCGGGAAGAAGTGTGTTAGCCTGACCTAAAGCATTGGCAATAAAGACAAGGAATAATCCAAAAGAGATCAAGGAGGTAGAAAGAATAACTGGTTAGAAAAGAGTGAATAAGGAAGATGTTGAAGGTGTCAAAGAATGGAGGAGAAGAAACAGGCACGGAGGCTCTGAATATAAATATCCATATTCCATGATGTGTTTCCTTACAGAATTGCTAATATATGGGCTTTTTAAAAAATTATTCTATTGGGGGTTCATATAACCCTTCTCACAATCCATACATATATCTGTTGTGTCAAGAACATTTGTACATTTGTTGAAGATACTGGCATTTAAAAAATTCAACAAGCGGCGCTTGCCAGTCAGTCTTCCGAGACCCCTGTCTGCCAGTACCTCGCGAATAGCCTCTCAAAACTGCGACCCCGCCGCAGTCAGTGTTGTCTCCCAAAAGGGGGCCGAGTCCAGCAGGGGTGCAGCCTGGGGTTCCATGGGCAAAAGGGCAGGAGCTGATGACCCTCATGATGTCTGACGACAAAAGGAATTTTTGCCTTCCCACAATCATACAACCTTTTCAAGTGGGTAGGGACCATCCACGAAGCAGCTGGTACAGTCTATGAAGCTCTCCCTGGAGTTCTCCAAAGGCTACACTTAACAATATGCCCACAGTGGAGTTCCTCACTCCCTGCTACCACCCCAACATGGACACTCAGGGTCACATCTGCCTGGACACCTGAAGGACAAATGGTCTTCCCTGTATGGCATCAGGACTATTCTCTCGATCCAGAGCCTTCTGGGAGAGCCCAACATTGACAGTCCTTTGAACACACACTCTGCCAAACTCTGGAAAAACCTCACAGCCTTTAAGAAATCCCTGCAGGAAACCTACTCAAAGCAAGTCTTAAAAGAGACCTGTCCTTGTGTTGTCTTCTCTAATGGATGTCTGTCCTTTCCCTACCACACCCTTGATTTCTGTGTAGATCTCTTAACTTACATGCTGTGGTGTCATTTCTGTTGTGTCTTTGCATCCTTGTGATGATTTTATTAAATAGCATTTGGTTTGGATTTGAAAAAAACATTTTAACAAGCTTTTGAGTTCTTCACTGTTGAATTGTGTTGACAGACTTGTTTTGAAACGACTTAAGTAATAGCATAAATTATACATTTGATGCCTTTACATTGAAATGCACTTCATACTTATGCCAACACTGTACCAAAGACTCTTCCTCACCAACTGGTTGACTTTTGTGAAACCTCCCTTATTTCTACTCCTTGAGAGCTATTAGTAGTCCCTTGCAAATATCACTAATATAGGACTATGTGGTAAAATGTGATAATATTCTACTTTCCCAGCTAGACTACAGTGGGAAGAGCATAAGCTTTTGAGTCAAGTAAACTCAAGCTTTTACCAGTCCTTTTGTTTACTCAGTGTTTAATCTTTTAGCCTATTTTCTCATTGGTAAAATTACTATAATACCTTATGCCTAGATCATGGCATTGAATATTAACAAAATACCATGTGAAGTGCCAAAACTGACACCTGGACCCCAATAATAATTTGATAAATGAAGGCTGGGCCTCCTACTCCCACCACCTGAGGGTAGTGATGCCAAAAAAAAAATAAATCAAAAACAAATTAAAAATAACTGGATAAATGGCAGGTGGTACTACTATTTTTAACTTTTAGCTCTTTGGAGAGTTGTTACTTACTGTTAGATGCTGTCAATTCTGACTCTTAGGACCCTGTGGATAGCAAAACAAACCCCTGCCTGGCCCTCCATCATCCTGACGAGTCCTTTTGTGACCGCATGACTGAGGCTGCTGTGCCAGTCCATCTTGCTAAGAGTCTTCCTCTTGTGCTGACCCTTGCCTGGTGGGCTGCAGGCTGCAAGGTCGGCAGTTTGAAACGCCCAAGGGCTCGGAGGGAGAAAGATGAGCTTTCCAGGCCCACGAGAATCGAGGAAGCCCTGTCCTGTAGGGTTGCTGTGTGTCAGTATCAGCTTGATGGCAGTGAATTTTGGTTTTGTCTTGTACCAAACATGATGTCCCCTACTGATAAGTTCAAAGTATGAGATGGAGTTTCATGGTGATTAAAACATGGTGGGCTGTGCCCTAAAGGTGTCTTAGTTAATTTTAATTCATCGGGTTTTTTAATTTTGGTGGCTTTGAATGGTATATTTAAAGCTATCCTTTAATTTTCTATTAAAACTAAGGACACTCATCTTTCCTCTGTGATTTTATATTTACTAGGTATGAATTTCAGCCCTTTATTTCCTTCTAATTTTGGAGATTTTTCTCAGAATGTTTCTACACCTACTGAACAGCAGCAGCCATTAGTCCAAAACCCTTCAGGGAAAACAGAATATATGGCTTTTCCCAAGCCTTTTGAAAGCAGTTCTTCTATTGGAGCAGAAAAACAAAGGTACTTGAGTGTGAACACAAACCAGTGTTTGATTAAAAGTAGTTTTTTAGTTGCATGTAATTGAGAACAAGAGGTATTTGATTATTGTGCATGTATTGGGAGTATGCTTTCACAGTCTAGTAGCTAGCTGTGTGTGCACACAGCTGATGATCAGAAATGAGAATTTAATGAATCTCCATCAAGCAATATGCATTTATTCAAAGCTTAGGTGATAAGTGAATGTTTATTAGTATAGTTAAAATGCCAATAGTCAGCAGATAAAGTATGAGAAATGACCCCAAACCAAAGGAACAAAACAATGTGTTAGGAAATAAATTAGTGATTGTGTAGCTAATTATTTTCATCAACTTGTAATTTTGTGTGAACTACTTTAAGTGACAAAGACCCATGTTGTTCCCAAGCAAGCTGTTCCTTTGTTTCCTTTGTCTCATCTTCTATCTGCTTTTCTACATTTTCTCATTATATTAGTAATGGACATTTAAGTATTTAATTAATTTTTTTAAAAGATTGACATCCTTTAAAAAATTTTTTTTATTATTTTTGGGGGGAGAATCACTGCCCTCTGGTTTTGGGAGTAGGAGGCCCAGGCTTGCTCCTGGAGAGCTGCTGCTAGATTTGAACCTCCAACCCAGTGGGCCACAGTCCCGTGCACAACCACTACGCCACTGGGGCTCAGCCCTAGACATTTAATTTAGATCTTTCTTCTTTGGCAGTGATGTAGTGAGATGAATACAGAAATAAATTGTGAATAATTTAGCACATTATCCTTTATCAGATTAACATATTTAATGCATATTTTGTGAAAATAACATACGCCACTGATGATTTTAGTAATCTTAAATTACTAACTAGTAAACTGTAAAATATGGCTACCTGGAGTTTTTAGTAGATATAAAAATCTATAATTATGATTCTTAGAAATTTGTTTTTATTCACAAGGAATCAGAAGCAGCCTGAAGAGGAGGTGGAAAACAGTAGACCACCATGGTCATATGGCCAAGAAGGTGATGTAGAAAAACCATGTATTAACACAGGATTTGCAACGTCTGCAGAGAAAGCTGCAAATAGTCATCGCAAAAATCGTTTAGACATTGGCAGGAGAAGACGTCAGTTTGATGAAGAATCATTAGAAAGTTTTAGCAGCATGCCTGATCCAGTAGATCCAACAACAGTAACTAAGACATTCAAGGCAAGAAAAGCATCTGCTCAGGCCAGCCTGGCATCTAAAGATAAAACTCCCAAATCAAAGAGTAAGAAGAGGAATTGTACTCAACTGAAAAGCAGAGTTAAAAATATTGGTAAGTATTGAAACTGATGAATGGTGTCCAGTTCAAATATTGGTAACTCTAATCTGGCATGTTGGAATGTCTAATTTCAGTATAATGCAATAGATAAGCACTGTTAAAGACATACATGAAGAAAGCCCTTAGCACACTTAATTTATTTTTACAGAATTTATCACAACGTTTAGTTTTAATCTTTTTTTGGGGGGGGAGGGGGGGAGCATCACTGCCCTCAGGTGGTGGGAGTAGGAGGCCCAGCCTTTGCTCCGTGGAGCTGGCATCGAACCTCCATCCCAGTGGGCTGCAGTCCCGCGCACAACCACTACGCCACTGGGGCTCAGCCCCTCAGCCCAATATTTTTAATCTTTAAAAAATTTTACATCAGTACGGTACACTCAGAAGATGGTCTCCAAATCTTTAGGGTATTATTTTCTTGTATTTTCTAGTTTGGAAGGAGCTTCTCTGTTTAGTTAACTGGTGATCTGAAATCATTTAGGTAAAATAAAACCACTGTAAAACAAACCCATTACCATTGAGTCAGTTCCAACTCAATGACCCTCTACTTTATTCAAAATCTTTCTCAATACTGGTAGAACAGTCATCGGCAAATTGCAACTCTACGTACATAAATGTGGCTCTGAAGTAAAATTGAGAAATTTTATAGGATATTATTCAGATAATGGTGATTTCATTTGTAAAGCTATATTTATGTTTGTGCAAGACAGAATCCCTAGGGTAACACTTAGAACTTTTCATTTCTTGTTGCTGAATCTCCCCACAAAATAATGCTTTTGTTTCTTATTTTTGTTTCTTAAATTTCTTATTCCAACATCCTTATTCAACTAATTTATTTGAGTCGGCTAGAACTGTGCTTCCTAGACTTTAGTGTTTCATAAGACTTGTATGGAATCACCTTAAAGTCAAATTCTGATTCAGTAATTCTAAGGAGGAAACATTTCCAAGTGACTTATGGACTTCATTTAAATAGAAAGGGTTCTAGTCATCACTTTGCCAAATCTGTGTAAGCCTAACGGTCACTGGTAATGCACTGATTAAGCACTCAGCTGCTAATCACTGTCAGACTTGATAAGATGTTACCTAGCAATAACAATAGTATAAGCCTATTATACATATACATTTTTTTTGGGGGGGGGGGCATCACTGCCTCTGGTGGTTGTGGTCACTACCCAGCCGCCACTGGATTTGAACCACCACGCCCGCGGACTGCAGTTCCGCACTCAACCACTTAAGTCACCGGGGCTCAGCCCTACATTTATTTTTTTTAACAGCCTCTGTATATTTTAAAACAACTCAACGTGTTGCGTATCGTGTTGTGGTAGCTTGTTTGTTGCTCTGATGCTGGAAGCTATGCCACCATCTGTCAAATAGCAACAAGGTCAGCAAGTTTCAACAGATCTTCCAAACAAAGATAGATCAGGAAAAGTGGCCCGGTGAACAACTTCTGTGAACTATCCCGAGAAAATAACAACACTGTATTACACAACTCACTTGTGTTGAACATGTCACCGAAAGAGCTGCTTCTCTGAAGGAAGGCCTCATACTTGGTGAAGTAGAGCACCAACAAAGGTGAGGAAGGCCCATGGTAAGAAGGATTGACACCTTAGTCTTGACGAAGAACTCAATCAGCCAACTCTCGTGAGCATGCTTTTCATGAGTCAAAAGTGACTCAATGACAGCTAGCATATGCTGGGAAATTGCGGTTCCATAGATAGAGTTCAACCTTTTAACCTAAAGCCCAAAGATTGGCATTTTTATGTATGTGTTTAAATATGAAAATATCTACCAGAAACATACTCATTCAACAGGTGTGCATCATCATCATCTGTTGTGTTCATCAGAGCCCCACTTGAAGGTACATAACACACAAATGAAAGGCTTGGTTGCAGAATTAACCGATTATATAGCCATCAAAGTGGTCAGAAAGATCCTTGTTATTCAAAATATGAAGTATGGACATGCACCATTGACGTGGGGGTTCATTAAAATGCAGGCTCATGGATTCCACTATCTACCAATTCATTATGCATGTTTTTCAATAGACAATTATAACAAAATTCGAGATTTTTAATGTGAAGGTACCACCATTAAAGTCCGAGAACCAAGCACTTAGTTGCACTACTCATTTATGTTACTTTTGCTCTTTGTGTGGAATTGGGATGCCAAAGATTTCTTAGGGGAGGGGTAAATTTTCTTTGTCTTAAAGGAAGTAGTAAATGGAAGTAGATGGAGAGAAAGAAAGCATACTAAATTGCAACAACAAAAAGAATAATCAGGAAGAAATAGTAAAAGATGGAAGGAAACAGGAGTTGTAATATACTTTAGCCTTTTCTCATGTGTAAATGTGAATATTATTGAATATAAATTAAAATTTTAGAGCACAATCTTCTTTCAAATACTCAAATTCAAGACTTAGATATGTGGTTTTACTATCTGGCTGAATTTGTTAGCTTTCGATTTGTAATTTGATAAGAAAAACTACCAGGCCCAATCCTCATTTTGCTATTATCATGAAAAAGTAGGAATAGCCCCCTAGTTATTTTCTTAGAAAAGAGGGGGAGGACTGAAATGTAGTGATTGCGGGGTTCTAACCATCCTGATTTTAAGATTTCCCTTTGCCTTTCTTTTTGCACACTAATGAAGATTGAGTGGGAATGCATGGTCAAATGACGGGAAGACAAGGCATGGAAGATTTGCCTAGTGAAGAAATAATAAGGTTTTTTATAAGATTCTTTCCTTCCTCCCATAACCAAAAGGATGACACTGATAATTGCAACACAAGTAGTGGAACACTGTTTCTGGGGACCTAATTCCATGCTATGTTGAAGCTGTTTTATGGTCTGCGGTTAAACACTAAAGAGGCAAAGCAGAAACTTCATTAGATCCCAGGAGATGGTGAGAGGAGATAAGAGGCATCTAGGGAATGGCTCCATAGACTCTCACCTCCTAAGATTGTTTTCATGTTCCGGGGGATCTTTCGTAAGGTTTTCTACTGAGATTTAGATTTAGCTGTGATTCAAGACTTGTCTGTATGGGTGCTTGCTAAGTCTCCAGGGTTCCATGACAGACTTGTTCAGCTATAATGGAAGTAAACCAGAAGTATTGTACTGTATTTTCTTACGTGTTAGCCATGAGAAAAGCAGCATAGGATTAAGAGTGGTAAACGTAGACATAGCCTTGAGATGTAAATGCACATAAGGTCACTCTGGGCAAGGGTGTATGGACAAGTACAGAAAGGGAGAAAAATGAATAAAGTGATAGTTGTCTGATAGTTGGAAACGGGGGAAATGTGCTCTTGTCCTACATCTACTCAAGAATGGAAAGTGTAAATTTTCTTTTTTATTATTTTATATTTTTATCATTAAAATAGTATGTTTTAGTTATTTGCACAAATAACTAAGCCACAAGATATTGTTTTCACCCGTAGTAAAGGTGTTCTTGCGGTTCTGTCTTAGCTTGTGGTGCTCTGGAGTATTAGTAGGAGTGGCTTCACCAGTTCTGATCTTCGCTCAAAAGAAATACTACTGAAATATCCATAAGCGAGACAAGACCTATGCAAATTATTTCTTAACTATGACAATCTATTTCTTCAGTTTTAAAATGTGGAACTTACATATAACACCATACTTTATTCTTTTTGCAGCAGGTAAATATTTGTAGCATACTGCTCTTTACAGTTTTTTCTGAGTTGGGAGGTCTTTTTGAAGTTTACCTCCCAAAAGAATTTTGTGTTTAACACATAATTTGAATTTTGATTTTGCCAGAATTGTTTTCATTTGGTATAGTAACAGTCAAAGGTTTAATTTTACTAATTTAAGTATTTTTTTTTTATTTTTGGGGGGCATCACTGCCTTCTGGTGGTGGGAGTAGGAGACCCAGCCTTTGCTCCTGTGGAACCGCTGCTGGAATTGAACCTCCATCCCACTGGGCCGCAGTCCCGCCCACTACGCCACCGGGGCTTAGCCTAATTTAAGTATTTTTATAGAATAGCATCTTTTAATTTTTTTCTTAACAACTCTCTGAGTAATTAAATATATATAGCACCTACCAATAAAATCTTTTTACATATAAGTTTTGACAGTCATATTCTTCTGGACGTATGTTATGTGAAGGTCAAGTGTAATTAAGATGACTTGTTTTTCCTCTCTAATTTTCATGTAGAATGAATGAGAGTGGCACGACTCTAGTCCAGAAGACCTATAAAGAAACAGGAGCCTAGAATTGAGAGGATGAAGTCCTAGCTTGAATTATGGCCCTTGAAACAGAGAGGAAAGGTTGAATTCATATAGAATATCATACCAAGAATAAATTGACAGTATCTTGGAAACTTACATGTTAAGAAGCAATTACAGATCAAAAACCACTCCAAGGTGAAACAAACTGTTAGAAACCAAGTAGGATTTGGAAAGATGTTTGTTTTAAACAAGTGTGCATGCAGCCCTTCCTTAACAACTCTCATCCAATTACCATTTCTTCTGAGGAAAATAATTGCTTTGACCTGGAAGATGTAGGCAACTCTTTCAGACAATGTTTAGGACTAAGAGCAGAACTTCATGGTTTTTAGAGAAAGGTTGAATTAGAGGAAGTCAATATAACCCTTCCTTGGAAATGTTTTTCCTCCCTAAAATAAAACCACTACCCATCCGCAGGAGACGATAAGGCTGTCTGCTCCTCTAACAATTCATAGCCTTAGAAACCCTATATAAGATCACTATGAGATGGAATCTATTTGATGGCTGTGATTTGTTCTTTACACATGTATCACAAGAGTAGTCATGTCAGTAGAATTTACTTAGAATCATAACTCAGTTTAAGAAGAATTTGTTAGCATTGTTATATCAAAAAGTTATATATTAAAAAAAAAAAAGAAAAAAACTTACCAATGGAGAACTCATTCCTGATGAAAGTTTCAAGGAAAATGGACCAAACCAAATTCACTTCCATTGAGTTGAGTTTGACTCATAGTGACCTTATATGACAAGGTGGAACTGCCCCTTTGAGTTTCTGAGATTCTAACTCCTTATAGAAATAGAATACTTTGTCTTAGTCACACAGTGTGACTGGTGCTTTTGAACTGCTGACCTTGTGGTTAAAGCACAATATATAACCACTATGTCACCATAGGACTCCTTGTAAGTAAAATGACCATAAGAATACAATTATTATTTTTATTTTTGGGGAGAGGTTATCACTGCCCTCTGGTGATGGTGGGAGCTACCCACTCTTGCTCCTGAAGAGCTGCTGCTGGATTTGACCACCATGCCCGTGGGCTGCAGTCCCGCACTCAACCACTACACCACCGGGGCTCAGCCTAAAAATACAACTATTTAAATGTAAAGAAAACTTGGCCAAAGGAGCTAGATGAAGCTCGATGGTACTTCCCTATAGTGATAGCTATGAGTTATAATCAGCAGTAGAGTTTGTTTTTATTTATTTTTCCAATGCCCAATCAAAAAAAATGTAAATAAAAATATAGCTAATAAATTTTAATCAATATTAGGAACAAATTCCCTTTACAACCATCATTAATTTGCATTATTTTTGAAATAGGATAAGAAATTAAAACAACTGAATAGTTATTTTAAAAAGGATAAGATCTGGGGCTGAGCCCCGGTGGTGTAGTGGTTGTGTGCGGGACTGTGGCCCACTGGGTTGGCGGTTCAAATCCAGCAGCAGCTCTCTAGGAGCAAGGCTGGGCCGCTGCCTTCCACCAGTGGGCAGTGAGGCCCCCCCCAAAAAAACAACAAAAAAAATAAAAGGACAAGATTTTTTACTAATTTTTTCTAATGGTATTTTTGATAAGGATACAAAAGAGAATGAAAAATAGCTAAGGTAAAAAATTTACATAGATGTGCAACTATGTTTCTGCTATAGTAAGAGGAGTCGGAAGGAAATAGTCCCATTGTTGTCAGAAGTTTTGCGTTGGTGGTGGGGCAGCTGTTGATGGACATCAGGAAAAATTTATCAAGGAAAATGCAGGATCTGTAGAGGTCTATAAAATATTTTTTAAGAACATGAAATAAGATTGAACAACAAATATAAATCATTACCAATATTCTTGAGTGGGAATGCATAAGATCATTAAATGTCAGTATTTCCCCAAATGACTTTCAATATAATTACGTTTTGAATCCCCAAGGATTATTTTTTTAATTGGAGGAAAATTTAAATAGAATGACAAATGTTTACAAATAACCAAGTAAAGAAGCTAATTGGGACTTGTCTTTCTTTATTAGATGCTTAAATGTGTAATGTAAAACTTCTGTACCCCAAGAATATTATTGGCATAGATAACTTGAATACAAAATGCCTACAAATGAAATTTATTATATGTGGAAATTCAGTACATTAACCAAGGATGTACTTCAACTCAGTGGGAAAAGGCTAGTTTATTTATGTCACACTAGCTATCTTTATAAAACAATGTAATTGGCTTTGTCCAGTTTACTAAATATCAAAATAAAATTAAAAACAACTAAAAACCTACAAACTTAGAAGAAAAAGGTAATAGAATATATGGATAGCCTGTGAGTGAAGAAGACCTTTGAAACGTAGACCAAGATACATCACACAAAAATTATAAAAAGAAAGTCATGTTTGACGTTCATTTTCATTAATCTTTAATATGTGTGTTTTAACTGACTTTTATTTCTTAATACTGAAAAATGACCAGCTTTCAATCCAGTAGAGAATTTGGCTTGTAGAAGGTCTGCCGCACTTTGAATTTGATGTAGTCATTAAGCAGGATATCAAAGGACCAAAAGTGGAGTTTTGTTACCTTACCCTGTGCTTCTAAAGTATATTGCAAAGGTTGCTTCAATATAGATTATTTCTTATTTCTTATTGTATTTATATCAGGACTTCTTAGCATTCTAAATTATGTGACGTGTACTATTTTTTTATGGAAATCAATCTCCCTTTCAACTTGAATTAGTTGCACCTGATAACGTGTACTATTTTTTTTATGGAAATCAATCTCCCTTTCAACTTGAATTAGTTGCACCTGATAACTGCTGTCCCTCCCCACTTTTTTTAAACCAAAGGGTATGAAAGTGCCAGTATGTCTAGCACATGTGAGCCTTGTAAAAGTCGGAACAGACATTCAGCGCAGACTGAAGAACCTATTCAAGCAAAAGTATTCAGCAGAAAGAATCATGAGCAGTTGGAAAAAATAATAAAATATAGTAGGTCAACAGAAATATCTTCAGGTATGTCTTTTTTTTTTTTTTTAATTTAAGGAGCTCTTCACTTAGATTTGAAATTGGCCTTTCAGATATTTCCATTTTATACGGTTTTCATTGTAGATATTGCTATCAAGAAATCTAAACTACAAATACATATATCTTGGGGTTGTTTTACTAAGTAAAAAAAAGAGAATAGGTGATGTTATTGTATCACTCTTCATTAGAAATTCTGAAGCTTTTCTGAGTAAGAATTTATATAGAAGCCTATCAATTTGCCTAAAACCTTTGCTTTCACTATGTCTACAGATAGAATTTTGTTTTTGTTTTTTTTGGGGGGGTACATCACTGCCTCTGGTAGTCGTGCTGCTCCTGAGAGCTGCTGCTGGATTTGAACCGCCAAGCCCGCGGGCCATAGTCCCGCACTCAACCACTTAACGCCACCAGGGCTCAGCCCCCAGATCGAATTTTAATGTAGCACATACGGCTCTCAGATTTGATTACTTCCTGTCTCCTCAAACTCTCTCACTACCGTCTGCCGTGAACTTTTTCTTTTCTTGGCCTTTAAATTTTCCTGAAACTTTTTTGTTGTTTCTCACCCTCACTATTATCTTTTCTGTGCTCACATCCTTTTACCCTCTGTACACATTATTCTTGAATAGATTAAAATAAATCCTTAATTCTAGAACCCTGAAATTACATCCTAAACTAAGCAGTGGAAGCTTCCCTATTTTTCCCTTTTGTGTCTATTTTAGACTATATAAACCTATATATACTTTTTCCCATTTCATATTATTTGCTCTTTGCGTGTTTAAGTGTATCACTCTTTTGAGTCCCTTGGCATCAGAGACTATTTTTTTTAACTTGGACCTTATATAGTAGCAACGCCTATCAGATCATTTAAATATTTATTTAATCAATAGAAGCTAATACTTTTCTGAGTTATAAAAAGAATGTATGGGAGAGAGCTTTAACTCACTGTCATGGAGTTTAGTGATGCTATAAGACAAGGTCGACCTGCCCCTGTGGGGTCCTGCAATTGTAACTCTTTTACAAGAGTAGAAAGCCTCCTTTTTCTCCTTTGGAATGGTTGGTGGTTTTGAACTAATGACCTTGCAGTTAAAGCAGCTCACTGCACAGCAAGAACTCCACAGGGAAGATAGATTAATAAATGTAAATTCAAGTAGTTTGCTGAGTCTCATAATCCTTTTAGTTGATTTTATTGAAACCTGTAGATGAGTAAACATGATCAGAGGGAGTAGTTGATTTTTCCCAGCATTCATAAAGGGCCAGTTCTATAAACTGGCATAACTTTTCAGAACAGCTCCAAAAGTCTAAGCTTTTAACACATTAAGTATACATTTAGAAATCCATCCTAGGGCTGAGCCCCAGTGGTGTAGTGATTGAGTGCGGGACTGCGGCCCATTGACTACGCAGTTCAAATCCAGCAGCAGCTCTCTGGGAGCAAGGCTGGGTAGCTCCCAAGAGTACCAGAAGGCAATGATGCCCCCCGAAAAAAGAAATCCATCCTGAAAAAATGAAAATTAAAAAAACAAAACAGGATTTAGTGCTCTCTGAAGACCAGAATCCTTTTGGGAAGATATTACAGTTTTTCTCTCATTTGATTATAAAAAAATACACAGGAGGATAATAAAAAATAACTTATTATTCTCTAATAAAAGAGAAGATTGCTGCATCAAAACGTTTAATAAGTTAGATATTAGTTACACACATAATTGTCACAGGGAAAAATAAGATGCCTGAGTTTTGGTGAATTTAGAAGTGAATATTATAAATTCACAAAATAAACTTTTATAAATATTTGCTATTTTATTTTATTTGGGGGGGGCATCACTGCCCTCTGGTGGTGGGAGTAGGAGGCCCAACCTTTCCTCCTGTGGAGTCGCTGCTGGAATTGAACCTCCATCCCAGTGGGCCGCAGTCCCGCGCACAATCACTACACCACCGACGCTCAGCAATATTTACTGTTTTAAACAGGGTTCTCTAGAGAAACAAGACCAAGACACTTAAGATTTTATATATATTTACATAGATGTATATACAACATAAGAAATAAACAACTAATTAGTCTACAGAGCAGTACAAATAGCTCAGTGCATCTCACTTCTGTGAGACAGCTAATACACTGGCAATCCTTTAAGTCATGAGGGCCACCAGGTGCAAGTCACGGAAGCAGACAGCTGAGTCCTCTTGAGCACTTCAGGCAATCCAGCCACAGGCAGCAGACAGCAAGGCAGGTCACCAACTGTCAGCCAGACGACAGGATCTGACAGTCCCCAGCTCAAGCAATGTATACTACAGTAGTGTGGTGGAGCAGGGCTTGATGGAACCTCAGAGTACAGCGGCACATTCCATGGGTTGGGTAGTATACAGGTACTGTAGTTCACAAGTTGAGGCAGAAAACTAGCTAAGGTAGCTAGCTGCACACTGGTCCAATCATCCAAGAGCAAGAGATAGAAAGCAAGACTTGCCAAACCATTTATCTCTCCGCCCTTCAATTAATCCTGGTTCATAGGCCAGGTTGGCACAATAAACCTACTTAACACATTTGCATTTTACAAGCTAAAGGTTTGCATTAAGTTTTAATCATTACTATAAATTTTTACTACCAAGTAGTAGTTCTAATTACTTTACCTGTGATGTATGGTTAAATGTAGCATATGACTGCCAGAACTGAATTATACGTTTTCTTTTTCATTGAAAGTTTTGGGAGACTCTAAACATAGATAGTAAAAGGGTATTGTGATAGTAGTCATCTGTCACATTAATAAAAATTTACAAGCCTTTTGGATGTTTGCATTCCAATGAATTTATTTTTAAGTTATCATAAACCACACTTGATAAAATCATTTCTGTTCAGATAATCGGTTTTAGAGAAATTTGCTTATTTCCTTTCTTTCACTGATTTTTTACTTTACTACTCATACACATTTTGTGTTCATCCTTATGTCTACCCTTTCCTGCAGCACATGCTAGGAGAATACTACAGCAAGCTAACAGAAATGCGTGCAATGAAGCACCAGGTAATAATCTGCTTAGTTTTGGTGTCCACATTTTGTTAAATTTTCCCTTATTGGTCTCAAAATCATGGGTTTCATTGCTCTGATTTGTTTTTTATTTTTCTTAGATTTAGTGTGGTGAATATTATTGTTCACTGTTATAAAATGAGAATTCTTAAAGATAAGGAATGTTTCATGTTTTTTAAAGGCATTAATGTTTCCTAAAAAACAAATTGTAGATATTTTTCCTTCCTGGCTCTGATTTAGTGTCAAGTCTTGCATATGTTTTGTGTTTTAGTTTGCTTATTTTTTATCACCAGTCGACATCTGTTTTGACAATTGAAGACCATGATAAGGTCTTAAGAAAAACCAGAAAGATCCCAAAATACATATTTAGACCTTGCATTATGTAGTTTCATTAAATATATTCTGAATGGTTTTAACTGTTGCAAATAATTGTACATGAGTGAAAATTTAGGAACTCTTGGTGGCATTGTGGGTAATCAGGTGGACTGCTACATGCAATGTCAGCTGTGCAAGCCTACCAGCTGCTTCTAGAGAGAAAGATGACTTTCTCTGTTCCTGTAAAGTCGTACAACTTTGGAAACCCCAGGGAGCAGTTTGACTCTGTCCATAGGATCCCATGAGTCAGAATCAACTTGATGTAGTGATTTTTGTTTTGATAAACCTTTAGAGCAATTTAAAGAAATGAAACAAGGACAGATTGACTATATCAGTAAAAAACTCTGAAACCATAGAGGTTACAAACAAGAGGGAATCATAAAAATCTGACTACTAATATCAGAAATTTGTCTATACTAAACTAAATGAAATTGAGTACAGGAGAGAAACTGATATACGCTTTCTATCTCTGATTGCTGAGGGGAGGAATAAGCATGTGTTTGTATAATGTATTACATCAGAATAATATCATCTTTACTGATAGATAAGGGTGATCATTTTGTCACATGCACAGACAGGTATTAAAGATGGCATTAAAATATGCTGTTCTTAAATCTTTGATAAATCTTATTTAGCTATTTTAAAATATTATGAACTTTATTTTAAAAGTTTGCAGAAAGGTAGAATTTAACAGAGTGAATTTTTTTTCAACAAACTGTACCTATCATAACTGTTTGAGGCAAGAAAGAAGTGACATTTCTTTTCATTGTATTTTATACATGTGAAAATTGACACCTGATTGTTTTTGAGCACATTCCTCTTATATATTCTCATCCTTTGTTCAAAAAGAATTAAATTTATGATCTTTTCACCCTTACTAGAAAACAATATAAATACCTAACATTTTAAATTTCCTTTCTTAGAATCTAGTCACTGATTTTTTATGGAACCTGAATATTTACTGAGGTTCTTTTATTGCTCTATATTATAGAGCAATAATATACACAGCCTTTGATAACTAGAGAGATGTCTTCTTTTTCTATACAGAACTCAAAAATTGGAACAGTTCTGTATTGTACTTTTAGAATAGAAATAGGAATGCATAGCTTTAATGATAATAACTCTGTATTAACAGTAAATATGTATCTAGTAGTTATATTCCCCAAAAGTAAATATATATACATATGTATAGGAGAATTATAGCTCAATAATAAAGTCTTTGATTTTGTGAAATGGAAATTACCTTTTCTAGCTTATAAAAATTAGTTGCTGTTCGAACTCCTGTATGGCAGAGTAAAACTATGCTTCATAGTGCTCTCCTTGGCTGATATTTTTTGAAGCAGATTACTCAGCCTAGATAAACTACTGAATTGCCAACCTTACACCTAGTAGTCAAGCTCATTTTCTGTACCACTCTGCGACTATATCAGCTTTTACTGAGTTTATAAATAAGACACAAGAGTGAAATTGAATCACCACATTACAGCTGCACATTTAGTTTTTTATTAGTATAAAACTTTATTTTCTGTACAGTAGATAGATCTAGAGAATTAGTAGACCAGAGTAGTAGCTATCATAGCAGTATTCTGTTATACTCACTATTAGCATTATTTTCACTTTTTTACTATATACATTCATGTATGTGCTGAGTTTTTCAGCACATTTTCAATGCAGTTTTTGTGGTAAAATCAGGTGCCTTGGTTGATAGGTTGGCTTCTACTCGACTATACAGTAATCAACTTGCCAAAAGATTTTCACTGGTTATCCCTATGATTCCAAATATTTTTAAACTGAGAAATAAGTACAGTCTTGAGAAGTGTTAGGTAATGTTATTTGTGTTCTTAAATGTTTCTTTTGCATAAAATATCTTAATAATTTTAAGATTTTTTTTCTGTTTTAAAGGGCCTGAAATACAATTGGTGTTTTGATTTTCAATTAATTTAAATTTAAGAGTAATGATACAAATTAATAGGTAGTGTCATGAGGCTATTTCATGAACTTGATTTTCTGCTCTTTTTTGTCTTCTAGAAACTGGGAGTGATTTTTCCTTATTTGAAGCCTTGCGGGATACTATTTATTCTGAAGTAGCAACATTAATTTCTCAGAATGAATCTCGTCCACATTTTCTTATCGAACTCTTTCATGAACTTCAGCTACTTAATACAGACTACTTGAGGCAGAGAGCTTTATATGCATTGCAGGTATCTACTACCTTATCTATTAACACTTTTCAGTATTCATTAATGTGGACTTTGATCTGTCTTGGAATGTTTTCTTGTCATTTTATATAATCTACTTATGTAAGCATTTTTTATAAGAAGCCTTATTCTGAGAAATTGACAGTGTTCATGTTTAATGCTATTTCTTCCTCACAGCTTTTTTGTGAGATGAGAAATAATATAGTCATTTTTCTACTTCTGTTTTAAATGTGTACTATCAAAGCTATCTTATTTCCTTGTTTAGGATATTGTATCCAGATATATTTCTGAAAGCCATGAAAAAGAAGAGGAAAACATGAAGTCTGTGAATTCTGGCACTTGGATAGCGTCAAACTCAGAACTTACTCCCAGTGAAAGTCTTGCTACTACTGATGATGTAAGCTCATGACTGTAGACATGATTTCAGTATGCAGTAAACAAAGGTTAAATAGATTGTTGTCCATCAGTGAGCGTACCTAATATATTTGGGTTTACACTTTTATGAAAACTATAGGATGACAATTTACATTTTTGTAATGAGGTATGAAAATCAAATTATAATACCATTATACATAAAAAATTATATATGTGTAGATAAGATTTAAAATAACTCTATTTGTAATTCTATTGTCCAAGATAGGACTTAACATTTAATTAGTAAGTATATCTTGTCTTAATAGATATGTATTATGTATATCTTATCAATAGGAGTTAGTAAAGATCCTTAAGTGAGTCAATTCATCTCCACCCTTAGTGAGTCCTGGAGCTTTGGGGCTTAGCTACAGGGGAGTCCCTCCTGGACATGAGAGTACAGTGAATGGTGTGATCCTTTGCCTGGGCATGCCTACACAGTAGGTATGCTAGACCCCTCAAGGGTTTCCCCGTATGGGCTCCAATAAATTTTAGAATAAAAAGCAAAGATAAAAGACAATCATTGGTGTGGAGGGGGGGGAGGGAAGGGGAGAATGCAGCTTAATTCCAGGAGCTGCTTTTGAATAAAAAGTACCTAAGAACAGAAAAGAATCATGAAGAACATGGCATAAATGCAATACACTATATTCTTGAATTTACCTGGAGATTTTATCTTCTTTTTCTTAGTTCTAAATGCTTATTTTATTTGAAATCATGTGCTGTGATCATTTTACTTCAAAAACCTCTGAACAGTTTACTCTCCTGTTATTAAAAGACAGATGGTTTACACAGCATTTTAAATAGATTCTCTCGAATTTGAGCTGATCACAACAGGAAAAAAGTACCACAGATAGAAAGGCCTTGTAGTTCATATCTGTGTTCAGTTGTCAACTAAATTACACGTGAATTTTCATCTGTGAGGGTTTATGCCTCTAACCCCTTTGTTAATCCTTTGTAGCCTACTATATTCATTTCATACACCTTGTTCCATAAAACATGTTCCCTAATGCCCGAGTTTCCTTAGACACAGAGCTTTGATTTTGTGATTGAAGACAGAAAACATGAAAAGATCAATAGATGAGGAATAAAAATCTGCAATTATGAGATTCTGTCAGAATGTGAGACCTCTAATTTATAGTATACAATTCACAATATAAGATCATCTTATATGACTCAAAGACCTATGAAAGAAAAATAAAACTTATTGAAGAAAACAGGAGGTGATCTTCATCACTGTGGCAAAGGCAAAGAGGATTTCCTAAGACATGAAAACATTAATTATAAAAGGAAAAAAAAAACAGACATAAAATTAAAACCTTTTTTAAAATTTTTATGTGTGCATCACTGCCCTCTGGAGGGAGCCTTGCTCCTGGAGAAGCTGCTGGGTTTGAACCGCCAAGCCCGTGGGCTGAAGTCCCGCACACAACCACTACACTACCAGAGCTCAGCCCAAAACCATTTTTTTTAATCTATTTTATCATTTTATTGGGGGCTCGTACATCATTTCTCATAATACACAAATGAATATATGGTGCCACGCTTCTTCACACGCCTGCAGCTGTCATTGTTCTCTGAACCTCCACCTTTCCATCCAAGTCTGTAACATCAGCCTCCCATCCCTTCCCCTCCATCCTTGCTCCCCACTCCACCAACTCTAAGTACTCTACAAATTATTGTTTTGTCTTAACTTACACTGCTCGCTGTCTCCCCTTACCCTCTCCCTCGGTGTCTGTCCCCCTGGTAGGGGGTTATATGTAGATCCCTGAAGTTGACTTCCCCTCTCTACCCCACTTTCCCTCCACCCATCCAGTAACTTCACTCCTACTACTGGTCCCAAGAGGTTCATCTGTCCTGGGTTCCCTGCATTTCCATTTCTCATCTACACAGTAATGTAGAACTAGGACCTTGACAGTTGGAGGGAGGAAGCCTTCAGGAACTGGAGGAAAGTTGTATGTTTCATTGCCACCTCACTAGCCTGCCACCTCACTAGCCTGTCTCCTCCCCACAACTCCCTTTGTGTGAGAGTGCCCAATTACCCACAGGTGGACCTTGGGTCCCCACTCCACTCTCCCCTCACTCGTAGTGACATGGTTCTTGTTCTTTAATGTTTGATATCTGCTCCCTTCAGCCCCCCTCCCCCCCCCCACCATGATCTCACATGCTAGTGTTTTTCTTCCATGTGGGCTTTGCTGCTTCTGGGCTAGATGGCCATCCATTCACCCTCAAGCCTTCGCGATCCCAGGTGCTTTATCATTTGGTAGTTGGGTGCCATCAGACTTCTCCTCTCTGTCTGCGTCTGCTCCTTTCTGTCATCCACGATTTTGTCGGAAGGGTGGGCACACAATAATAAGATTTTTGTTCTTTGATGCCTGATATCTGGGTTTTCCACATCTCATGGCC
>PVJH01001055.1:188717-237807 GCA_004026705.1 Nesogale talazaci
CTTTCATAGTAGACATTTTCCTGCTAGGCAAGCATCAAGCAATTCTCATCTGAATTGGTACATTCAGTGGTGTCGCCTATTCTCTTTGGCCACTGAATTTTTTCATGAAAGCAGTTTTACTACCTTGTTTTTTGTAGTGGCTGATTTAAGAGAACAGCACGCAGCTGTGAAATTTTGTTTCCTGCTTGGGAAAAATGCTACAGTAACTGTTGTGATATTGAACACAGCTTACAAGGACAGCACTATAGGAAAAACTGAAGTGTACAAGTGATTTTCTCATTTCCGAAAAGGTGAAATGTCTAATGATGACAAACCTCTTTGTGGACATCCATCAACTTCCCAAATGGATGAAAATGTCGATAGAATTTGTGCACTTGTGCTCGAAGACCAACAACAGACCATTGAAGAGGTGGGGGAGTTATGTGGACTATCTTGGAGCTCAGTTCAGCGAATTTTAATAGAAGATTTGTGAATAAGAAGGGTTGCTACTCAGTTTGCACCTTAGATTCTGACTGACCAGCAAAAAGAATGTCAACTGGAGGAAGCATGCTGTGCTTTGAAAGAAAAGCTCCAAAGTGACTCAGACTATTTTTTATCCAAGGTCATTATTGGTGAGGAGACATGGTGCAATTTTTTAAAATCATTTTATTGGGGGACTGGTACAACTCTTAACACCATCCATCCATCCATCGTGTCTAGCACATTTGTACGTTTGTTGCCATCATCATTTTTAAAACATTTGCTTTCTATTTGAGCCCTTGGTATCAACTCCTCATCTTCCCCCCTCCCTCCCTTTCCTCCCTTCCCTCCCTTATGAGCCCTTGATAATTTATAAATTATTATTTTTTCATATCTTAAGCTCCCCGTTGTCTCCCTTCACACACTTTTCTGTTGTCCATCCCCCAGGGAGAAGCTTATGTAGATCATTGTGATCCATTCCCCTTTTCTCCCCCCACCTTCCCCTTAAGCTCCTAGTATGGCTACTCTTATTATTGGTCCTGAGGGGTTTATCTCTCCTAGATTCCCTGTGTTTCCAGCTCTTATCTCTAAGCATGGTGCTATTCTTATGACCTTGAAAGCAGTATCAGTCAAGACAGTGGAAGATGCCATCACCACCTTGTACACCAAAATCTTAACAAGAAACCAAAGATGAAGATGATGCTCATTTGATTTTTTTATGTGAGGGGGATAGTGTTCTACCATGTCACACTGTTAATCAAGCTTTCTATTCAGAGGTTCTGAAAAGATTGCATAACTGTGACAAAAAATACCTGATTTGTAGCAAACTAGGGACTGGTTTTTATTACAACAGTGAATCTGCTCACATAGCCATCTGAGTGCACCGATTCTTGGCAAAAAGCAGCATACTTCTTAGCCCCATGTACCTGACTCACCTGACCTCACTACATGTGACTTCCTTTTTCCTCCTATGAAGAAGGACATGAAAGGACGGCTATTTGACCACGTAGTAGAGGTCAGAAAAAGTGAGGTGCTGCCAGCCATCCAAACAAGAGTTTGAAAACTTTCCAAGAATGGAAACCCAAATTTGACAAATTAGCGGAGAGTATTTTGAAGGTGATAAGGTTGTTTTATAAAAAAAAGTAAGTGCATTATCTTTTGGAGAGTAGGATTGTGGTGTTTTGGGGGGCACCCCTCATAAATTAGGAGTATTTATGACAAATACATGATAATTACTTGTATAAGACTTTATAAAGGATTCTTAAAACCAGTTATAAGACTACACAGTAAAAATTGTGCAAAAAATTTGTGCAAGCACTTCATGAAAGAAATGTATTAATATTAAGTGAGCAAATAAAACTTGCCCAATAGCATTTAGTAGTTAAGGAAATGACAAATAAAATCACATGAGTTACCATGTCACACACTTGACAAAAGTATTGGTGAAAATGTGGATCAATTACAGATAGTTCACATACTCGTCAGAATATAAAATTGCCCGGCTATTTTTGAAATGCATTTTGGCAGTTTCTTAAAAAAAAATAGATTTTGCACGTGACCCACCAATTTATTTTCTAGGTATTCCTCCCGAGAAATGTACACATGTTTACAAAAGTAATATTATGCTATTTGTCATAACACCTTTATTCTTGATAGCTGTAAGCAAGTATATCAAAAGATATATGAATAAACATCCTGGCATATATGTATTTTGAATATATAATACTATTCAGTGATTAAACAAACTTGTGAAAGATCCAACAGCATGGATTAACCTCAGAAACATGCTAGGTAAAAGGGCCAGTGAAGTGTATAGTATGGTACCATTTAGATGAAGTTCAGAACTAGCAAAATTAATTAATCTCTGATTATAGAAATCAAATGAGTGCAGTGTGGGTGCTTCCTGGTTGCAGAGGAGTCGAAGGAATTTTGAGGGTCTTGAGATGGCCTTTATCTTTAGGGGAAGTGGTTACTTCAGTATTCACCAAAATATACACTTAAGTATATTGCATATAAGTTATATTTTAATAAAGGTAATTTAAAAATAGGATTATTGTCTTATTTTTCCTTCTGTTCTGGGTAAGATAGGCAGTATCAGTAGAGTTTCACAATAAGATAGTGTCTCCAAGAGTACAAAAATAACTTTTAAATGAACTTAACCTCATTTTGGATTTTGATCAGTAGTCAGCACTGTATTTTCATTTTCATAAAGAAAAATAGATGTTCTATAAGACAACTTAATATTTTAATGTTTTCAGTATTTAGTGCATTAACTGGTTTTTGTTATACCACCATCTGGTTTGGGTACAAGATTCATGCCATAAGACTGTCTCTTTTAGATGTGTGGGTTTATGCAAATACTTAGCTTCTGTCATAGATCTTTAACAATCATAAGGCTTTTTAAAAATATATTAGTAATTATGGATGTGTTTGTTTTTATTTAAGGAAACCTTTGAGAAGAACTTTGAGAGCGAAACACATAAAATAACTGATCAGAATGAAGTTGATAATGCTAGTGTCATATCTGTATCTTCAAATTTTGAGCCTTTTGCAACAGATGATCTGGGTAAGCAGAATTTTTGGGGGGGAGGGGGGAAATCACTGCCCTCTGGTGGTCGTGGGAGCTACCCAGCGCTTTTCCTGAGAGCTGCCGCTGGATTTGAACCGCCAAGCGGGCCGCAGTCCTGCACTCAACGACTTAATGCCACTGGGGCTCAGCCTATAATTTTTTATATAATAATAGAGCTTGACTGTGGTCTGGTCATTGAATTATATTGCTAAGGAAACATCTAGAAAGTTAAGTTGTGGTAGAAAGAAAATGGACTTTAAGTCTGTTAATGCATCCAAATTCAACTATCCTCTTTCAGTTCTTTTTACTTTGGGCAAATCATATAACCTTTCAAACTCTTTCTGAATATATAAAAGAAATAGGAATCCTTGTGAAAAATGCATAGACCATTCTAGTCCTCACCATAAGAATCACTTTTTTCAAATCCAGCGGTTGCTCTCAGGAGCAGCGCTGGGTAGCTACTACGACCACCATAGAGCAGTAATGCCAAAAAAAAAAAAACAAAAAAAAAATCACTTTCCTTTTTTTTCTCTGAAGTAGAAGCTAGAATTTCACATCTAATCACACTTTCAGTAAAAATCTTTGCCTCATAATTTGAGTGGGAGAATAAAAATCTATAGTGAAAAACCCATTTAGCACACATTTGTTTGTTTTGAACAAGTGAAGTTTATCATAATCCTAAATGAGACAAAAGTCTGAATCCTAGACTTGGTAATGAGATTATAGAAAATGTACCCCATTTGATTCACTCTTCAAGTTGTGGCCTCTTAAAACATACAGTGGTGCAGTAATTCAAACCACCCAGTACTTGATAAATTGGCCTAACATCTGTTCTGGGGGTCATAAGTTGAGACTATGATTTAGAAAACTTTTCAGAGTCAGAAAGTGATTTAAAGTTGATATAAAAGAAAGGAACTTGGCCTTAGTTTACCAAAACACATCTTTGCTTTATCCTGATTGTTGCAGACTTTTGGGGGGGGGCGGCGTGCATCACTGCTCTCCGGTGGTGGGAGTAGGAGGCCCAGCCCCACTGCTGGAATTGAACCTCCGTGCCAGTGGGCCGCAGTCCCGCGCACAACCACTACGCCACCGCCACTGGGGTTCAGCCCTGTTGCAGACTCTTAATCCCTAATGCCTTTTGTATAAGAGAAAGGAACTTGGCCTTAGCTTACCAAAATAAATCCTTTGTTTTACCCTGATTGTTGCAGACTCTTAATCCCTAATGCCTTTTGAATAGACATTTGCCAGGTCTGTGTTGAGTTCATCCCATTACAAAGCATAATTACTCTCTTGCCAGTACTTCCCCCCTAACATATTTCCTCCTTTCTGAATTACTGCTTTGCATACTGCTTGTTTTCTTTCATTTACTTAATCCTTTTAATTAGCTTTTATAGTGGCATTGCCAAAAGTTAGATGTAGGGGAATGAGGAAACTTTTACCTTACTTTATTTGTTTATATTATTTTTTATTGTTTTCATTAGAATTTGCATCAGAATAAAATTTTTAATTCATTTTATTGGGCAGATTAAATTTTTTTCCTCTCTTTGTTGGTATAGCTTAAGTGATAAAGTAAAATAAATGTGTTCAAGAGTCTGAGAAACTGTGGTTCAAACCATGACTCCTAAGTTTCACTGGCTGTGAAGCCTTGGAAAAGTAATTTAAGTTCACTTTAAGAGTAGTATCATCTAATAGTATCATCTAGGGGCTGAGCCCCGGTGGCGTAGTGATTGTGCGCGGGTCTGCGGCCCACTGGGATGGAGGTTCAATTCCAGCTCCATGGGAGCAAAGGCTGGGCCTCCTACTCCCACCACCTGAGGGCAGTGAGGCCCCAAAAAACTAAAAAAACATAGTACCATCTAGTCCAGGGCAAACACTGGCTTGAGAGCCATAGGCAGCTTTTCTGGCAGGTGCATGTGGCGCTAGTGCAGTGGTTCTCAGCCTTCCTAACGCCGTGGCCCTCTCACACGGCTCCTCATGGTGTGGTGACCCCTACCATAACATTATTTCTGTTGCTGCTTCCTAACTATAATTTTGTTACTGTTAGGAATCACGCAACCTCTGTGAAAGGGTCCTTCGACCCTCAAAATCCTCTTGTGGATTTTGACCCACAGGTTGAGAACCGCTGCTCTAGAGTAAAATTGAAAAATTTTAGAGCATATTATTCAGAATAGTGACCTCATTTATTTGTTAAAAACATATTTGTGGCTCTTGAATAATTTTTAAATTGTTGTGAGGGACAGGTTAGGCTTTTCTATCTCAAGTTTACTGACCTCATATCTAGTCTAAAGAACCATGGTAGAACATGGGTTAATTCCCAATAACTGAAGAGTCAGTGCTTCAAGCCCACCAGCTGTTCCACAGAAGAAAGATGAGGCTTTCTGTTCCTGTAAAGATTTGCAGTCTCAAAAAAAATAAAAATAAAAAGATTTGCAGTCTCATAAACCCTGAAGAGCAGTTTTACCTCTCCTATCGGGTCACTTTGAGTCACAAGACTCAGTGGCAATTTTTTTTTAAGCGTCTATTATAGATGCCCAAGTGGTACATTCGTTAAAGCTATTGAAGGCTAACTAAGATTGGCGGTTCAAATCCACAAGGAACTCAATGGAAGAAAATAAGGCAGTCTTCATCCATAAAGACATAAAGTCTTGGAAACCTATGCACCAATTCTACTCTGTCCTATAGGAACCCTATGATCAAAATAGATTCTGTAGCAAAAGTTTTGTTACCTATTCTGTAGGTTTATGCTAAGAATTAAATTTTTTAATGTGATAATAACCTGTGACGTACCAAATAATAAACCATGACACCTACATTTCAAGCTAATTTGTTCAAGCTAATTTTTCTTATTTTTTTTCAACTAATCTTTTTGCATTGAGTGAAAAGTTTTCTCTTGCACTGTCTTGAAATATTTCTCTTCTAAATGCAGGTAACACTGTGATTCACTTAGATCAAGCATTAGCCAGAATGAGGGAATATGAGCGTATGAAGACTGAGGCTGACTGTAACCCAAATATCAAATGCACCTGCAGGATTCTTGAAGATGAAGACGGTGCTGCAGGCACTACTACTACAATGAATAATTTAGAAGGTGTGTTCTTGTTCGGACCAAAAATGAAAATCATACTGCTATTAATTTTTGTTGAGAATAGGCATGCAGAGCATCAACCAATTCAGTAATTTCTATATATACAATTCAGTGACGTCGATTGTCTCTTGGATTTGTGCAACTACTGACACTCCCCTTAAGTTTTTGCAACCCCATTAAACTAAACTCATTCAACCTTCATAGTGTTTCATAGTGGGTTTTCTTTACAGCTTCTATTCATTGTAAGAGGAGGTAAAACTAGACAAACGGTTGGTAGTATTAGTTACATATACAAATTAATTAGAATTCTATGCTCTTTAAATGCCTTATTTTGCTGATAAATCATTTTCTTTTTAAAAACAGAAGCTCCAGTTACTGAAAATCATAGTTCACAACAACCTGTAAGCGAAGTCTCTAATGTCCCTTGCCCTAGAATTGATACACAGCAATTGGACCGGCAAATTAAAGCGATTATGAAAGAAGTCATTCCTTTTTTGAAAGTAAGCAATATTTAAATAAATTTACTTATATTTTGTTTTTTGAGTTATATATGAATCACCCAGAGATAGCCCTTACCAACATATTTTTGATTCCTTTTGTACCTTTAATATACATACATAATATATTCAAATTATTTTTCTACTGCAAATTTTAATGTTTTTTCATATGCATTTCATATTAATTTGAATATATTTATGGGCTTCCTGCTTTGTGCCAGTAATTTTGGACTTGACAGTGAATGTCTTTACTCCTGTAGAATTTATATCCTCGGGAATATATAAGAGATGAAGGATAAGAAGAAAGTAGTTTAAACCAAGATCATACCAGAGTGAAAGACTGGAGGCAGGAAGTAGATG
Source organism: Nesogale talazaci (assembly GCA_004026705.1). Taxonomy (NCBI): domain Eukaryota; kingdom Metazoa; phylum Chordata; class Mammalia; order Afrosoricida; family Tenrecidae; genus Nesogale; species Nesogale talazaci. The sequence continues at coordinate 195,688 of PVJH01001055.1, forward strand.
GCTAGTTGAGCTAGAAGAAAACTTGTGTGATTGGAGAGGCGTTATGTGAAGTTATGGAGAGAGACAGCCAGCCAGTTATGTCGGTTTTTTAGACCATAATTAGCTCTGTTCAAAGTGCAGAAGGTAACTACTAGAGGAGTTTAAGCAGTAGAGCATCTCATTTTCTTGTGGTGGAAAGGACCAGGAATGCAGTGGGAGCTGATCAGAAATGTTAGTGACCTTAGACGAAATTGTAGTAACGAAGAAGTAGACAGTTGGGATATAGTTTGGGAAATCAGGTTCTACCAAAAACTGGATGGGAGGAAATGTAATTTGCATAGACCAGGATTCAGTACACCGAGACTTGCAAGACAATGATAAGAAGATAGAGAAAGTCTAGAGTTTTATTTTGGACTTTAAATTTGAGCTGCCTGTTAGAGAACTATTCGGAGAGATCAAGTAGACTTTTAGCTAGTCCGTGAACTCTAGCTATAGGCTGCAGTTAGCGTAGCTCGTTGCACGTGGCAATTGAAGGCATACTCTCAAAGAGAAGAGAACTGGGCCTAAACTGGAGACCAGAACCAGCACCTAATATTTAGAAGAGCCAGAGTTGTCAAAGAAGGGTTGCCAGTATATTGAATGCTATGAAACATCTAGGTAGTTGTAAAGGGAATTTTCTGTTAATAATTTTTATAGTCTTTGTTAAATGCTTATAATTCTGATTGTAATTGTTTTTCTATTATAATTTTCTAATTTAACTAAAATTTAAAAGGACTTCCATTTCTACTTCATTAGAAAAATATTTAAACATAGGATTTCTAACTTAAAAAAAGTGACTGTTTTAAAGACTTCTAAAGACATTAATTGCCCCCTTAGAAAGGTTACCCAGTTTATGTCCCTCTCAATAGAGTATACGACTGATAATGGAGCACTTGTAATTTTAATATCACTAGCAGAATGGAGAAATGTATAAGAAGTGAACTGTAAAGACATAATTAGAAGTCTTCCTGAGGTGATATTCTTATATTCTGTTAAAGTATGTTGCCCATGATCTCATTTTCCAACAACCCATATGTATTTTATTTATAAGACATTGAAATAGAAAGTTACTTCAAAATATTTATATTTATAAACTTGGGACATAATTGTGTTTTTGGAATATTATGAAAGAAGATTACCTTTAAGATGCAATTTGTGCAGTAGAAATTGCTTTCTATGTAGAAAACAGCAAAATCTGTAATTATCTAGATAAAGTTACCTTAACTGCTCAAATAGTGAAAACTGAAACCTCAGCCATTTTCCACATACATAGTCTGTTTGCTACACCTGTTCTAATCTTTCAGCTCTATTGCTCGCACTTTTTAAGGCTCTAACTCTTGTTAGCATTGTTGCCAGAAATGTTCTTTCAAATACTTGTTCTCTAGCCTGTAGTCAGACTACCTTCTTATTTGCATGCATACGCTCATCCACTTTTTTGCTTTTCTATTTTTGCATAACACTATCATCTTTTAATCACTTGTATGTTCGATTTTATGCATGTTTCCCCCATGAAAATACAAGGAGTATAAGCGGAAAAGTCATAGTAGAAATTTATAGAAACCTTTATTAAGCAAAGATAACAAAACATGACACTATTGTTTCTTGACACATTCTCTATCCACATCTATATACTTCTGAAGGTAGGTTCTACATCTGACACTTCTTGGAAGAATGTTATCCTTGATTTACATCATGTGAAAGCAGCAGTTTGGATATTCTCAAATGACTCATTGTGTTCCTTTTGTTGTTTTTTTAAGTTTTGGAAACATGAATTCTGAAGGAGCAAGATCACATCTATATAGTGAATGAAATAAAGTTCACTGAGGGGCTGAGCCCCAGTGCCTAGTGGTTGTGTGTGGGACTGCGGCCCACAGGATGCCACACACACACACACACACACACACACACAAAGTTTACTGAGGAAATTCTCATTGAAGAGCCTTCTGGTACCCTTTTAAAGAATTAGCTTCTTTATTAGAAAAGACCCCCTTTTTGAAAAATAATTTTATTGGGAACTTATACAGCTCTTTTCAAAATCCATCCATTCATCCATTGTGTCAAGCACATTTGTACATTTGTTGCCATCATTATTTTCAAAACACTATCTTTCTACTTAAACCCTTGGTATCCGACAACTCATTTTCCCCTCCCTTCCTTATGAACCCTTGATAATTTATAAATTATTATTATTATTTTTTCATGTCTCACACAGACTAATGTCTTCCTTCACCCACTTTTTTGTTGTGTGTCACCAGGGGAAGGGGTTATGTGTAGATCATTGCGATCACTTGCCCCTTTATCCCTCCACCTTACCCTTACCCTTACCCTCCTGGTATCTCTACTCTCATTAGTCCTAAGGGGTTTATCTGTCCTGGACTCCTCATGTTTCCAGCTTTTACCTATACCTGTGTACATGCCCTGATCTAGCCAGATTTGTTAGGTAGAATTGGGATCATGGTGGAGGTGGCAGGACAGGGTGAATGTGGGGGGAGCATTAAAGAACTAGAGGAAAGTTGTATGTTTCATCAGTGCTTTACTGTACCCTGACTGACTCCTCTCTTCCTTGTGACTCTTTTGTAAGGGGTTATCCAGTTGTCTACAGTTAGACTTTGTGTCTCCACTCTGCATCCCCCTTCATTCACATTGTTAGGATGTTTTTGTTCTAGAAAGACTCTATTATCATCTGTAGCATTAAAAAAATAGAATCTATTAAGATTCCTTGGAAATCGCGGAAAACAATCAGTGTTTGCCTCCTCTCTAGCAACCCCCTTTTCCGAGATGAATTTATTTACTACTCTTCTGGCGGCCCATTGTATATTCAACATTTTTTACCAACATCTTTATTCAAAGGCACCAGTTCTTCTATGGTTTTCCTTTATTCATTGTTTAGCTTTCACATAAATGTGAAGCAATTGAAAATACTCTTAACTTGGATCCTCAAAGTGACATCTTTGCTTTTTAATACTTATAGAGATTTTTTTGAAGTAGATTTGCACATCTTGTAATTTGTTTTGTTACTTCCATGGACATTGATAGTAAAAGGAAAAAGGAAAAGGAAACCCTTGACAATTAATTTCTCCTCTGTTTATTATGTTGTATTGATCCAGTTATGAAGATTTTTCTTTGTTTGCTTTTTGTGGAGGTTTGATCAATACCAAAGTCTCTAGTGTTTATCTTAATTAGTAATCCCAATCCTATTCCCAATGCCACTGAGTCAATTCTAATTTGTAACAACCGTGTAGAGCAGAGTAGATATCCCTGGGGTTTCTGAGGCTGTAAATATTTACAGGAGTTGACATCCTTCTTTCTCCTTCAGAGTAGCTGGTAAGTTTGAAATGATGACCTTGAAGTTAGTATTCCAATGCTGTACTGGTTTACCTTCAGATAGGTACTTGGTATGTAGGAAAAATTCCATAAGTACTAAAATGGATACTTAAAACTAATCAAACTATTTGGCTCTACATAGTTTAGTTTGAAAACAGCTGGCCAGTGAGATAACTATCTGTTTCAGCCTCTTTTCTGAGACCTTTTATAGTTTGGTCCCAACCTCTTAGCTATTCCAGCCCACATGCCTTGTTAGCCTACTTAACATTGTTCAGAAAAGCACAACTGCCTTTTATTACTTCATTTGCCTATGCCTTTTTGCCTTTTGTATTGTAACTCACCTGGTAGTCCTGTATGCCAGCTAAAATTGATTCTTCTCTTTTCACTAGAATGCATATGCAGGCCTTTATTAGCACACTTACATTAAACCCAAACCAAACCAACTGCTATCAAGCCAATCCCTGCTCAGAAAATCCCTGTAGGATAGAAAGAACTGTCCCATGAATTTTCCAAGGCTGTAAATGTTTGTGGAAGCAGATTGCTCTGGTGGATTAAAAATACCAGTTGTTCTGGTTGGCAGTGTAGTGATTTAAGCAGCACCAGCATACCTCTTAACATCAGACAGAATGTTATATTTTTAAAATTTTATTTTTTCATCACTTTGTTCGCAAGAAGGATTTTAAACTAGGCAGAGGAATTCACGAGATACCATATCAGTACATCACTTTCTGCTAATTATTCTTTATCTGTTTCTTGTACATATGTATGTATATAACCAGAAGCATATCTATATATTCTGATATATCAGTAGATAGACAAATAAATAGACAGATAGTAGAAACTTACTTCAAGAGGAGTTAATTAAACCTAGTTATATATGAGGAGGTACCCCCCTACCCCCAAAACTGGTGAAAAACTCTGGGGCAGAGCTTTTTTTTTTTTTTTCCACTCTGGGGCAGAGCTTTTGTAGTACATATTTTCCTTGCTGGGTAGACATCAATCAACTCACTCTGAGTTACTGCACCCCGTGGCCTCGCCTGGGAAGGTTTTCTTTGGTCGCAATGAATGTTTCCATAAAAGCAGTTTCACTCGAACTTCATTGTTTGTAATGGACAATTTAAGAGGAACACTGTTCAGCTGTGAAATTTTGTATCCTCAGGAAAAATGCCACGGAAACTTGTACTATTGAACATAGTTTACAAGGATAACACTATGGGAAAAACTCAAATGTACAAATAGCTTTCTCGTTCCCCAAAAGTGAAATGTTACTGATGACAAACCTCGTTCTGAATGTTCAACTTTTTGAACAGACAAATATGTCGACAAAATCTGTGCACTTGTATTCAAGAATTGACAGTGGATCATGGGGGAGGAGATGAAGTTATCTGAACTATCTTGCAGCTTGGGTCAGCGAATCTTAATAATCTTAATGGAAATAAGAAGGATCGCTCCAAAGTTTGTGCTTCTCATTCTGACTGATTAGGAGAAAGATCATCGAATGGAAATATGCCATGCTTTGAAAGAACAACCCCAAAGCAAACCAGACTTGTCTTCCATTGACATCACTGGCGATGAGACAAAATGCTATTCTTATAGTCCCCAAACCAAACATCATTCATGCCAGTGGAAGATGCCATCTTCACCTTGCGCGCCCCCCCCCCCCCAAGAAAAACCATCAAGTGAAATCAAAGATCAATATATGCTTATTTGTTTTTTTGATTGGGGGGGGGAGTGGCATGTAGATAGTGCATTTGGAATTTGTCCCACCATATCAGACTGATAAAGGCCTGATTTGTGGTATATGGGTGACTGGTTTTGCCACCGTGACAATACACGTGCCCACGAAGCCATCTCAGTGTTCCAATTTTTGGCAAAAAACAGGATTCCTCTCTTGCTCCTTGCACCTGTCTCACCTGACCTCACTCAGTGTGTCTTCTTTTTGTTTCTGCAAATGCATAGGGACAGGAAAGGACAGATTTGACAACATAGAAGAGGTGAAGTAAAAAACGAGGGAGGTGCTTTCAGCCATCCTAACAGATGAGTTTGAAAACTATTTCCAAGAATGGAATCACAGATTTGACAAATGTTATAAGTATAATGGAGAGTACTTTGAAGGTCAGAGGATAGATTAAAAAATATATATTTTTTTAAATTTTAATACATAGCTTTCAGGGGGTTGATCGGGTTTTTCTGGCTAACTCTCCTATTAAGCTCACTTTAATTATAGCTGCCATAAAGTAGAAGCATTTCAAAAAAGTTTCTTTAAAATGTATATTTTGGATTTTTTTTTTTTACAACAAAATAAGCACATTCTAGCAATCTGAATAGAATCCAGTTTGAGGCACTAAGAGGAACAAGAACTTTGCTAAAATTGTAGAAAGAACAAACATCAAGGTTATAGGGAAGGAAAAAAAAGATTATAGGGAAGTTTGGATGAAAAAAGGGTGAATTCATCAATGCTTTACAGAAAGTTTGTGGGGACAGTGCCCTCAAAAGATAGGACTAGGAAATATTGAGGATAAAGTCTTGGGGGCAGACCGTACACACCCAATTTTCATGGAAACCATTTTTTTCATGCTCTAATTAAAGAGGACCATCAATAGCAGAAACATTGGCCAATACCACAGGCTCCTCAATTGTTTCTGTTTATACAATTCCAACTGGAAAAAAATGAGTAAACTTTCTGTTCGATGAATACTGAAACTATTATTTTTAGATCAACTACAAAGAAGCAGAGCGAGCATTTTTTGAAGGATTTTAAGAGGACATGAAGTATGGTTTTATCAGTACGACCTTAAAGTCAGAGCACTAAATAGCTGTCAATAGGAAGAAAGTGATCTAGTCAGAGCCAGGGTAGGCTAACTGATCGGGATCAAAGGTGTCTTGACAATTGTTTTGAGGGTTGCTTAGGACATTTTACTTGTTGATCTTCTGGAGGACCCAAGGATGATAGTGAGAAAGCTGGGCCAAAGCTTTAACAGAAAAACTTTATAGAAAACTTCATTAGAGGTCTTCTCCACCACAATAACATACCTGCTTGATTCTCTCATCAAAGACAATTTTGCCAGAGTTTCTATTGGAAAACCTGATTTGACTCCTTAGATGTCATTCTTCAAAACACTTAAAACTGTTTTTTCGATTAATAATATGAAAAAGACAATTGACATAGTTAAATTCCCAGGACCTCCTCTTTGTTGGGGATTGAGTAAATGACTGGTTTTGTTGCTAACACAAGTTTACACTTGATGGAGCCTATGTTAAGAAATAAAGTTTATATATATTTTTCTTTTGAAATTTTTTATCCCATGAAATTTTGAAGTTCTCATGTATTGCCGTTTTTTTTTTCCTTTTCTTTTTTTTTGGGGGGGGAGGGGGGGAACATCACTGCCTTCAGGTGGTGGGAGTAGAAGGCCCAGCCTTGCGCCTGGAGAGCACTGCTAGATTTGAACCTCCAACCCAGTGGGCCGCAGTCCCACGCACAGCCGCTACACCACTGGATCCCCTCAAAACCTTGTGGTCACACAGGCTGGTGTGCTTCTTCCATGTGGGCCTTGTTGCTTCTGAGTTAAATGGCTGCTTGTTCACTTGACCAACATTGAATTTTCTCAGGAGCACATGGATGAAATATGCTCTTCTCAACTTCTTACTTCAGTAAGACGCATGGTTTTGACTCTTACCCAGCAGAATGATGAGAGCAAAGAGTTTGTAAAGTTCTTTCATAAGCAACTTGGAAGTATATTACAAGTAAGAGTTTATATTTGTATCTTGGCATATATGCCATTGGGATGTTTTGTTTTGGTGTGTGTCTGTTAAACCATTTTCTGGCATTATAGTATTCAGGAAGATACTCATAATATTTGTTTGAAGTGATGTTTTGTTCATTTTTAAAAATCCTTATTAGGGGCTGAGCCCCGGTGGCGTAAGTGGTTGAGTGCAGAACTGCAGACAGTGTTCCACTGTTAATGAAAATTTTTAGTGCCTAAACCCATAGAAGTGGATAGCCTGTTGCGTTTTTTTAGTCTATACGCTTACTGAGTGCGTGGCAGTTCAAATCCAGCAGCAGCTCTGAGGAGCAGCACTGGGTAGCACCCACGACCACCAGAGGCAGTGTTGCCCACACACACACAAAAAAACCCTTATTAAAAAAATTAAAAAAAAATTTTTTTTAATATCAAGGCCTGTGTCTTCATTTTGTCATTCTTGATATAGTAGTAAACTATTTGATTTTCTGATTCAAAATGGCCAATAGCTGTTCATTTCTTAACATTTATATAGGGTATTGATCTTTATGTGTTCATTCATTTTGAAAACTATATTCCTACACTCATTTTTCCTAAAGCCCATGTTCCAATCGTTAATTGCTATTGCAGACTGCCGCTTCTCATGTTGAGGTGTGTCCCATTAGCAAATAAAGGTCTACAAATTACCTTTAAGTCAGCTCTTAGAAGAGGCATTTCTTCCCTAGTTGTGTTTTGAGTGCCTTGAAGAGTGAGGGACTCGTCCCTTGGCACTATCACCAGACAGTGTTCCACTGTTAATGAAAACTTTTAGTGCCTTAACCCATAGAAGTGGATAGCCTGTTGCTTTTTTTTAGTCTGTTTTTAGTCTATAAGCTTATTGTAATATTCTGTATTGATACTAACTTTATTTTGTAACAGTAACTATTAATGTTCAAGTTTTTAATAGTTAAAGGTTTTTTAAATTGTTTTTCTTTTGGTGACTATTTAAAATTTAAGTCATATATATTACTGACAATTGAAATTTACTGTGAGTTTAAGATAAATTGAGAAAAAAATAAATTTATTTGATTGATATTTGTATAGGATTCACTGGCAAAATTTGCTGGCAGAAAACTAAAGGACTGTGGAGAGGATCTTCTTGTTGAAATATCTGAAGTGTTGTTTAATGAATTGGCTTTCTTTAAACTCATGCAAGATTTGGATAATAATAGTTTGACTGTTAAACAGAGATGCAGAAGGAAAATAGAAGCAGCTGGAGTGATACAGTCTTATGCCAAAGAGGTAAATGACAGTTCATTTTGGTTTGGGGAATATTTTTAATTAGCATTAAGTATTTTCCTGATTATTATTAATAATTATAATCCTCTTCAACCTGGCCAAAGTAGTTATTTTTGTCAATATCAGTTAACAAATGACGTATCAAAACACATGTTAGTTTATATACTAAATCTCAGAAGGAATGGCAGTGGCAAACCATAAGGAATGCCTGTATAAAAAAGGACTGATGGTAAATGTTTTGTGAGATTTTCAATTTATATTATTGTCATTGGTGTTTAGTGGAGAGAAGGACCAGTTCTTAACCAGCTATTTGCTACCCAAACTCACATTGCCATTGAGTCAGTTCTGACTCATATGCCCCCTCTGGCTTAACAAGACTATAAATCTTTATGAATACAGAAAACCTCATCTTTTCCCCATGGAATAGCTGGTAACTTTGAACTGCTGACCTCAGCATATAACCCACTGTGCCATCAGGGCTCCTTTGCCATGGCTATAAATACCATGAAAAGTCATTTCCATTGGGTCGATTCTGAGTCTCAACAGCCCTGTAGAACAGAATAGAGATGCACCATAGGGTTTCCAAGGCTGTAATCTTTTGTGTCACGGCTCAGGATTTAGTTTTAAATTCTTTGATGTCTAATGCCATCAAACAGTATTTATCACAAGAAAATGTTTCTCCTCAACTTGAGGCACACCAGAATGTATTTTCTTTAGAACTGCATTCTTTCATGACCAAGCAGAGCAAGTCCTAAAACAGAAAAAGATGACTTTTCTTCCTTAAAATCTGTATAGTCGGGCTGAGCCCCGGTGGCGTAGTGGTTGTGCGCGGGACTGCGGCCCACTGGGACGGAGGTTCAATTCCAGCAGTGGGGCTGGGCCTCCTACTCCCACCACCGGAGAGCAGTGATGCCAAAAAAAAAAAAAAATCTGTATAGTCAACCATCTATTCCATATTAATTAAGGTAAGGATGGGCATTTTAGGGGACAGCTAGAGGTAGGTCATGGTAACAGAAACACATTCAGTGTGATGAGAGTGTAAGAAATGAGTTAGGTGTGGGTAATACCAAACAATGTGACCTTACAGACACCCATGAGGAAATTTCAAACTGGAGAGTGAGATAATTGGATTTATGATTTAAAATATCCTTATGGATACCTTATTCAATCAGGGTTATATAAAGTAGAAAATAAAGCTAATGCCAGTTTTGTGGTTTATCATGCTGCTTACTAAGATTGGGAAAACTAAGGATTGGGTTTGGGGAACTATTATTTCTCATTTGGACTTAGTAAACTTAAAAGGAGAAGTTAGGTAGGCAATGTTTTTTGTTTGGCAAATTTAAGAACTTTAGATAAAATAGAATATATATCTAAGAGTATATTTTTAAGTAGAAATACATTATGAAAGTAGAATTTGTAAGTTTATATGATAGCATGTATTGCAGTACTAAATGTGTTGACCATAAAGTCTACTTAATTTTTGTATTTATAGGCCAAAAAGATTCTTGAAGGAGATCATGGCTCACCTACTGAAGGGATTGATGATGAAGATAAAGTATGTACTAATTTATTTTTGCCTAATTATAATTCTTTGAAATAAAAAACTGATTTTTAACAAATTTTACCTTAATGCTTGAGAGCAAAATTACCATCACATTTCCTTTTTCTCTGATTAACCTTTACTTTTCTTCTTTAAAAAATAACAAAGTAACCAACATAAATAACATCCAGGGCTATACAACACATCTTAATTTAAAAGAGGCAGAATAATGTGGTGTGCTCTCTCTCACAATAGAATTAAGCTAAATATTAAAAATAGGAAGCTAGATAATTTTAAAGTATTGGGGGATTTAAACAATACAATTCTAAATGCTATGTCAGCAAAGAAGTCTTTGATGCTTTAAAATATTTAGAACATCTAAAAATGAAAATACAATAAATTAAAATGAAAATCCAATGTGTAAAAGTTTGAAATTACGCTGTGAAAACAGTGCACAAATAAAAATTTATAGCAGTGAATGTATTCTTTAGCAAAGATTTTTTTTTGGGGGGGGGGCATCACTGTTCTCTGGTGATGGGAGTAAGAGGCCCAGCCCCACTGCTGGAATTGAACCTCCGACCCAGTGGGCCGCAGTCCCGTGCACAACCACTACGCCACCGGGGCTCAGCCCTTTAACAAAGATTATTTTAAAAAATCTAAGCTCCCAATTTTGGAAATTGAAAAAGAAAAACAAATCCAAGTTAAGCAAAAAAGAAAGAAAATTTGAACCAAAAATCTATAAAATTAGGGGCTAAATAAAGAAGTAGCAGCAAAAAGTAATTATTCAGAGAGAAAAGTCATCCAGCCCCTATGGATGAATTCTACTTGTGAATTCTACCAGAAATTTAAGGAAGAAAGAAAAATAATTTTCTATAAGCTGTTCCATGAAGTAAAACCAAAGCATCATTCACTTGCTGATTTATTTATTTATTTTGTGGGTTAGAGTAGAGAGCCCAGCATAGACCCAGACAAATACAGGCAAGGAGTAACAGCAATTCAGTGGAGAGGGTAGATTTTTCAAAAATGGGTCTGGAATAGAGCCTTGGTGGCATAGTGGTTATGCATTGGGTTGCTACCTCCAAGGTCAGGAGTTCAAGATCACCAGCTGCTCCTTGAGAGAAAGATGGAGCTTTGTGCTCCCATAAAGAGTTACCATCTCAGAAATCCAGAGCTTGTTCTGCCCTGTCCTAAAGGGTTGCTATGAGTCAGAATCGATTCAGTGGCAGTGAGGATGCAAAATAAATTAATCTAGACATGCAATGTTAGGGTTTTTAGTTATTTGACGCCTGATAACTGATCCCTTTGACACCTCGTGGTCATACAGGCTGGTGTACTTCTTCCATGTGGGCTTTGTTGCTTCTGAGTTACATGGCTGCTTGTTTACTTTCAAGCCTTTAGAACCCCAGACACTATATGTTTTGATAGCCAGCCACCATCAGCTTTCTTCATCACTTTTGCTTATGCACACATTTGTCTTCAGTGATCGTGTCAGGAAAGTGTGCCTCATGGAATGCCAATTTAATAGAACCGAGTGTTCTTGCATTAAGGAAGTACTTGAGTGGAGGTCCAATGCCCATCTGCTGTCTTAATGCTAACTTTAGAAGTATATGCACATAGATCTATTTCCCCAACATCATATATAAATGTATTCACCTATGTACATGCCTGTATTTAGACCTCTCTAAATACCCTTTACCCCCCAGTTCGTTCTTCTGTTGCCTTTTACTTTTTCTTGGCCTCCTATCATGCTAAGCCTTCATTTATGTTTCAGTAATTTCTCTCTGTTACGTTACTCTTAATCCCTATCAGTCCTCTCATACTTACCTTGTCCCTAATTTTGAATCACTTGTTCCCTTCTCCCTGGGTTGATCAACACCACCTCCTTTCCCCACCTCCCCATTTCCCATGCCCACCTAAGAGGAAGCAACCAAAGAAAATAAAACAATGACAACAACACAAAAAAACCCAATGTCCATAAAATATAAATAAGTAAAAAAAAAAATAAGTGAAATAAAAATCTATAAGTCTTCAAGGTCTGTGCATTGACCTCCAGAAGTGTCCCCTGGTTGCATCTGATGATGCCACACCCTGGCCCCAAAGTATATCCTTGGCACTCCCTCGGAAATTCCATGCTCTCCTCCCCCTTCTGCTCTGCTGCACTCCCCTTAATCTTTTGCCATGATGTGGTGGGGTACAATCCCGATCCTGCTTCTCCATTGTTGTCTTTGTAGGGCCTTGGGTCAGTGAGGGACTCCGTGTTTCATAGTGGGCCCAGCCATACGGGCCTCTCTGTATTGGCTGTTCTGAGCAGACATAATGTCCTCAAGATTCAGTGGGCCAGGATGCACTCCACTTTCTCTCCCTCCCCCTTCATGTGCTCGGGTCAGACATGTCCTACTCCCCAAGCTGCAGCATCAGTGCTTTCCTCCAAAGCAAACTCCCCTGGGGGGAGAGGCAGCTGTCCACATAGTTGGGATTGGGGTTGAGCCATCAAACCCCTCCACCGGCTACCTATGCTTGCCCAGGTATGCTCGCTGACATGATATGATCGCTGACAACAAGTGTGTGCATAAGCAAAGGTGAAGAAAGCTGATGATGTCTGGCTATCAAAAGATTCAGCGTCTGGGGTCTTAAAGGCTTGAAAGTAAATAAGCGGCCCTCTAACTCAGAAGCAACAAAGCCCACATAGAAGAAGCACACCACTCTGTATGACCACAAGGTGTTAAAGATATCGGGTGTCAGGCATCAAAGAACAAAAAATTTTATCATTATAAATGAGGGGAAGTACAGATTGGGGGCCCAAAACCTATCGGTAGTCAAACAACATCCCCTTACAGAAGGTCGCACGGAAGAGCTGAGCCAGTTCAAGGTACAGTGTAGCAACAATGAAATAAGAAACTTTCCTCTAGTTCTTAAAAGCTTCCTGCCACCCACTATCGTGATCCCAATTCTACCTTACAAATCCAGCCAGACAAGGGGTTGTACACTGGAGCAGGAAACATGGGGGATTCAGGACCTATGGTGAGAGTGGTGATACTGGCAGGGTGGAAAGAAGGTACAGCAGAAGAGGGGAACCAATTGCAGGGGTCTATGTATAATCTCCTCCCTGGGGTATGGACAACAGGGCATTGGGTGGCAGGAAACATCAGACAGTGTATGATATGACAAAATAATGATAATTTGTAAATCATTAAGGGTTCATGAGGGAGGAGGGGTAGTGGGGAAGGAGGGCAAATGTGAATTGCTGATACCAAGGGCCTAGGTAGGAGGAGGATGTTTCCAGAATGATGGTGGCAACAAATGTCCAAATGTGGTCTGCATACAATGGATGTATGTATCGATCGTGATAAGAATTGTATAAGCCCCCAGTAAAGTGATTAAAAAAAAAAAAAAAGCACATTGCTGCCCTTTGGAACCCTGGGATCCTGTGAGTCAAAAAAGATGAGGATCATGAATATTGGAAGAGCAACTGAGTTACTAAAGAATATAAATAAGTACATGAAATAAATGATGAAATTCAGGATAACTCAACAAGCTTACGTTTTGCTAATACAGTGCTTAATGACATTAATTACTAAACTACTGTCTTCCTGTGCTCAGATGGACCTGGAATAGGCCTCACAGCTGATCTTTACATGTTATTCTCTCAATACTCACTGCCATCAACCAATGCTGACTCAGAGCGACCTTATAGGTTGCTCTGGGGAGAACTGTCCCTGTGGGTGCCTGAGACGAAATGTTTATTGGAGTGGAAGCCTCATCTTTCCCCGTATTCTCTCAATAGTCAATTAAAAAACAAAATTTTGCCCATTTCTGTCTCTAAGTTGATATTTAATGTAAATTGATTTTTATAAGTAAAAACTTGAAACTGTGGTTTTCAGTTACTTATCACTATGAATGTCCAGTAAAAATTCTTCTTAATTTCTAAAAAAAATCTAAACAGCATATTCATGATCCTCATCTTTTTGACTCACTGGTTTCAAAATGCTTACCTTGTGGTTAGCAGTTCAATTAAGACAAGATACTACTACACACTTACCACACGGACTTAAAATCCTGACAGCTCCAAATGCAGATGAAGATGACATGCAGCCGAAACAATCATTCATTGCTGGTGGGACTGCAAGGTGATAGCTCTGCTTAATAGTGATTTCTTTGAGAGCTAAACTTAGGAGATCAAGTGATCTGCCAGGTATTTTCCCAAATGGATTGAAAGCATGTCCACACAAACACTTGCATATGTATGTGTATAGCAGTTTTATATATAATTTTCAGGAATTGGAAACAACCAAAATATTTTCCAATTGATGAATGGATAAATCCTAGTGCCTCCATAGTGAAGGTGGAGCAATAAAAAGAGATGCATTCTTAAGCTTTGGAAAGATACCAAGGAACTTTAAATGAATATCTGAAATGCTACAATATTAGATTGATTTTTAGGAGCCCACTGGAATAGTGGTTACTCACTGGGTTGCAATCCCCACGGTCAGCATTTCAAACCCCCAGGAGCTCTGGGCTTTCTACTCCTGTGAACACTTAGTCTGGGAAATCCACAGAGGGTCGCTCTGAGTTACCATTGACTCAGCGCCAGCAAGTTTGGTTTTTGGTTTGGTTTACAGTCTTGATCTTTTGGAGAAACCTAAACTATATAGAAACAGCATTAAAACCGCTAGTTAAACAGGGCTTCCTGGGGGGAAATGAAGCAGTGACTAAGTAGGGGGCCCATGGCATGTTTAGGGCAATGGAACTCTTCTGCAGGACACAATAATGATGGGTATTAATGCTTCCCAAATCTCACAGAATTATATATAACAGAGATCGAGCCTTGAGATAAACTGTGAATTTCTATTGATAATTATCAGTGTTGGTAGATCATTTCTAACAAATAAACCACACTAATGGAAAACATTTATAGCAGAAACTGCAGAAAGAATAAAGGAATAAATGGGAGTTCTTTTTTTAGTATAGTTTTTCTTTTTTTGGGGGGGGGGGGGGTGGCGCATCACTGCCCTCAGGCGGTGGGAGTAGGAGGCCCAGCCTTTGCTCCGTGGAGCTGGAATTGAACCTCCATCTCAGTGGGCCGCACAACCACTACGCGCACAACCACTACGCCATCGGGGCTCAGCCGGTAGTTTTTCATTAACCTAAAATTGACTAAATTGTGTAAAAAACAAAAACATGGCTTTCGAAATGATTTTTATTGTTTTGTAAGACAAGGAACTTTATAATTTTTATGACAGACTAATTATGTACTTTTAAAAAATACATGTTAGGAATTAATTACTTTAATTTAATTGTGGATAGGACAAGGATGAGACTGAAACAGTTAAGCAGACTCAAACATCTGAGTTATATGATGGTGAAGGTCCCAAGAATGTGAGATCTGATGTTTCTGATCAAGAGGAAGATGAAGAAAATGAAGGATGTCCACTGTCTATTAGTAAGTTTAAAGGTTCTATACCATTTTTATATATTTGTTCTTTATTAGGCCCCTTCTCAATATGGTTTGGTGGATTCTAGTGATACAGAATTTATGTCCAACCACATGTATATGAATTTCAGCTTCTTGTGTGGTCCTTCCAAAAGTACTTGTTCTTATTACACTTCTTTTCTAGCACTTAACAGTTTGCACGTTTCATATACTATATGTCAAACACCTACAAAATGTAGTTAGGTAGTAAATAATTTATTAGGTGCCAAAATTTACTAAAAATTATGTATTCATCAACTTAGATTTGTCTAAAGCTGAGACTCAAGCTTTGACGAATTATGGAAGTGGAGAAGATGAGAATGAGGATGAAGAAATAGAAGAATTTGAAGAGGGACCAGTAGATGTTCAGACCTCACTTCAGGCTACCACTGAAACTACCGAGGAAAATGAGCACCAGCAGGTATTCCTGTTCAGACTAGCATGCCTTCCAGCAGACTTATGTGAGATGTAAGAAAGCAGATGATGCTTAAAGATGTCAAAGTTTGCAGTTTAGCCAGTCACATTTTTATGAATATATGCTTCATGCTTGAATAAACTAAAAGCACTATGATTATAAGTTTATTGTTGTATATTTTTATAAGACACCTTAAAAAGAGCCCAGATGCCACACTGGGTTAAGCTTTTCTCTGTTAACCACAAGGAAGGCAATTCAGCAGTTGTACTCAATGCTGTCAGATAGAGTTGGGATCATTAGTAACTGGGTTTGGTTTGTTCTAGCCTTAAAAACAAAACAAAACGAAAAAACAAAAGGGCTGAGCCCCGGTGTTGTAGTGGTTGTGCGCGGAACTGCGGCCCACTGGGATGGAGCTCCATCCAGCTCGATTCCAGCTCCATGGAGCAAAGGCTGGGCGTCCTACTCCCACCACCTGAGGGCAGTGATGCCCCCCCCCCCAAAAAAAAATTTAAATAGGAGTTTTCGTTTATTGTAGTAATACATGGAGATAGTTTCATAAGTCAGGTAGGGCAAAGTCAAACACACTCTCAAAGTGATCATTGCTGTCCATTCCTATGACTTCATTTGCTCCTGAGAAATCCAGGACAAGATTTCTCCTGTCATTTACCAATTAATTTTTTTTTTATACATCTATGTATGTACCATATACAGTCGTGTATAAGCTGAGTTTTTCAGCACATTTTTAATGTAGTTTTTGTGGTAAAATTAGGTGCCTTACTGATATTCGAGTGAGTTTATACTCGAGTATATACTCGTGTGTGTGTGTAGAAACTACTGTGAAGTGCATGGGATCATGAGTCAGAATTGTTTCAATAATAACAGGTTTGGATTTTTTTTATGTTTAGAGTGTGAGTTTTTTTAATGCATATGCCATATATACTCGAGTATAAGTTGACCCGAATATCTGAAGAAGCACCTAATTTTACCATAAAAATGGCATTAAAAATGTGCTGGAAAAACTTAGCTTATACTTGAGTATATATGGTATTATACATCAGTCAAGATCTGCCCATTTTTTTCTTATAGTAGATGAGTGTTTAAGTCATAAACCTTTTCATCTTATTCCACCCTTTTCATTTATTATGTTATCATTAGTTAAATAGATATGTAACCAAATATTTTAATTTACTCAGACTGTCTGCTGAGCTAGGTAATTTTTTTCTCCTGAACTCAAGACTTTTCTTATTTTTTAATTTAGTTTTCTTTATTTGATTTATTTATTTGATTTGCTCTGTGTCTTCACAATAGTTTTGTGATCTTGTAGACTTTTACATGGACAAAATTTGTCAGTCCCTTAATTCCTTCCTGAAGCACTCTTTCCTCTAGACTACAGTACTAAACCTTTCACAGGGGTCGCATAAGGCCATCAGAAAACACAAATATTTCACAATGTATAATTACATATTTTGTGATTAATCACTGTGATTAATTATGATTATGTTCAGTTTATAACAATGAAAATATATCCTGCCTATCAGATACTCATATTATGATTCATAACAGCAAAAATTATAGTTATGAAATAGCAACAAAAATAATTTTATGGGCCTGAGCCCTGGTGGCGTAGTGGTTGTGCGTGGGACTGTGGCCCACTGGGATGGAGGTTCATTTCCAGCTCATAGGAGCAAAGGCTGAGCCTCCTACTCCCATCACCAGAGGGCAGTGATGCCCCCCCAAAACCAAAAAAAAATAATAATTTTGTTTGGGGGTCACCACCACATGAGGAATTGTATTAAAGGGTCACGACATCAGGAAGGTTGAGAACCACTGCTCTAGACGTAGCTACTGTCTAGACCTGCATAGTAGATTCCAACCTGAACTTTCTCTCTGACATTCGAAGTTAAAGTCTTTGTTCCTTGATCTTGTTTTCAATACTGCTATTCAGAAATCCATTGTTTTGTTGTTTTTTTTTTTAGTTTGATCCTTTGTATTTTTCTGGTTTTCCCACCTTACTCCAAATGCTTTTTCTCTGGAGTTCTGAAATTTTACAGTATTATACAATACTGTACATCTTTTTTCATTCATTATGCTATGTTTTCAGTCAGTCTTTTAAATCTATATCATGTCCTTAAGTTTGAGTAAATTTTCTTGGATTGTTGAGTTCTCCCTTCTGAGACTATATTATTATAAGTTGTCATAGATGGGTGCTTTAAATTTTTGCTCTTTTATTTTTTTCCTTTCTAATCTGTGAAATTTTTGTGACCATAATCATCCCTCTTACCATTGAGTTGATTTCCTCTGGTAAATGTTGCTCTAGGATAGAGTAGAAATGATGACCCATAGGGTTTTTGAGACTGTACATCTTTCCAGGAGTGAATTTGCATACCTCCTCTTTCCCGTGGAGTTTTAACTGCTGATCTTGTGTTTGCAGCTGTAATGTAACTCACTGTACAACCAGGGTTCTTTTTTAAAATGTATTTAAAATTTTTAGAGCACCTTGTTGTTTCATGAGAGCAGTATCTTTTCTTACCCACCTAGAAGCTCTTCAAATGTTTACTGATCTTGAGTGCCTGTTTTTGGGGGGATAGTTTAACTTTTCCAGTATGCTCATGTGTGGGGTATGTAAAGCACGGCTTCTAGTGTTTCAGAACGAGGTGTGGGAAGGGGACTGACTAAATCCCACTGTTTTTAGTATGACAACATACTGTATATACTCCAGAATAAGCTGACCCAAATATCAGCTGAGGCACCTAATTTTACCACAAAAACTGCATTAAAAATGTGCTGAAAAACTTGGCTTAAAAAAAAAAAAAAAAAACTTGGCTTATACACAAGTATATACATTAAATTCATTTGTGCTTTCTGCCACTTAAACTCCTCATCTCCATGATATCTTAAAAATGATGCTTATTAAAAAATTATGCTTATTAGTTCATTGTCTGCAAAATATAATCCTTCATTTTCTGTTGAAATTGGTGCAAAGAACCTGGGTGTTCCCTTTTTCTAATCTCAAATTACCAGCATCTTCTTCATTACTTTCACTACTACTGCCTTACTCTTTCCTTTCCAGATTCAGGCACCTCTAATTTTGTGAATTATGAATGAATCGCGGCTTTTGTTATCTTCCCCTTTGCTAATGACATTTTTTTGGTTGGGTTTTTCCCTCATTCCCTCTTATCCTGATCAGTTTCTTGTTTATTCATGTACGTCTGCATACATTGTGCTTTAAAATATAGGTGTTTTCTAGTTTCTTATAAGATAAAAACCAAAAATTCCAAACTCACAGCCATTAAGTCTATTCCAACTCTTCAGACACTGTAGGGCAGACTAGAACTAACTGCCTCTCTGAGTTTGAATCTGTAACTTGTAGAAACCCTCATCTTTCTCTTGCGGAGGAGCAGTTAGTGGTTTTGAACTGCTGACCTTTTGGTTGGCATCATAACAGGTAACAACACTACACTGCCAGAGCCCCTTCCTTTCTTTTAACATAATTTTAACAGTGTGTATTGAGTGAAAAACCAAACTTACTTCCAGTGAATTGATTCTAATGCAAAGCAACATTTACCTTTGAGGTAGAACTGCTCCTGTGGGTTTCTGAAACTGTGCCTCTTTACAGTAGTAAGCCTTGTCTTTCTCCCAAGATAGGGTATAAAGATAATAAACAGTGGGATATGTAATATTCCAGTTGTTGGTGTCATTTTGTGGTGATTGAAAAGGAACCCCCTGATTCATCTTGAAATTGAAACAGAAGATACTTTTTAATGATTTTCTATAAAGATTGAACAAAAAGTACATATACTAGGAATCAACTGCCAAACTCCCATATCCCCACCACTTCTACCTCCCCCTACCCCCCCCCCCCAAAATCACTTCAATCGAGTCGATTCTGATGCAGGTCATTAAATATGCATGTCTGTTTTGCTTCTAGATTTTACCACATGACTTTGAAAAAACAGCAGAAAGCAAAAATGTTCCATCAGAACACGGTAAAAAATTGAAATGTTTCATTTTAAGATGACCTAATGTACCTTTTTTGTACTTTAAAGCTCAAAGCTCTAAATTCCCCTCAAATCCTTTGTGGAAGATAGGAAATCTGTGTTCCTGTAAAAAGAGCTGTTAAAAAGTAGGCACCTAATTCCTTTAAGGGTAACATTTAGATACAAATGTGGATATTTTTTAATATTCGTTTCTCTTACCTACACCTAAAATTGGTTCGATAGAAATGAAGTAGGTTTTAGAAATCTCATTTTCAAAATGTCTCCAGCCAAATAATTGACTACATTGAGGAAAATTTATAGTTGCCTTAACTTTGATTTCCAAATTTCCTAATTACATTTATACCTGTAAATTGTCTTCATTTTGTATAGAGTAATTTAACTACTGCAGAATGACACTAATGTTAGGAATTTTCTTTAATTACAGATAACCAAGATAGCACCCCTGTGAAACCCTGTTACCTCAATATCTTGGAAAATGAGCAACCTCAAAACAGTGCTGTCCATGAGGACATCCTAGCTACCAATGAGTCTTCTAAACAGCAGAACCCTTTGCCATTACCTTTAACTGAAATGGAAACCTTGGTGCCTCGAGTCAAAGAAGTTAAATCAGCTCAGGACACTCCTGAAAGCTCTCTGGCTGGTAGTCCTGACACTGAATCACCTGTGTTAGTGAATGACTATGTATGTGTCACGAACACGTCCAACCTTTTTGTTTGTTTTTCATTTCTGTGCGTTTTCAGGTTAACTTTATAACTTTCAATATAGCTGTTCGTATATAAGAGCTGAGCTTTAACTGTCAGGAGGACTTTTTATTTCTTACTCAAGCTTAACAAGCAGAACAGTGGTGGTGTATTAAAATCTAAACATTATTCTACTTATTCATATTTTTTTAGCTAAAGCACTTGAGTTTTAGGTTTCAACCTTGAGGAAAGTTTGTTTAGATATATCTGAAGTAATATACAAGTATGATATATGAATAGTTTCTTGCACTACTCATGCTTCACAGCTGTTTAAAACAGTTCATAAATCTTTGACAAACCTAAAAGTTTACATTTTGAATGGGAAATACATTAATTTGACAACAGGCAAATCCCTATCACTATACAGTGAAAGGAAAATAAGAAAGCTGCATTTATGATACTAGGTAGTAGTTTTACTTCAGACCTTTGTTTCCATTTTATTTTGTTGTATTTTTCATTCTTAAGTTGTTTTGCATAGTTTCTCTTTGCATTCAGAGGCAAGAAATTATAAGTTTCAGAACCACACTTGTAATTCTAAGAAATCGGCATCATTCTTCATTAGCATTCCCTTCTTAAACATGATTTTATAAGTGAAAGTTTGTGATTTCTTAAAAAGCAAATATTGCTTCAAAAGCATTGTTACAAAGAATAATTCTTTTTGTTGTTGTTGTTTTGGGGGGGCATCACTGCCTTCTGGTGATCATGGGAACTACCCAGCCTTGCTCCTGCAGAACTGCTACTGGATTTGAACCGCCAAGCCCGTAGGCCACAGTCCCACACTCAACCACTGTGCCACCGGGGCTCAGTCCAGAATAATTCTTTTAACTCAGCTTTGTTCGCCTCAGTACCCGTATATTTTAAAACTCTAAAAGATAACTGCTAGATTCATTCTTAACATTTGATAAGTATAATTATTAGCTCAGTCTGGTTGCACCCATCTTTTAAAACAGGAAGACCAAACGGTTGTCCTCACAGCTGTTACTTAATATTTCCTGTGAAATGTAATATCTGATTTTATTCTTAAGAGTTGAATATGAAAGAAAAACAAAGTTACTGATTGATAGTTAAATGTAGCAATTCACTTTACATCTTAACATCAATGTCTTTGATTTACATCCCTATGTGATATTTATTTTAATTTGTTTCTCTTACAGGAAGCAGAATCTGGTAACATAAGTCAAAAATCCGATGAAGAAGACTTTGTGAAAGTTGAAGATTTGCCACTTAAACTAACAATATATTCAGAGGTAAGTGGCTCTCTTTATTTATACTGTTTTCAGCAAAAGAAATAGTTAAGTTGAAGGTGATTTGATTGTTAATTTTCGCTCCAAAGGCAGATCTCAGGAAGAAAATGGTGGAAGAGGAACAGAATAACAATTTACCTGGGGAAATATGTGAAAAACAAACTGAAGAATTAGCTGGGGATTCTCAAAAACTAAAAGAACCTGGTAAGGGTTATCAATTTTAATCTTTTTTTTTTTTCAATTGCTGATATCATGTTTTCGTTCTTCAAATGTGCTGATGTTCACTAGAACCTGGATGATATAAAACACATTTTTGAAAAGATATAGCTGAGCCCCGGTGGCATAGTGGTTGTGCGCGGGACTGCGGCCCACTAGGATGGAGGTTCGATTCCAGCTCCATGGAGCAAAGGCTGTGCCTCCTACTCCCACCACCTGAGGGCAGTGATGCCCAGAAAAAAAATTTTTTTAAAGAAAAGAAAAGGGCTGAGCCCTGGTGGCGTAGTAGTTATGCGCGGAACTGCGGCCCACTGGGATGGAGGTTTGATCCCAGCTCCACGGAGCAAAGGCTGGACCTCCTACTCCCACCACCTGAGGGCAGTGATGCCTCTCCTCCCCAAAAAACAACAAAAAAAGAAATATACTTATGTGAATATTTTAGTTGCCAAATTTGCAAAGTGGCAATATCAGATTTTTTTTTGAGTTTTAGCAAAAAGAGTTAATAAAATGGCAAGAGGATTTAGATAATTTCTTCCTTATAAAAAGTTGAGTAATTAGACTTCTCCTTCTTGTGGGGTTCATATTTTGGTTTTTCCCTGTTAGCTTTATTATTTTAAGTATATTACCTTTTCCAGTTCTACTAACCTTGGACATTGTCTCTCTAGCCCTTCTTTTTTCTCACCCTTCCTTCTATCTTTGTTCAGCTTTATTGATTCCATTGTATTATTAAGGTTGTTAGTAAACATACATTTTTTTCTTTTGTAGCTGAAGTGTGTAGTCATTTGAGACTACAAATGAGACTCTGACCACCTTTTGTCAAAAAACATTTTTGGGGAGGCTCATAGAACTTTTATCACAATCCATACACTACATCCATTGTGTCAAGCACATTTGTACATTTGTTGCCCTCATCATTCTCAAAATAGTTGCTTTCTACTTAAGCCCTTGGTATCAACTCATTTTTCTCCTCCTTCTCTGTTCCCCCCTCCCTCATGAACCCTTGATAATTTAGAAATGATTATTTTGTCATTTCTTACACTGTCTAATGTCTCCCTTCGCCCATTTCACTGTAGTCTGTACCCCAGGAAGGAGGGTACATGTAGAATGTTATAATCAATTCCCCCTTTCTACTCCACCTTCCTGGTGTTGCCAATCTCTCACCCCTGACCACCATTTTTTGGAGTCAGATTCTACTCGATAGGTTAGGTTTCATAGCACTACCCATGAGCCACTCATAGTAAATATTTCCTGCATTAAGCTAACAGGATTTTATTTTTGGTATCCTCCATCAATTACTTAAAATCATATATAATTTTTTTGTGTCTCTCCACTCTTGTTGGGCCTGTGTTTACTCTTTCCTTTTCTATTGGAATTTTTTTGGTAGGACAGGAAGTATATATGGCATGGTCAGACACCTTGAAATAGAAATGTTTAACTATTTTGTTTTTTAAATAATTTTATTGGGGGCTTGTACAATCCATACATACATCCATTGTGTCAAGCACATTTGTACATTTGTTGCCCTCATCATTCTCAAAACATTTGCTTTCCAATTGAGCCCTTGGTATCAGTTCCTCCATTTAGCTCTGAAGCAACAAAACCCACATAAAAAAAGCACATTGACCTGTGTGACCACAAGGTGTTGAGGGGATCTGGTATCAGGCATCAAGGAACAAAAAAATCCTATCTCTGTGAATAGGGCAAGTGCAGAGTGGGTACCCAAAGCCCACCCTTGATAATTTATAAATTTTTGTTTTGTTTTGTTTTGTTTTTTGGGCATCATTGCTCTCTGGTGGTGGGAGTAGGAGGCCCAGCCCCACTGCTGGAATTGAACCTCCATCCCAGTGGGCCGCAGTCCCGTGCACAACCACTACGCCACTGGATCCCCGCAAAACCTTGTGGTCACACAGGCTGGTGTGCTTCTTCCATGTGGGCCTTGTTGCTTCTGAGTTAAATGGCTGCTTGTTCACTTTCAAGCCTTTAAGACCCCAGATGCTGTATCTTTTAATAGGCACCATCAGCTTTCTTGACCTCATTTGTTTCTGTACTCATTTGCCTTCAGCTATTGTATCAGGAAGGTGAGCATCATGGAATGCCAGTTTAACAGAACAAAGTGTTCTTGCATTGAGGGAGTACTTGAGTGGCCGACCAATGTCCATCAGCTACCTTATATATATACACATAGATCTATTTCCCTTTTATCATATATAAATATAATTACAAATGTACATACCTGTATTTATTTATTTTTGTTTATTTGTTTGTTTTTTGGGGGCATCACTGCTCTCTGGTGGTGGGAGGAGGAGGCCCAGCCCCACTGCTGGAATTGAACCTCCGTCCCAGTGGGCCACAGTCCCGCGCACAACCACTACGCCACCGGGGCTCAGTCCTGTACATACCTGTATTTAAACCTCTATAAATGCCCTTTACCTCCTAGTTCTTTCCTCTTTTTCCATTTACTTTCCTTTTGACCCACTATCATGCTCAGACTTTATTTGGGTTTCAGTAATTCCTCTGTTATATTGCCCTTGATCAAGCCCAAGCCGGCCTCCTCCACCTCTTTACCATCAATTTTGGATCACTTGTTCCCTTGTCCTTGGGTTTGTTAACTTAACTACTTCTTTTCTCTCACTTCCTCTCCCATTGTCCCCCAGGAATCATTTGGTCAGTTGTTTTCTCTTCCAGGTTGTTTATCCAACCTATCTTATCTAGACAAACCTGCAGAGATAGTAATAGGTACAAAAACAAACCAGAACAAAACAAAACTACAACAAACCAAGGACCAAAAAAAGAAAGAAAAGCATATAAATAGTTCAAAGTTTGTTTGTTGACTTTTATCAGTGTTTTCTGTTTGAATCTAGTGAGATGCCACGCCCCGGCCCCAAACTCCATTTATGGTCCCCCCCCTCCCCCCCGGGACTTCCTTACTCTGCTCCCCTTGCTGTTCTGCTGCATACCTAGTCTCACCTAGCTGTGGTGGGGTCAGATCAGGTGCAATTCCCACAGTGTCTCCAGTGTTGTCCCCTGCAAGGCTCTGGATCAGAGAGCAATGTTGTGTGTCATACTGGGGCTGCCAGCCATATGATCCTTTCTGTGCATTGGCTGCTTTAGGCAGGGATGTCGTCCTCAAGGCTTGGTGGGACAGGATATACCCCACTCTTTTCCTCCCCTTTCATTTGTTCCTTGTTTTTAAACCCATACTGTGTGTTATCAGGGAGCCCTGCAGCATAATGGTTAGGTGCTAGACTACTAACCAAAAGGTCCCTTGTTCAAAACCACCAGTTGCTCCACAGGAGAAATAATGGTGCTTGCTATTCCCGTAAAGCCTTAGGGCTGTGGAAATCCACAGGAGCAGTTGTACCC
Organism: Nesogale talazaci; assembly: GCA_004026705.1. NCBI lineage: Eukaryota > Metazoa > Chordata > Mammalia > Afrosoricida > Tenrecidae > Nesogale > Nesogale talazaci. The sequence goes on from PVJH01001055.1 coordinate 221,034, forward strand.
TGTCTTAAGAGGGACATTATGAGTTGGCATCAGCTTCATGACAGTGAGGTAATTTTATTATTAAATTATTTTAACAGCACTCGCTTCAGTAGCACATATACTAACATTATTTTTTTTTTGGCATCACTGCCCTCTGGTGATGGGAGTAGGAGGCCCAGCCTTTTGCTCCTGTGGAGCCACTGCTGGAATTGAACCTCCATCCCTGTGGGCCGCAGCCCCGCACACAACCAATACACCACTGGGGCTCAGCCTACTAACATTTTAACAAACTAGAGTTTCCTTTGTAGTTAGGATTTCCTTTGTAATAACCATATAGCAAAAGCAGAAACATTTAATGGACAAGAACCATGTTAAATTCTATTAGATAATAGCTTTAGAAATTTCTTTATAAGGCCTTAACTACTATTCTGTTTTTCAGAAACGGTGGGAGCCCAAAGTATATAAGACGTCATCAGAAGTTCATCTAACTCTCCTTACATGTCAATGCGTATATGAAAATGGCACTAAATAAACATGTTTTGATCTGTATAAAAATGTAAATTAGTTTCACACTGCATTTTTAATAGGTGTACTAACTTCTGCCCGTGGCAGTTTAAAACATCAGAAATTGAATTCTGCAGATTCAAGCCTTGATACACTGTGCTTTTTCTTTCATTTGCTTCCTCCCCATCCCCATCTTAGTGATTTTTTTTTACCTGATTGTGTGGTGTCAAGTAATGTTAAATTTTAAATGCAGTTTTAAATAAAGTTTGGACTTGTCTGTAAACCATCTTTTTTGAAATTATGTTGAATTCTATACAGCAAGTCACTGTTATATATTAATTATTCAGAGAGAAAAATGGAAAAGAGTCAAGCATTTAAAAAATATGCTATTTAGGGGAGGAGGAGAAAAAATATGCTATTTATTATAAAGCCCAGCCACTGCGCTCTTTTCATTTGGCCAGGCTTTCATTTAACGACAGTGTTGCTGCTATTGGGTCGTCTTTTCTTTGAAAATGTGCTTGCCCTCTTCTTGTGCAAGAATTAGGCAAGTTATGAAGATATCCAGGATATCTGTGAGGTTATTGTAGGATATATTAATACTCTATTCAGATTGGGTTAAGCCATTTAGAATATATGTCTATAGTACCTAAATCTTAAATAATTATCTATTAGGTAAATACTAATGTGTTCCAGAATTTCAATTTGTCACTTTAGACTAAAAAGAATTTTAAAAAGCTTTATATAACTAGTGTTTCTGCACAGACAAGTAACATAGTGATTAATTTTAAATGAAAAACCAAATTCTTCAATTGGGGAGTAATAGAGCTAAACTTTTATATAGCACAGTAAGTTTCTGTGTGTGTTCAGATAAACCTTTCCTTTGTGAAATGATAATAGTATAAGACCAAAGCACAGCAGTTACTCTCCTCTGTGGTAGGAGAGAGTAGGTTTCCAGGTGAACTATTGAGGAAAGAAATCTGTGATTTCATCATTATGAAGTACATCAACTTGTAAAAGATGGCTTACTTATATACCCCAAACTCACCCAACCTTAGGATTCTTCTGTGAATGAAATCTGGTTAGTTATAAGTCTTTTAACTATAGCAGCAACTAACTGAAATAGCCTATAGGAAAGCATTGCGACTAGTATTCCCTTAAAATACTTATTTGATACCTCAGTATAAAACTGTGGCCAGTCAGGGAATATTAAATTATTTCCCTAGGAGGACATTAAGTATATAAAATTATGTGAAACTTTATCTCCAAATTTAATAAAAAAAACTTCTGAAAATAACCAATCCAAAATAAAGAATACCTATGAAACTGGCCTTGTTTACTTCAGGGAAACCTTAAGACAATAAGTTACATTATCTATATATAATATATATATACACTCAAATTCTATATTTGTTTTCTAGACTCTAAGTAATGAAAAGGGGGAAAGCTTTGTGTTGAGACTCAATCCAAGCCTTCCCTATTGTGGCTGTCTCTCTGCATGTATATTAAAGATAGATAAAGAGTGGAAGACATACTTAAATCTTAATTAGTGTACCGATGAACCTTATCAAAATTACTTGTTTGACTTGTGTTATAGCTGCTGTTAGTCTGTTATTTTCTTTTTTAGTTTTAAATGCCAGTGACTTGAGAACTGAAAAATTGCTTATTGTGTTTCCCGTAATAACTTCTACTAAACACTAAGACATTAAATATTCTTGTTTGCCTTAATTTTTCAAGTTAAAGTTTTGGTAAAGGGAGAAAATGGTCAAAATGAGTAAGAACCTGTGCAGGAGAGATAATGCCTGAATTGAGTTAGCCAGACTGTGCAACTCTTTGTATTTTATAACATTCACCTTGGATAAACTGCTTTTTTCACTTATCAATAAATGTATATCCTACATACACGCTTGAATTGCATTTTTATTTAATTGACATGTTCAGTTATGCTTTATAATTCCAGAATTATGACTTGACAATTTCAAAAACAACCCAGACATGAAAAATGACACAAGGGTAAGTCAAACCAAATAGCTACAAAATCACAGGCACCTTTAATTGAACAAAAATATCAAAAGGTAAGATTTTGTTTTTACTGTACTCGCCATCAACATCTGTTCACATCTGAAGATACTGTGTTCCCATTTCTCTTAACTCATAGAGAATTCAGCAGACTTTGATTTGCACCATGCTAAATGGCAGTATTAACATCCTTGAGGGACTCTGTGGTGGTCCTTTTTAACATAAGTTTGGAAACCAAAAGGAATCTAAAAGGGCAAAATCAGGGCTGGAGGGTGGGTGGGGTAATGTTTCCTACAAGATTCTCAAGATAATAATCCTTATTACCCTCAAACAATAAAGCAGGTAAATTGTTGGGATGGAACACAACTCAGTGTAACATTCTCGGTTTTTTTTCTTACCAATTCAGTTTTATTAGCACATTTTCTAATGAGACCCCATGATTGTCCTGTATCCTTCCAGAAAATCTGTTACGAATACTCCTTTGTTATTATGTACTGTCACGTGAACCCTATGTACCAAAAAGCAAAACATCACATACACACACACACACACACACACCCTCATCCTACACAATTGTTCTGTGTGAGTTCATTGTTGCAGCTACTATGTCAGTCAATCTTGTAGAGGGTTGTGTTATTCTGGGTAGGTTAGAGAAAAATCCACAGAAACTCGTGTATACAAGAGAGTTTTATATAAAGGGTAATTGTACATTAAAGCATCCGAACCCAATCCAGCCCAAGCCCATATGTCCAATACCAATCTCTAAAATCCTCTTTAGATTCTCAAACACATGCAGTGATGCAGAATGCAGGATGACACAGGCCAGTACATACAAAGCATTTGGATCCAGTGGCGTAAGCTTCTCAGTGCTGCCAGGGGTTTCCGTGTGACTTTTCCAGTTCCTAGGGCATGAGGTCTATCAACGTGGTGCCAAGTGTTTTAAGTCTCCCAGGGAGTAAGCAGAGATATACAGTATCTCCTGCCTCCAAGAAGGAATACAGTATGTGTTAGTGTGGGTAGACTAGAGAAATGCATAGACACGCAAATGGATATAAGGGTAAGGTTTATACACAAGAGGAATGGAACATTGTGAAAGCATCCCACCCAACCCAGTCCAGTTCAAAGTCGTAAGTCTAATATTAGCCCATATGTCTGATACCAGTCTATGAAGTCTCATTCCAACGCACGAAGTCACAGGCCAGTAGGTGCAGAGTCTGGCGCTGCCGGGGGTTGTCTCCCCATGGCTCCTCACTTCCAGGGTTCAGGGTCCATCAACAGCATCCAGTGGTGGTAGATGCAACTCAGTGCTGGTAGGGCTTCTCCAGGTTCAGAGGTCTGCTTCCATCAGGGTCAGGCCATGTGGCTTCTCCAGTTCCTTGGATGCTGCCATCTTGTCCTTAGTTCGTCGTCTTGGAGACTGATTCCCAACAACTGGGGAGATGGCCTCTCATCTCCACGAGGGAAATATCGCGAGATTTCTCAGAAGTCTCAGGAGAAAGCCATGCCCACACAGAGGCCTCATTGGCTACTCAATGGCTATCTCCAGATTAACTGGCTAGACTCCACCCCTAGATTTCCAATCATGAAATTTGACATCAAGCACATAACCGCCACACAGTATTTCCCAGAATTCTCAGGAGGCCATGCCCACAAAAAGGCCTCATTGACTGACCTGATTGACAGACTAGACTTTACCCCTTCCCGTGTAATCCTCTCAGATTGACACCAGATTATGGAACTACAAGGGTCTTCCTCTTTTCACTGTTCCTCTTTACCAAGCATCAAGTCCTTTTCCAGGGACTGGTCTGACACCATGTCCAAAGTGTGTAACTTGAAGTCTTGCCATCCTTCTCCAGTATTCCAGTTGCTTTTCCAAGAGAGGTTTGCTTGTTTGGGCCATCTCTAGTACTTAGAATATTCTTCACTAGCATCAATTTAATGCACCAGTTCTTTCATCTTTCTTATTCAAAGCCCAGCTTTCACACAAATAGGAGGCAGTTGAAAATACCATGGGTGATCAGGTGCATCTTCGTCCTCAAAGTGACATGCTTGCTTTTCCACACTTACAGAGATGCAGCTCATTTACCAAATCCAAGTATTTTCCCTATTTATCATAATTACTACAAATAGCTACAGTTGTGCCAATTTGTATCATGATTGGTCCAATTGGGAGGATTTTTATTTATATTATGTTGTAGTCCATACTAAAGGATGCTTTCTTTTATCTTCATCAGCAAGTACCTCAAGTCCTCTTGTCTTTCAGGCAGCCAGGTAGGACCATTTCAATGTTGCAGATTATATAATAAGTCCTCCAAATCTGATAAAGCATTCTTCATATACTTGTTTCTCTGATTATGTGCTCAGTAAACATGATCAAAGGATATAACCCTGATGTACACATACCCTAATTATAAACTGCAGTTCTGTTTGCACAACTGCCTCTTGAATCATGTATAAGTTCAGCATGAGCACAATGAATTGTTTCAGAATTCTCATTCTCAGGACTATCCATAGTTAGTTAGGATTCACGCATTTGAATGCCTTGGCATAGTTACTGAAGCACAAACATTTTTGAGATATTTTCTCAGTGGAGATCCCTCTGATAGCTGAAATGATACTCCTTCTACATCTTTTGAATCTCTCACAGTTCCCTGTCAATATACTGCTGCAACCCTTGTGTGGTTTTCAGTAAAATTTTACTTGCATGCATTATTAATGATACTCTATAGTCTCCATACTTGGGGGGTTGTCACCTTGCTTTGGAATGACTATAAATATGGATCTCTTCCAGTTATTTGTACAAGTAGGTTTTTTTGGTATAAATGTGATTGATTAATCGGCTTGTTGAAACATTTCAAGTGGTATTTAGTTAATGCCTGGCATTAGTTAATGTTTTTGGCTAATGCTTTCAGGGCAGCTTGAACTTCCTTCAATACCATTGGTTCTTATGTATGTGCTATCTCTTGAAATGGTTGAATTTTTAACTAGTTGTTATTGATAATAGTGACTATTCACTCCCTGTTGTTTTGATGCTTGATGCATCATTCAATATTTTGCCCATTGTTGTTAGGTGCCATCAAATTCAATCAGACCCACAGTGATGTTATACCCAACACTGTCCAGTCCTGCACCATCCTCAAAATTGTTCCCACGTTGGGGCCATGAGCAAGAGTGGTGAAGGTAGCTGATGGTACCCAGCTATCAAAAGATACAACATCTGAGATCATAAAAGCTTGAGGGTGAACAAGCAGTCATATAACCCAGGAACAACAAAGCCCACCATAGAAGAAGCACACCAGCCTGTGCGACCGTGAGGTGTGGTAAGAACCAGCTATCAAAAAACAAATCATATCATGCGCCCACCCTCCCAACATGATCGCTGAAGACAAAAGGGTACAGATAGAGAGGAGGAATCCAATGGCGGCCAGCTACCAAACGATAAAGTATTGGGGATCTTATAGACTTGAAGGTGAACGGCCATCTAGTGCAGAAGCAGCAAAGCCTACATGGAAGAAGCACACTAGCCTGTGTGATCCTGAGGAGGCAAAGGGAGCAGATCTCAAGCATCAAAGAACAAGAATCCCATCACTACAAATAAAGGGGAGAGTAGGGTGGGGACCCAAGGCCCACTTGTGGACAATTGGACCAGTCAAGATGCAGTGAGGTGGCGATGAAGCATACAACTTCTAGTTCCTGAAGGGTTCCTCCCCCCAACTATCATGGTCCCAATTCTAAATCCAGCTGAACTGGAGGAGGTACACTGGTAGAGACGGGATCTGGAGATAGGGGAACCCAGGACAGATGAACCCCTTGGAGCCAACAGTAAGAGTGAAGCTACTGGATGGGTGGAGGAAAGATGGGGTAGAGAAGGGGAGCCAACTACAAGGATCTACACATAACCTATCAGGACAGACATTGGAGAAGTGGGTGGGGGGAGACATCAGCCAGGGTAGGATGTGACAAAACGATGATTTATAAAATATTGAAGGTTGGCGTGGGGAGCAAGGACAGAGGTGAAAGGAAGAGACAGAGATCAAGGTTTCAAGTGGAAAAGCAGGTATTTGGAGAATGATGACAGCAGCAGGCATGTGAAGGTGTTTGGCACGGTATATGTATTGTGAAAAGCAATGTATAAGCCCCCAATAAAATGATTTTTTTTAAAATCCCACGTTTGTATACATCCATGGGCCTTCCACATTTGCTGCCCTGCTACAAAACCTTGTATTCTGCGGGAGCTGGTCTTTCCTGACGACATGTCCAAGTCACCCTCTTTGCCTCTAAGGAACACCCTGATCATACTGCTTCCAAGATAGCGATCTGTCCTATTAGCAGCTCACGGTACTTTCAGTATTACTACTTACCACGATTCAAAAGTGTCATTTCTTACTCGGTTTTTATTCAATGTCCAACTTCCTCATGGATATGAGGCAAATGAAAGTACCATGGTTTGGGTCAGGCACCCCTCACTTCTGAAAGTAATCACTTTGTTTTCAATACCCAAGTGTTCCGATGCAGCTGATGTACATAAGGCAACTGATGGCGATTGCTGCTCCCCTGGGACCTGCTTGTGGATCCAAGCTAGACTAACTCCTGGACAACTTCAGCCTTCTCACCATTTACTATGAGCTTAGCTAGTGAATCAATATCACTACTGAAGGTTTTGGGTTATTTGTGAATCTTATTTGGTTAGGATCTGCTGATTATGTACTTTCTGGTTTTCTTTAATATAGATTTTATTGGGGGCTCTTAAAACTTTCTGGTTTTCTAATCGAAGGTTATTGCACATTTAATGATTTGTCTTACCCAGCTGCCCTTAGAAATTTTCAGCTCTTCATTTCTTGAAAGTTAGTTGCTCTTATGATTAAGAGCAGGTTGCAGCAATAAAGATGTTAGTCCTGCTCAAGACACAATGTAAGTTTAATGCTATCCTGATACAAACACAATCATCTTCAAATAATTTAAAAAATAATACCAACCTCATATGGAAAGGGAAGAACCCCAGGATTAGAAAAGAACTCAAAAAGAGTAGGAGGGCTTGCTTTACCTAATTTTAGCATGTACTGTACAGCCACAGTGGTTAAAGCATGGTATTGGTATAATGACAGATACTCAGACCAATGGAAAATAACTGAAAACTCAGAAATAAATCACCAGCATACAGACAATCAATCTTCTGTTACGGGCCCAAAAATCAGATGGGAAGCAGATGCCCTATTCAACAGGTAGTACTGGAAAAAAATGTATTATCTGCTTATGGAAAAATGACCTCACCTCACTCCATGCACAAGAACAAACCCAAGGTAGACCACAGACCTCAAGTTAAAACCCCAAACTACTAGGACCATCAATAAAATTGGGACAAAGCTGAGAACTTTGGCACAGAGGTTAAGGGCCTGAACAGAAGTTTTACAAGGGTAGAAATCTGATTAGCCAACAACCATATGAGAAAATGATTCAGATCACTAGCTATAAGAAAGAAAACAACTGAGATAACCATTTTACACACTCAAAGATACCCCAGTTCAAAAAAAATTAACAGTGTCGGAGGGGCTTTGGCGAAATAGGAACTCTCATCCACTGCTGGTGGACCTTAGGTATGTATGGCCACTATGGAAATCGATTTGGTGATATCTAAAATATGAAAATTGAGCTACCATACAACCCAGCAATCCCCCTACTGGACATTTACCTAGAATAGGCACAAAACAAAGCACAAAGCAGACACAATGCCCCTCACTGACCCACAGCACTTCAGTGGTGAGTTGCGCCCAATCTGACCCCACCACCAGGGCGAAACACTAGGGGTACAATAGCAGCAAGGAGAGCAAAGCAATGAAGTCCCTGGAGAATAGCAAAAATAGAAGGGGTTTGGGCATGGCAGACTCAGAAAACACTCCTAGAGGTCAACAGACAAACTATTTATAGGTGTTTCTCTTTGTTTTGTCATTGTTGTTTTGTTTCTTTTATTTTGCTTCGTCTTGTCTTTGTGTTTATCATTCTAGATAAGATAGATGGGATAAACAATCTGGAGGGAAAAACAGGACCGACCTCTGGGGGTCATAGAGGGGAAGGGAGAGGGATGTCAACAAACCCAGGGACAGGAGAACAACAAATGATCTAAAATCGCTGGCAAGGAAGGCATAGATTCCTGGTGGGATTTGATCAAGGGCAATGTAGCCTAGAGAAATTACTGAAACTCGAACGAATGAAAGCTGAACATGATGGTAGGACAAGAGAAAAGTAAAAGGAAATAGAGGAAAGAACTAGGAGGCAAAGGGCACTTAGGTCTAAATACAGGCATGTACATGTAAGTATATTTCTATATAATGATAGGTAAATATGTACGTATATTTATATGTTAAGTATACAGGTAGCAGACAAACTTTGGGCTTCTAGCAAGCACTCTCTCAACACACGAATACTTTGTTCTAATAGCCTGGCATTCTGTGATGCTTGACCCGGCCTGTGGGTCTGTAATTCGCAAGTCCTAGAAGGGGGAGCGGGAATTTGGGAAACAGGAGACGCAAGAAATGGAGACAAGACAGTACTCTGATCAAGTCTCGTTTATTCAAAGAAAAGGCTCAAGTTATACAGGGTGTTGTGGGAGGGGGATTACACAGGTTAAGGAGACATCTGTTAATCTATTACTGCTGACTAAGTCCGGGTCAGCATACCCTGCAGGGTCCTAGATAAATATAAATGTCCTTGCATCACTGTTAGTACCTTACTGCTTCTGGCAGATACTAAAGGTCAGGACTATACTATACTAACTATAACTTTTTTATGTTCTAAAATAGACTTAACAAGGGCGGTAATTAAACAGGGCTACTTCCAGGCTTTAAGTTGAAACAAGAGATTACTCAAAACTTGGGCTAATCTTTAGCAAGGTTTTGGCTACATGACTGTAGCCAGGTCAAGCATGTCCGGGCTGGATGGCTCTGGACAGATGCTAAGCTTCTTGATAAGCTCACTGAAAACAAATGGGTGCATAAGCAAATGTGAAGAAAGATGATGGTACCCAGCTATCAAAAGACACAGAGTGTGGTCTTAACAGCTGGAAGATAAACAAGCACTGTGTCGTCTTAACAGCTTGAAGATAAACAAGCAGCCATCTAGCTGAGAAGCAACAAAGTCCACATGGAAGAAACACCAGCCTGTGTGATCATGAGGTGTTGATGGGATCAGGCATCAAAGACCCAGCAGGAAAAAACTACATCAATGTGAATGAGGGGGAGTGCAGAGTGGAGATCCAAAATCCATCTATAGACAATTGGACATCCCCTTTCAGAAAAGTCACAAGGTAGAGACAAGTTAATCAGTGCAGTAAAGCACTGATGGAACATAGGACTGTCCTCTAGTTCTTTAATGCTTCCTCCCCCAACTATCATGATCCCAATTCTACCTTTAAAGTTCAGCTAGACCAGAGTATGTACACAGGTACAGATAAGAGGCAAAAACACAGGGAATCGAGAACAGATAAAACGATCAGGACCAATCATGAAAGTAATGAAACCAGAAGGGGAAGATGGGGGAGAAAGGATGAACCGATCAAAATGAACTACCTATAACCCCCTCCCAGGAGGATGGATAACATAAAAGTGGGGGGAGACATCAATTAGTATAAGACATGAAAAAATAGTAATAATTTATAAGTTATCAAGGGTTTATTGGGGGGGGGGGGGCGCAGAGAATGAGCTGATACCAAGAGCTCAAGTAGAAAATGTTTTGAAAGTGATAACAGATGTACAAATGTACTTGACACATGGATGGATGTGTGTATTGTGATAAAAGCTGTATGAACTTCCAATAAAAGGATTTTAAAAAAGAAGAAAGATGGCAACAAATGTGCTTGGCACAATGAGGGATGAATTGTGAGAAAAGCTTATGAGCCCCAGATAAAAATAATTCCAAAAAAAGTTGCAGACTCTTCTGTCATCCACTTGGATCTTGTTTTAATCATCTTTTTGCTTTCATCATGAATAATGTTTCTGAGGTGATTTCACAGCTCATCAAGTCTTCTGTCATTAGTGTTCAATGCATCAAATTTGTTCTGAGATGTTTTTGAAATTCAAGTGGGATATAAATTTTGTTTGTTTCTTTGGGCATCACTGCCCTCTGGTGAGAGTGGGAGGCCCAGCCTTGTTCCTGGAGAGCTGCTACTGGATTTGAACTGCCAAGCCAGTGGGTCACAGTCCTACACTCAACTGTAGCCCCTAAAATTTTTTAATAAATTATTTTATTGGGGGATATTACAGCTTTTTTTTTTTTTGGACATCATTGCCTTGGTGGTGGGAGTAGGAGGCCCTTCTTTGCTCCTAGAGAACTGCTGCTGGATTTGAACCTCCAACCCAGTGGGCCGCAGTCCCGCGCACAACCAATACGCCACCGGGGCTCAGCCCTCTTACAGCTCTTATAATAATCCGTACATCAATTATGTATATGTATATATGTTGCTATCATTTCCCAAAGATTTTCTTTCTATCTGAGCTCTTGATATCAGTTCCTCTTTTTTCCCCTCTCTCCCCCATCCTGCCACCCTCATTAAACCCTTGATAATTTATGAATTATTTTTATTTTCATGTTCTACACCACCCACTGTCTCCCTCTACCCACATTTCAGTTGTTCATCCCTCTGGAGGTGGGGAGGGTTGTACGTCTATCATTGAGAGTGGTTCCCTCTTTCTCCCCCATCCCCCATCTTCCTACTCCCCTCATCATATTGCTACTCTCATTATTGGCGCTGAGTTCATCTGCCCTGCATTCACTGTGTTTCCAGTTTCTATCTGTACAAATATACATGCTCTGGCCTAGCCAAATTTGTAAGATAGAACTGGGGTCAGGTTAGCAGAGGGAGGGTGGCATTAAAGAACTAAAGAAATGTTATGTGTTTCATCTGTGCTATACTACACACCAGCGGGTTTGTCCCTTCCTTGTGCTCAAAGTAACTTTTTTTTTTTTTACTTTCTTGGACTTTTAGTTTTCTTCAGGGTGAACTTACATAGGAGCAGCTGATTGTTCTGTAGTGACTCTTCGTTTTCCTTGCTGATATTGAACTTTGCTGTCTTTTCCCACAGATGATATAGTCCATTTTATTTCTGTGTGTTTCATCTGCAGAAGTCCACATGTAGAGTGGATGTATGTGTTTTGGGGGGGGAAAGGGGGGGGGTACTTGAAGTGAAGACATTTGTCAAATACCATCTTGCAATATGCAACTTTTTCTGTCACCAAGGCCACATTTTCCAGTGACACTTCCTCTTTGTTTCCAACTTTTCCATTCCAGTTGTCAACAACTTTAATACATTTTGCTTTTACTTTCAAAATGAAGATGTAAAATTCTTCAATTTCTTCATCACTAGCTTCTGTGGTTGGTACATAAATTTAAATATTAGCTATATTGACTGGATCTCCTTGAATACTGATAAGTATCCTATCACAGAGACTGCAGTGTTATCCTTTTGACAATATAATGTCATTCCTCTTGAATTTGCCATCTCTTACATAATAAACTATGGACCTGTTTCATTGAATACCAGTCAATTCAGCATACTAATGCCTAGAATATCAATCTTTATGCATTCCATTTTTGACAAATTCCATTTCCCTAACTTCATCCTGCTTACATTCAAGTTCCATTTAGTAATAAATGCTTGCATCTATTCTTATTTTGAGACATGTCTCGTCAATAAATGATGGTTCTGGGAGCTTTAGTGCATCCATGTCATTATGGTCAACTCTACCTTGGGAAGGCAGCTCTTCTTTGCTTGTAGTTTGACTGCCTTCCAACCTAAGGGCTCATGTGGCGCTATCTCTGGAAATGATATGCTATTCATGGGGTTTTCTATATCTGACAATGTTATACTGCTCTTTTTTTTTTTTTAAGGCATCACTGCCCTGGTGGTGGGAGTAGGAGGCCCAGCCTTTGCTCCTATGAGCAGGAATTGAACCTCTATCCCAGTGGGCCGCAGTCCCGCGCATAACCACTACGCCACCGGGGCTCAGCCCTATACTGCTCTTTCTAAAGTTTTCTGATACTATTTCGATGCTATCCGTAAGGTTTTCAGTGGTTAATTCCTCTGAAGTAGACATCCTATTCCTTTGTTTTGGTCTGCTCTGAGTCTGTATCCCTGGTGAAGCTCTAGGTGACTTGATGGTATTTGAAATACCAGTGACATACTCTAGTTTCCAGAATCATAGCAACATGATAGCCACTGCAGTATGAGAAACTGACAAATGGTGGATTATTCAAATTTAGTTCCCAAAATCTGTTTCCATAATCTGAGCCAATCTGCCTTCAATTTAACTGGCCTAACAGGTTTCCCTTGAAAGCTACTTTTGTTTTTCAGTCCCCAAGACTTTTATTTTTAATTGAATGATTACTAAACAATTAATTTTACATTTAATAATTCTTACACACTGTTTCAACTCATTGATTGTAGTCTCTTCAATGTACCCCTGATTTTCCACTTTCTTGTGTTCCCTATTTCCATTGTACCTCTTTTTTAACCCTTTGTCCTTGGGTAAATGCTGTCTCTTTGATCTCAAGTGGGTGAATATTCTAACACAGGTTGAGTTCAGTTTCAGATTGCGAGGGAGGCTAGGTGCCATAGTTTGAGAGCTCCCTCTGGTACCTATCAGGCCAGTAAGACTGATTTCTAGTTCTGTTCATTTTTTTCCTCTGCAAGACTTTCTAATATGATCCTCTTCTGAGCAGTGGTTGCTGCACATCTAGTTCTGATTTCAGGATTGTGGAGACATATGTTTGTGTGGCCCATTAGACCAAAGGACCAATATTTCCATATGTCTTAAATTTTCATCTCTCTCTCCTCTGGACATGGAGAGACCAATAGTTGTACCTTGGCTGGCTGTTCATGAGGTTTTTTTTGTTGTTGTTGTTTTTTTAAGGCATCACTGCTCTGGTGGTGGGAGTAGGAGGCCCAGCCTTTGCTTCTGTGAGCGGGAATTGATGTTCATGAGTTTTAAGACCACAAGCACCACTCACCAAAATTAAATATAAAACATTATGAACTTTGTTATGTCAGTTGACCTTGGCATGTCCCAAGAGGTGGTTTGTTATATCTAAGAAGTTTTCATAACTCTGGCCCCTGTATTCTCCTCCACCCCTACAGATCTATTTGCAACAAAGTTTATACACACACACAAATATACTTCTACACCTATTCGTAGGATGAATATAAGACTTTTCTCTAAATACAATGTATTAAGCAAATAATGAAAGCCTTTGCCAGCATTTGGTCGGAGACCAGATGCTTTGAGATAGTCTTCCTGAAGGTTCCAGCTGTCCAGACGCCATTGTCTCTCTTATAAAAGATAGGGCTGACTCCCTGCTATTAGGCCCCAGAAAGCTTTGGCTAAATCAAGCTTCCAGCCAAAGGCAATCAAGGTTAGGCCGCTATCGTGAATCTAAGGTCCACACATCTTGTCATATGGAGATCCCAATACCTCCCTTTCCTAGAACATATGTGCCCTTAGATCGTCCCTTCTCATTGCTATATTACCTATAACACAACCCTTTTCTGTGACATATGTACTTAATGGTAACTAGGGGGCTTGCACGTCCCCAAAAGATTTATAAGCCTTGGTCAGAATAAAGGAGCTCTCTTTCAACCATCTCTCCTCCCTGTTCCCTTTCCCCATACTCTCTCCACCTCTGCCCACACGCTTCCACGTAGACCACCAAGTGAGGCTGAGGTGAGCATGCTACCATAAAGTGTGTCTGACTCCATTATTTCTATCTCATATTTCCTATGACTTTAAGCTTTATTTATTATAGCTGTACAATTGCTCCTACGAGACCCATGATGATATGTTAGAGGCCGGTCCTCTTGACACCTGCTCAGCCTGTGTTCAAGCATCTGCTTGAAGAACACCACTATTACAGGATGGTGTATATAACAGTATTTGCCTCGGATGCCTTAAACTCCTGTAAAATTTCCGGTGACTTTCTCTATCTCCATCATTTTTTGCTTAGTTTCCTCATATTGTATATTGTCTTCCCCTTTGCCCAAGTTAACACTTGTCTATAGGTTCGTCCATGATTTTCCCACCCACTCTTGGAATATACGCTGAAGAATGTTTCTGTCAATGTGAAAACCTTTTCTTCACTTTTTGTAATAGGGCTCTCATATATTTGTCCTTTTGTGATTAACTTCACTTAGCAGAAGATCCCCCAGGCTCATCCACTTTATAAGGTGTTTTATGGATTCATTGTTATTCTTCGACTAGTAGTGTTCTAGTGCATATATGTAATAATATTTGTTCATTCCACAGATGAATGAACAATTAGCTAGCTTTTATATTTTTATTTTTATATTTATATTTTATATTTTTATTTTATATTTTTGCCACTGTGAATAGTGATTCAGTGACCATGGGTACATGGATCTTTTCATGACACCCTGGCTCATATTTCTTCAAGTGGAGGGATTGTTGGGTTGTCTGATATTTCTCTACCCAAGTTTATGAGGACAAGAAAAGCCATTGTTTTGATTTTATTTTCTTCAATGAAACCAAGACACATATCAAAGAAAAGTTGTCTAGGGCCGAGCCCCGGTGGCGTAGTGGTTGTGTGTGGGTCTGTGGCCCACTGGGATGGAGGTTCGATTCCAGCTCCATGGAGCAAAGGCTTGGCTTCCTACTCCCACCACCTGAGGGCAGTGATGCCCCCCCCCAAAAAAAAGAAAAGTTGTCTACAGTCATCCACTCATTACAGAGACAGATGTAATCAGGTTTTGTTTGAAATAAATGCTCGTATGTATGAATTGGAAACCTGGTAACCATGCTTTTTTACTTATCCTCGTAAAATCTAGCCAGAGATTTATTAAATTTGAGTCTTTGTCTAGATCACAGAGAAACTCTGATGTTTTTGTTAGCTTTATTTTACTTACTATGTACAGAACATTCTCCTTTAATCAGAAATAGATTGATTTTTTTTGTTTAATGTAAACATGTGTCAAAAAGATAATGGTATTAAAAAAAAAGATAATGGTATTAATTTCACTTATTCCCTGTACAAATCCAGTTGCCCAAACACCTGGACTAGAAGAGCCAGCAATTCCTGTTCTTGTTATTCAGCTCTGGTTGCTATTTGAACAATCCCTTCCTTACCTGCCTGGTTTCTTCTTTAAATTCACTGATGCCACAGCTAGCTAATTATCCATTAAAGAAGAAGGGAAGCTCTGTTCTTATAGATGACTCAGATATAGAAAGCATTCCAATGATCTTATTTGTCCATCTCCTCTCATGGACTTAGAAATACAACATACTGTGGGCTAGTCATTGGTTTTTCAGTTTGTCCTACTATAGGGGTTTGCATGTTGCTGTGATGCTGGAAACTTTATCACTGGTATCTCAAATACGTGTAGGGTCACCCGAAGTGAACAGGTTTCACTGGAGATTACATGGAATTTCACAAAGCCAACAACTTCATTGAAAATACCTTTTTCAACAACGTAAACGGTGACAACACTCTAGTTGGAACATTCAGGAGTCACCTTGACTACTTACATGTATGGGATGAGACGATGGAGTAGCTCAATGTGGTGAGCCAAAACCAGGTCAGGGGGTGACTGGAAAAGACCGTCAGTTGTTCATATGCACGGTCAGGTTCAGGAGAAGGACATCATGTTTGACAAAGTGAATGAGCACCAAAAAAGGGGAAGGCTCTTCGTGAGAGGTGCTCAAACAGTGGATGCAATAATGGGCTCAAATGTAATACTTGTGAGAATGGAACGGGAACAGTTCATATCACGTTCTGTTAGGCATGGGATTGCTATCATTCAGGACAGAGTTGATGGCATCTAACAAGACAATAACACTATACCCCTCGTGTATCTAACTCACCCCCCAAAAGCTCATCAAGTGAAATCAAAGACCAAAATACTCATTTACTTATTTTTTGATGTGAGGGGAATAGTGTATTTGGAGTTTATTCCACCAGGTCAGACTGTTAATCAAGCCTTCTGTTTAGAGGTTCTGAAAGATTGTGTCGTGGTGTGCAACAGAGAAGGCCTGATCTGTGGTTTTGCCACCATGACAACGTTGGCCCCAAACCAGTACACCGTTCCTGTCCCACACACCTCACTTTGTGCAATTGTTTTTGTTTCCATCAATACAGAGAAACAGGGGAGGACAGTGATTTGACAAAGTAGGAAAAGCCAAGGGAGGTGTTGTCAGCCATTCACACAGATGAATTTGAAAAATGTTTCTAAGAATGGAATCGCAGATTGACATATGTATTAAGTGTAGTGTCGAGTAC
>PVJH01001056.1:0-166322 GCA_004026705.1 Nesogale talazaci
CCGTGCACAACAGATGTACACACTGTCTTTATACTCAGAACATAGCCCTGTGCACAACAGATGTGCACACTTAGTCTGTACTTACACTTATTACACAGCTTTGTGCACAACAGATGCACACACTTGGTCTTTCTTTACACTGGGAGCATATCCCCATGCACAACAGATGCGCATACTCTGTCTTTACAGTGGGAGCACAGCTCCATGCACAACAGATGCATACACCCAGTCTGCAATTCCTTCACCTCTCTTTTTACAAGGATGCTAAAGCTATGATTTAAAAGCAAGTCAGTCCTCTGTTCTGGCTTTCTGGGCTGCACAGACAGGCCACTCTCCAATAGCCACCCAAAGCCTTATGGTTCAAGCCCACCTGGGTGCCTGGTGGGGAGGCAGATGATCTGCTTCCAACAGGACCCAATCATGAGAATGATGTGGGTCCCACTTGTGTTCTAACATGGGGTCCTTGTGGGTCAGAGGGCATGCCCCAATAATTGGTAGGTAGGTGGTAGGTGAGTAAGTGGACATGTGACTAGGCAGGTGCGTGAGAGGTAGTAGTAAGTGGGGGGTAGGTTGGGGGTAGGTAGGTAGATGAGTAGATGGGCAAGCATGTAGGTAGGTAGGTAGGTGGCATGCAAGTGATAGGTAAGGGTACATAGGTATAGGTATCTAAGTTGGTAGGTAAGAAGGTGGATAGGTGGGTAGATAGGCAAGCATGTAACTGGACAGATAGGTGGTAAGTATTTAGGTAGGTAGATAGGTAAATAGGTGGATGAGTAGGTGGATGGGTAGCTGGTAGATTAGTGATTAAGTCAGTAAGTAGGTAGGTGAGTAGCAGGTTAAGCTGGTAGGTGAATAGGTAGGTGGGTGGGTAGGTGAGTAGGTTGGTAGGAGGTAGCTGTGGGTGAAGTGGGTAGGTAGGCAGGTAGGTGAGTCAGTAGGTCTATAGGTGTAGGTAGGTAAGTAGGTGGGTGGGTAGGTGTGTACATAATTGGGTAGGTAGATCGCTGGTAGATGTTAAGTCAGTAGGTAGGTAGATGAGCAGGTTGTTAAGTTGGTAGGCGGGTGGGTAGGTGAGTAGATTGGTATGAGGTAGGTGTGGGTGGGGTGGGTAAGTAGGCAGGTAGGTGACTTGGTAGGTATATAAGTGTCGGTAGGTAGGAAGATAGGAAGGTAGGTAGGTAATTATGTGGATGGGTATGTGAGTAAGTAGCTGGGTAGGCAGGTTGCTGATAGATAAATGATTAAGTGAATTGATGAATAGGTGGGTACAGTGGTAAGTAGGTGAAATGGGTGGGTGGGTGAGTGGGTAAGTGGGCAGGGGGTAGATCGGGGTAGGTAGGTGGGTGTACTCTGTTTCAGGGCTGTTGGCATGTGTCCATAGAATATCTGCTGTCCTACCCTGGTCGTTTCCAACTAAGAGAACTTAAGGAACCTGAGCCCAGATGTCCAGCAATAGCCTCACCAAACTTAGAGCCCATAGGCCTGCCATTTCCATGGACACACTCTCCAAGACGTTGCCCACGGTGGTTGGAGTGCTCTGGCAGAGGGCCTGGGTCTTCTCTGCCCTCTTCTCCTCCCCACCACCATGGGCACCCTCCTTTCTGCACAGCGATTGTTCAGGGAGTTACAGAAAAGAAGCCGGCATTGAACTTGGGGCCTGACGAATGTTCAGAAATGAGCCGCGTTGCTTCAGAGAGGTCCTCCGAAGACCAGTCAGCTTGCCAGGCCGTGCTGCGGACGGCGTCAGCGCACTCCCCCGGCTCTCAGCTCTTGGGGTGAGGCGTGTGGTCAACTTCATGTGTCAGCTGGGCCAGCTACAGCCTTCCGCCTCTGGTTGCTGTTCATTGTTTCATGATATCATTTAATGTGCTGTGTGACTTAACCACTGTCCACAATGTAGCAAAAACACACTCCTCAGTCAGCTGAAAAGAAGCTTCTTCCTGTGAGCTCTGCCCTAAACTGTCCATGGACTTGTCATAGTGGTCTCTCTTTCCCACTCTCATATATATATATATATACATATATATTATATTATATTCCTTCATTCTTGCTCTTTCATTCTTATTCTCCCACTCTCGCTCTCTATCATCTTTCGTTCTTGGCCTCTCCTGTGTGCATTTTCCCTCTCCATCTCTTTCCTCTGCACTTTTTCCATTCACCTGACAGACCGACAGATTCAGGGAAGCACAGCTGGGGGTCCTCCCGCCTGATTCCCAATGGTATGAGCTGCTACCTCTAAACACACATTGCCCTCTCTCCCTCCCTCTCAAAGACTGTAAGAGAATCTTCAAGAAATGAACGGCTTTACGTCCCCATCTAAGCCACTTCTAGGAGGGTGAGAGGACCCCACCCAAACCCTAACAGTTTAAACAATTCTCAACCATTTACTCAACAAGATGCTTAAACAAAGCTTAACCTTCCGCCTGGCAGCTGACAAGTTGAAGCATCAGATACAGTGTGGCGGGGAGAAGCGGGCTGTGTGCAGCTTTCTCAGAGGGCTGTGCGGCAGCATGCCTAAATCCTTGAAATAATTAAGACACTTGGCTCGGCAATTCTATTGGAAACTATCCTAAGGACATAATCACAAATGTCCAAAGACGTATTCACACACTCTTCACTGCGGCGCCCCTTCTCCATGGGAAAGCAGGAGCAGCGATGCAGGAGGGATGATCTGGACATAGTTGGAGATGACACGTAGCTATTAGAAATAATGTGTAAGGAAATTCATTTATAGGAAACCATTTATGGTAAGTGCTTAGTTAGAAGAATTCAAAAACTCCAAACTCACAGTGACTTTATAACCTAGGGCTGCTCTTGGAGGTTTCCAAGACTTTAGATGTTTACAGGAATCCACAGCCTCATCTTTCTCCACCACAGCAGCCAGTGGGTTCGAACCACTGACTGTGGCTCAGCAGCTCATTGTATCACTACTGTACCACCAAGACACTTTAGTGAGGAGACCATGAAAGAGAAAGGAGCTCTACAACACTAACTATTCCAGGTGCTGCAGACACGGCACGGGAAGAGGAATGCGGTCATTCCACGGCATTCTTGACCTCTCTCATTTCTCATGACATGTTCTCAAAAGGAAGCGCGTCTTGCATTTAGGGGGACCCTGGCTGGCAGGTGTATCTGCTCTGCCCGCTCTGGTTTTTGAGGCAAAGGTCGGGCACACTCACCTTCAGAGACTCGGGATGCCCACAGAAACAGCAGAGCCAGCCGCCGAAGCATCCTGCGTCCTAGGGGAAACATCCTGGTCAATGCTAAGCACAACAGTCTCTCCCCCCCCCTCCATTGCGTGCCACCTGTAGCCAGCATGACTTCCTGAGACCCTGCACGAGGGAGCAATGCTGCCTGACCCTGTGTCTTTGATTGTGGGTTGCACAGTGTTGTCCCACCGTTTGCACTGCAGGTTCCAGACGGCGATCACCAGGCCATCTTCCTCCTGCACCTGGCCTACAAGCTCCACTGAACCCCACTCAGAGTGGCAGCAGCACCCAAACTGCCCCCCCCCCACACACACACACAGGTGGCAGGCAAAACAGAGGTACTCTGTCTGCTCTGGTTGTGGAATCCTTACCTATAGAAGCCAGCAGTGAAGGGGGTGTGGGAAGTCAGTACATGGATAAGAAACGTGCTTTTCAAAACCTTTTGGGCAGGAGTTAGTCATTGGCTAATCCCTGCTGACAGGCACTGCTCATCAGAGCCGAGGAGCTGCCCCACCCAGGCCTCCTAAGGACACATGAGGTACACAGTGTGTGGAGGAGAAGGTGGAGGCTTGGCATAGCTAAGAGCTCACCCAGAGTCACACTACCTATCAGCAGTATGAGGAGGGCCCCAGTCCAGGGCACTTGGATGTGGGCAAGGCATCAGATGACCAGCCCTGGGTCAGTGGTCCACTTCAGCAGTCCTTCCATGGGACAAAGCCAAAGCCAAAGCCAAAGCTCCCTTATGATGTGTAATCTTATAAACTCCACACTAGACTGCTACCATTCAGAGTTGGTTTCATCACAATGGGTTCTGAAATATTTGGGCTTAAAATATTTACACACATACATGTACATAAGAGAGCTTCAAAAATGCAAGGGGGAATTCTATGCTTTTAATATTATTTGTCCATGAACTTGTTGGAGCCCCTTCTGGAGTGTGTGTGCAGGCATGGCCCTGGCTCTAGCCCAGTGCACGCGTGCACACATGCATCCACACACACCCACGTACACATACACACACAAGCAGAGCCCACTGCTACCAAGTTGATCTGACTCACAGCAAGCTTATACAGGGTTTCCAAAACTGAACATCTTTATAAGACCAGGCAGCCTCATCTTTCTCCCAAATAATGGCTGTTGGGTTTCAACCACTGATGTTAGCTTGGCAGACCAGTGCTTCTCCCACTATATCACCAGGGTGCCTTACATGCATACTTGGGCATATGCAAATATACATCCATAAGCATCTGTATATACAGACACTCATCTGCATACACATACACTCTCCAAGAAAGAGGCCATGTGTAACTTAATTGAACGAACTAAAGACTGCCTGCATTTGAAACTAAGCCGTAACTTAATTTGGTGTGGCATCTTTACGAAAATCATAATGTTTCATTTAGCGACGCTTTTACCCCAATTTTGCTGTTTCTCTTTCAGGCCTGTTTTCCATTCCTGGGGACTGTGAGCTGGCCTGGGCCTCGGGCCTTGGGCCTCGGGCCTCAGGCCAGCACACAAGGCAGGAGGCTGGGCCGGAGCCAGGCTGCAGCCTTAACCCTGCCCGACTTAGGCCCCTGGCCGGCCCCGAAGAGGCACAGGCTCAACCAACCCTTCCAGAAACCTGTGCTCCTGGCTCCATGCTCATCCCCATGTAGACCATGGAAGTTTACGGTCTTTTCCGCACAAAACGAGACCATCACAGGCTATCCGGGACATGGAAAGCCAGCCCTCAGAAAAGGAGAATATTTCAAAAAAGGCAGGCAGGGTTCCTGCAGGACCCCCGGGAGCCTCACAGGTCTCCAACTGTGATTGACACCATGCTAGAGGCCAACAAGCCTCTGGTGGCACTGTGTACCACAAGGTCAACACTTCAACTTCCGCAGCATCCCCGTTGAAGAAGGATAAGCCTTCGGCTTCCACAACGAGCTCATCCCCGGCCACTGTAGAGCAGTGGGGTGGGCTGCATATGGGGGCAGTCAGTTGGATGTTTGAGGAGACATGAAGCAATTTGGGTTCTTTTTCTTTTATTATTATTTTTTATTTTTTTTAATTTTTTTTTTCTTAGGCATCACTGCCCTCTGGTAGGAGTGGGAGGCACAGCCTTGCTGCTGCTGGATTTGACCCGCCAAGCCAGTTGGCCGCAGTCCTGCACTCAACCACTACGGCAATTTGGGTTCTTAAGAGGAGCTGGTGACACATGGGGTTCAGTGGTAGGCTGGTAACCTCAACATCAGTGCTCCTACTCCCCCAGCCACTGTGGGGAGAAAGACGGCTATCTGCCCCCATGAAGAGGCGCAGTCTCACACACCTGGGAAGAAGCTCTGCTATGTCCTATAGAGTCACTATGGATCAGAGGACCTGATTGGCCACAAGCAAAGCCATCACGCATGCCCAGGTCGGGCCTGCATTCTCCCACGACAGGGAGCAGGAGGATGGGTCAGGAGCAAAGGGCAAGGAAGATCCCCTCCCCCTGGTGGCTGGGGTGAAGCGCGCTGCCTTCAATGTTGAGCTCGCCATGCAGTGCAGCCCGGCACGCCGGTCTTTGTAGGAAAGCCATGCGTGCCTGCACGCCTCCCGTGGATTCTACCACAACTCTGACATGGTCAGGAGCCAGACTCATGGCCTCCAAGGTGATCACAGCACGGAACGTGCAGCCGTGGCCATAGCGTGCCATGCTCTGGCCAAGGGACCAGCCAGGCTGTCCTGGAGGGGTGGGGAGGGGGGTGGGGGGGGAGGGCAGCCAGCCTGCTCCTTAGAGGTGAGGATGGCGAGACTTCCCCACATATCTGTCCGCTGGACGTGTGCCCAGGAGGGACCAGTCCCTGGGGAAGGACACCATGCGAGGCCAGTGAGCAACAGGAAGGGACCCCATGAGAAGGCATGACACAGTGCCTGCAACAGCAACTCCAAACTCCCCAACTGTGAGGTCCGGGCAGTGTGAGAGCCTACTGGAGGGCAATTGGCCACGGCATCAGGAAGAACCACTGGCCTTTTATGTGCTTCATAAGGGAACGCAGTAGACAAGTAAACTCTTGCACCCACAAGAACCCCTGGCTCAGCGGATCACTGCAGGGATTTTAAATGGACAGTGGGCGGAGGGTTGGGGCAGGGGAGGGTGTCCCCCTGGCCTCTTGCCTTCTGACTGATCAGTTTTTATTTTCCCCTGATAAGATCCCGTCCCTGGAGGCCACCTGGGGGCCTCTGGTGGACATTGTGTGAACCCCCAGAAGACGCCTCTCAGAGCAGGGACCCCACGAGGGTAGGGGCTCCTCACTGGCCAGGCTGAGCCCCTTCTGGGGGCCGGGGCTGCTCCTTCTCAAGCTCACGTGCTGCCAAGTGTCAGAGGGGGCCACATGCCAAGTGAGTCACCGGGGCTGTCTCATCTCTCGGGAGTGTCACAACAACAGCGGTGACCAAGGCACAGCCAGCATTGTCCCCGAGCTGTGACGGCCCCCGATGACGATAGGCTGGCAGCGATGGCAGAAGGCAAGAGGGAGTCATCCCAGACCTTTCTCCCCCAGACCCTCACGAAGCCACGGGAGCGTTTCCTCTGCCACACGCAAGAGAGGGACGTGGCAAAGAGGCGCTGAGAACCTCAGAGCTCGGGGGGTGGGGGCAGTGAGCACGGGCGAGCAGAGAAGAAATAGCAGAGTGCCCACATGGGGTGACACGCACAGTCCCTAGCGGCACAGAGCGAGCTGTCCAAGAATGTTCCCGCCCCAACGTCAAACGCTCTGCCAGGGAGTGAGCTCTGACCACTGCCACCCTTCCGGGCGCTTCAGCAGCTATAGGACCCTAGGGGAGCCAGAACTCAAATTCCCCTGGGGGCAGGCGGTCAACCGCTCAGCAAGCAGCTGGGTCTCACGAGTTGCTGTGCAAACACCCCCCTTTAAGACGGTGTACGCAGCTCTAAACAGTCCCTGCAGTCAGTGGCAGGCATGCGTGCATGGTATTTGTTTGCAGCTCCCATCAACTCCTGCTAGTGGGCAGGCACCTCCCACCTGGCCCAGATCTGCCACTAAGTGGTGTGCAAACTGCCCCCAAGAACCCTTACACGGCTGCCCGTCTGGTCCCAAACCCCTGCCCCGGCCCCAGCTGAGAATGACACCCGGAATGCCAGGGACCCTGACCCTCAGACGGGTCTGCTCAGGGAGTGGGGTGGGGGTTCCCACAGGTTCAGAGCCAAGAGGACCAGCCCCTGGCAGCTGGGAGCACTGAGTGTCAAGTGCATGGCTTTGCTCTGGTCCAGTCCCTTGATGAAAGGGGACAAGCACCCTGCCTGGAGGTGGCGTCAGGCACCCAGAGACATGGCGCACCTCAGGTCGCCCATCGCTGCCGTAAGCAGCCGCGCTCCCTCTTGGACCCAGACAGGCAGTTGGAGCTCACCAGACAGTGCCGCGGTTTGCTGAGTGAGCCCAGAGAGCCAGCCGGCAAGCCTACCTGGTGCTTTGTGGCTGGCGCGTCGAGAGGCAAGCCCGAGAGAAGGTGAGGGGTGGCAGGCGCTCAGGGGCCCCGCGGTGCACAGGGCGGGCTCCACACCTCGGCGTCTGCTGCCTTATATGTGGCCCGGGTGTGGGGACCCGCTGGATTCAGCCCTCTGAGAGCTGACATCAGGCCGGCCCTCAGCCCACCATTTGCTCCGGTACCTGCAGCAAGAGGCCAAGTCCAGCCCTCTGCTGGCCGGCCGGCCCTCCCTCTCAGCCAGAGGGGCCAGTGGGGCGGGACACAGGGGCGGGACGGCTCCCTGGGCCTCCTGGTCCCCCTCAGGAAATAAAGGGCTATAAATAAAGCTCGCAGGCTGGTCTGGAACTCCCCTGTGCTCAAGGAAGGAATGCAAGCGTGGGGCTTCCTCCACAGCTGGGTCAGAGCTGGCTGAGGTGGCCACGGGGCTTGGTGGGGCACAGAGGGGCCCATGTGCTCAGGGAGAGATGGGCTGGGTATCCACAGGGTGCCTCCCCCAGGGGTTCCAGCAACCATGTGCAGAAAATGCAGTTGGTGTGGACGTCATTAGGCTTCTTCCAGATGGGGCTGGCTGTGTCCCATGCCGCACTGGAAATGGGTCATCCACTTAGCTCGGACCCTGGACCCTGGTGCCCAGCGGAGACTGGGGGGTAGCACACTTCACTGTGACAGCTCTGAGGAGGGGAGCAGACTGTTATGCTGACTTGGGCAGGGTGAAGATGAGAAGCAGAAAAGACGCCCACACCCCACACCAGCTCTCAAGCGAGGGGTCCCACCTGGGTGCTGGATAGGACAGTGGACAAGTGGCCACAGCCTTACCCAGCAAAGCACAGGCTTCCGGTCCTGGGGTGTTGTGTGCAGTGAGCGGGGTACAGGTCCGCTCCCAGCCGGAGACAGCAACCGTGAGATGGAGAGGGCCGACAGGGTGTGAGTGAGCGGAGAGCCAGAGAGCAGGCAGAGGCCATGGAGGAGGAGCTCCGGAGCTTCAGAGCCGTGTCCTTGGCAGGGATGTGCGAGTGGGTGGAGAGAGACAGAGAGCAGGGCAGAGAGAGAGAGAGGCTGGGAGAGAGACCACAGGAGAGATAAGCGAGTCAGAGAAAAGGAAGGAGACAGAAAGAGGCTTCAAGAGACAGAGTCACAGAGGACAGACAGAGGCTGAGAGGGACCACATGAAGGACCACGTGCCACTGCCTCCCTAGACCCCAGAAGCACATATTCTGTGGGCAGCTGCCCGTCCCCGGCTGCTGGACAGCAGGGGAACCTGTGCACAGAGAAGAGGAGACAGAGCGTGCCCCTCCCGGCACTGGCTCGATGGCCAGCACCCTAACTGTGGTCCCTGACTGACCGCACCCTCGAATTGCAAAGCAGAGTGTAGAGCTGCCTTTCCTTCAAGAAGTCTTCAAGAAAGAGGACCAGCTGGTCTGGCCAGGGCTCCTGACTGCCCAAGGACTGCGGCCAGACAGCGTGGCCCTTGCTCCTGAAGTGATCCCCTACCTGGGATGTGTCTTCACATCCGTGGGTCCATGTTTACCGAGCAGGGCTGTTGGTGGCCAAGCACAGCCGAGCCTCTGGGGATGGTGGTGCTTTTCGTGCTGTCTGTGATGTGGCTGCTGGTGACCTTACAGACAGTGCAATCAAACACTGCCTCATCTTCTGCCCACCCCCCCCCCACAGGTCTTGAGTGCTTGTGGGCACCAGGCTTTGAGAGGAGACAAAGCTTGAGAGAGAATATTGCAGGCTTGGCCCTCTGTTCCGCCCTCCACCGTGTTCAACACTGTCACATGAGAGTCCACTGCCACAATCTCAGGGTTAATCCATCCCACTGACCCACTGAGCACCCCCTCTTTCTCACCGACCCTCCACTCTTCCTCTCCAGGCATGCCTCTTTCCTGCAGCCTTTCCAAAGCACGGGAGGCCAAGTCTCCCCATCTTTGTCTCCCAGGAGCCCCCGGCTGCGCTTCCTTGGAGAGACCTGCGCATGCCGCTGGCCGTCGGCACAATCTCAGTCCGCGTTGGCAGCTCCATGGTCCAGAGGCCGCGGCTCTTCCTGCGTGTTTTGTGTTCCTTATCTGACTTCCACCTGCATGCGGTGTTTGAAAATGCCCTGGCATGGTCTGGGGTGCCTTAGTCCACAAAGTGTCTGCCTTCACTCTTTAACCTTTTAAAAGAAGTCCCACACCGCCTATTTGTCCAATGTGCTGTGCACCGCCATGTCCTCTGAGCACTGGATCCATCTTTTCCCCATCTGCCCTGATGTTGTCTATTGGTCCACTTATGGGAACTTGAGTTTCCTTTGCATCGAAGCACAATTCTTATAGGAAAAGATCTTGTGCTGGCAAGTGGGACATCGGTCTGCTGAAGGGTCCGTTCCAGAAACCGAGACCACCCGTGGCACTGATGTTCGTAGGTGTAGGTGGACCAGGAAGGTGCCAGACAGTGCAGAGAGCTGGGCCCTGGATCATAGAGTTGGGAAGAAGCTGAAGAAAATCCAGAAGGAAGGCTGAGCCAGAGAGAAGGTACAGGAGTATGTTCCATGCTGGGACAGGGAGGACTGGGCTTTGGGGAGAGAGCCAGCCTGTCCTCAGGAAAGTGAGTTCACTCACCCAAGACTTTCTCAGTGGCAATGCAATGAGGGGTGTGTGGCTCCTTACACACTGTGATGGTCATGTACTTGATGTCAATTTCAGCACTGGGAGTGTAGGGGTGGAGTCTAGCCTATCAATCTGGAGATAGCCAATGAGGCCTCTATGTGGGCATGGCTTTATCCTGAGAATTCTGGGAAATCTTGCAGTATTTCCCAATTGGAGGAGAGAGACTTAACTCAGTTATGTGGAGACGAACTACTGACAAGATGAGATGACAGCAAGCTGATAGGTCCTGATTCTTGGAGACTGGAGGAGCCGGAGGAGAAGCCACATAGTCTTACCCTGATGGAACCAAACTTATGGGGCTGGAGAAGTCACGTGGAAACTCCTGCCAGTGCTGAGATGCTTGGGAGACCACAGGGAAACCATACCAGAGCTGAGATGCTTTTACCACCAATACTGCTGATGGACTCTGAAGCCCGCAAACAAGGGGACATAGGAAGACCCCTGCCAGCGCGGGGATGCCTCCACTGCTTCTACTGCCACTGGACGCACAAAACTCTGCACACACTTGCCTATGATTGTCCTGATGTCATTGCATGTGCTTTGTGAGTCAGAAGGAGACTTTATAGACTGGTATAAGACACATGGGCTCATATCTTGGGTGGACTGGGTTGAGATGCTTTCTCAATGTTCCATTCCTCTTGCTTATAAACCTTTCCCTTATATCCATATGTGTGTTTATGAATTTGTTTCTCTAGCCTACCCAGACTAACATACACACAGCACCACATCTCCTGTGCAGAAGCTGGTGGACAGCAGCGGGGACCGGCTCTGTGCCTCTGCAGAATGCCATCCCCAAGCAGGGTGGTTTCTGAGGGAGCAGGCATGTTTGGTGTATGTGGCACTGACCCTGCAGGGGCCCATCCCATCTGGGAGAACAGGGCTAAGCTCTAGTCTCTCAGCTCCCAGGAGGGTTTTCATGCTCCCAGGCAGCCACAGGAACCCAGCTTGGACTCCGCGGAGGATGTGGAACAGGAAAAGTCACGACTGATGTCCCGTGGTCTGGGCTGAAAGCAGGGGATACCAGAAAGAGGATTACCGTGTGGTATTGCCTGTGCTGAGTCATCGACTGTATCCTTTCTGTGGATCTGAGCAACGATGGGTAACAGGAAGAATGGGCATTCCAGAACACTGCACTCTGCTCAGACTGAGCCTCCACATGGGCCAAGATGCAGGCGTTCCCACAAACAAGGGTTATTGGGTTTAAATCAGGAAACGTGTGTGTTGGGTTGCATCTTTCTAGCATGTTGATGCACTGTGTCTGGGGAGTCAGTAATCCAGAAAGCTGGACATTACGGAGAAGGGCATGCTACCAAGACAGGAGGATGACCCCGTGAAGCCTTCTGATGGGCAGATGACACCATCTTGCTCCAGGACAGGAAAGAGGGCTTAATGGGGAATTCGACCTTCAGTGGGGATTGCACCTCCACTTACAGGAAACAAAAGTCCTCAGGGCAGAACCACTAAGCATGATCATGACAACCGAGGAATTATTAAAGATGTCAAAGATTTGATGCTATCTTGATCAACAATCGATACTTGTGAAAGTAGCAGTTAAAAATCAAACAAAATATTGCACCAGGCGACTGACCCAGCTTGCAGGGATTTCAACGTTTCATGTGCATGTGAAAGGGTAATCATGATAGAGACCAGGAATTCTTGAAGTGTGGCCTGGACAAAGCACGGTGGCACATAGTACGGTGGCACCGTGAGTTAGGCATTGGGCTGCTAACCACCAGGTCTGCAGTGGGGAACCACCAGCCTCTCCTCTACCACGCTTAAAGAGTGACAATCTTGGAAACCCACAAGAGAAGTTCTGAAGGGTCCTGTCGTAGTCTGTAGGGATATGTGTTCATCTGGGTAGACTACAGAAACAAGTCCATATGTGTGTAAGAGAGAACTTTATATCAAAGAATAATTGCATATTAATAAAACATCCCAGTTCAGTTCTGATCAAGTCCATAAGTTCGATATTAAACCATATGTCTGATACCAACCTATAAAGTCCTCTTCAGACTCACACAACACATGCAATGACGCTGAATGCAGGAAGATCACGGGCCAGTAAGTGGAAAGTCTCGTGGATCCAGTGGTGGTGGAAGCATCTCTGCACTGCGGGGGTCTCCACGTGGCTCCTCCAGCTCCAGGGCTCTCGCTCCATCCACATTGTTCCAAGTGGCTTGTCAACAGGAATGTGTGGCAGGGAGTGTGTCTGGCCTCCGACGCGCTGTTTATCTCCTTTGCACCTCCAGTTGAGGTGGTCAGGCTGCTGCCTGATTGACAGGCTGGCCCCCACCTCTTGGCAAGTAAGCAGGAGATGCTTTTCCTGTCTCAGGACAGTTCGCTAGGGTCCTTGAGCATGCCTGCAAGGTCACTAAGAGTCAGAGCTGGCTCAAATGCACGAGCATCCTCCTTGCTGTCCGGGGGCCACAAGAACAAAGGCACCTCTCTTGAAAGAAGCACACTCAGCATGCCCCTCGCTTGGAAGCTGCCAAAGCAGCCTCCCCTACTTCAGACCTGTGATTGGGAAGGACCGGTCCCTGGAGGGCATCGAGCTCGGTAAAGTGAAGGGTCGATGGAAAAGAAAACCCCAACTAAGACGAACTGGCACAACGGGCTGAAACACTGAATGAGAGGCTGGTGCCCGGCCTGGCTGTCCGTGCAGTGCTGTGCGTCAGAACCAAGGTGACAGCACCCAATGACACCAAACTCACGTGCATGTGCTGGAGGAATCCTCTCATGGCCCATCACTAGCGAGTGCAGCTTCCCATCCCAGTAGGTGGCCGGGGGACCTGGGTTTGGTTTCCAGCCACCGCTCCCTACCCTCTCTCTGCCAGGGAGACTGCCTGTGGCTAAGACTCAAAACGGTGATGCTTTCGTCAGAGTTTCTGGACCGGACAGACTGCGAGAAAGGCCAGCCACCTGCTCACGACCAGAGCCAGCGTCAGCCTCCTCACGCCCACAGCAGTCTGACCATCGCAGCACCGAGCTATGTTGGTGTCCACGGTGGGGCCACCGTGTGAGAATCGGGAGGGACCAAGTGGAATCACTGCGACTGCTCTGAGAGCCCCCTGGAGCTGTGCCACCTCTAGGGCGAGCGAGGTGAGGTGCAGGGCTGGACAGACAAAGGGCTCCAAGGCCTGCCTCTGCCCCTGGGCCCCCAGCACCCCACTGCCAGGCAAGCAGGAGTCATCCAACAGCGTCTCACCCTGGTCTGCCTCGATTCAGTGGCTGCCTTCAGCCAGCTGGATGGTCCTGTGCTGAGTCACCCCTGTGGAGTCCTGAGAGAATACACACATAGCAGTGACTTTCCACAAACAGATGCATGTGACTGACATTTGACAATACTTTTGTCATTAGGCAGGATTCTGGGCCTGGAAGCAAGGTGGGGGCAGCTGGGGCCGCAACTCTGCTGGACTGGCTCCGCCCTCCCTGTGGCTATGTGGCCGTCGGTTGGAGGCACTCCTGGTCCAGGGTCCCTGATCTAAAGCATCCCCACAGGACATCCCGAGGTCAGCAGGCTTCCCAACAGTGAGCAAACTGAGCCAGGGACACCTCGCCCCCACCCCCTACCCCAAGGGCAGCTTGTGCAAGACTTCATAACAAAGACCCTGTCCTTCTTGTCACCTCCTTTTCTTGCATTGTTTGGAAGAGAGCTGAACAAGTCATTTACAGGCCAAAGAGGACAAAGCCAAGAGGTTACGGTGTTCCTCAGACCCCCTCTCTGGACACCAGGAAGTCAGGGACCAGGAATGGACCCCACAGTCCAGGAGAGACAGACATCTCCACATCAGGAAACGGGAAGACTGGAAGGCAAACAGCATCATCGTGAGAGGCACATAGGAACCGAGGTGTCTCAAGTGGTGGACGGCCACAGGCCTCTGCCATTCAAGGGGAAGCCGAAGCCTTCCCAGAGAATCTCAGCGATTTCTCCTCTGCCGTTGAAAACCTTGACAGAAAGCAGCAGCCAAGGTGGACAGCACGGAGGAGCCTTCCCGACACCACTCTCCGTTGTGTCGAGCATCTTTCCCGCTGTGTGCACGGCGTCGGTGCGATCATCATCCAGGAACAACCGGTAAATGGCCACCCTTTGCTGCATTGCTTCACACCAGACCCACACCAGAGGTGGTTTACAAAAGGCCTCTACAATCACCAGTGTGTGTGTGTGTGTGTGTGTGTGTCTGTGTGTGTTCACGCGCACGTGTGCGTGCGTGCGTGCGTGCTTGTTGTTTGGTTGATTGTGTGGGAAGACTTACAGATTCTCATCAGAGGATCAGAAAGGCCCAGGACTCTGAGTCTGCCATAGGGAAACCCAATATTGGGGGCTTTTGAAGGCCTGGTCCACTGGAGAGTTCCACTTGCAGGGAGTGGGTATCTGTTTCTGTTGTCAGCATCTCCACCTCCAGGGAGTACCTGGCCCCACCCCTAAGGAGGCATCTCCAAGCTGTGACTTGATTGACAGGTTGGAGCCTGCCCTTACCCATTCATACATATTCGAGTTGACATAAAATCCTCTAATCACCATCTCCATTTAGCTGTGATCCACATGACAGGCTCAGAAACGTCACCTACTTTGGGAAGCATGGCCTGTATTTTACAACAAATGGGCAGGGAGTGGCGCAGTGACAAGGGCTGGACCAGAGACCTTGCTTCTGCCGCCTGTCTTGTCCACTGTGATGCCACACAGACAGTGGGGTCTGCAGTGTCTGAGGGCTGCATTGGTGGCTTCAAACAACAGAAAAGGGCCGACAAAGAGGAGAGGCCATTTGAATGCTGGTGAGGACTGTTGGCAGTCCAGTCCCACGAGCTGCCAAAAGAACAAACAGATCTGTCTTGGAAGAAGTACAATCACGGCGCTCCTTAGAGGCCAGGACGGCCAGGCCTCCTCTCACATACTTTGGACATGTGTCAGGAGAGGCCAGACCCTGGAGAAGGACACCGAGCTTGGTTAGTAGAGGACCTGGGCTGCAGCAAGAGAAGGCCCTGGTGTGATGGACAGACACAGTGGCGGCCACAGTGGGTCCAGGTACGGGAAGCTGTGAGGATGGCATGGGCCCAAGTGCTGTTTCCTCCTGCTGTGCACTGGGTCATGATGAGTGGGGATTGAACCGGTGGCATTCACAACAACAACAAGAATTGGCTAGATGTCCAAATCCAGGACCGGGCTCCTGGCACTGGCTCCAGGGCAAAGTCCCGGTCTCATCAGCTACCCATCTCAGAATCCTTGGCTTCTGTCTCCCCTTTGCTTGAGGCCACTTGTCTCTGCTGCCCCCGACCTTGCCCACAAGTGACTAGGCTAAGGTGACATGAGCTTGGCTACTGGCAGAATCAACTTTACCAGCAAAGAGCATGGGTAATGAGAAATGATACAGCCACATGGAATCCCTGCCCCACTTATCATTGGAAAACCTGGCTCTCTCGCGTGCTCTCCCTCTCTTTCTCCCCTCCTCCTCTCTCTGTACCTTTGCCTTCCTGCTTTCTGGGGCTCTGCTGCTGACCCTGATAAATACCAGTGCCCTGCCGTGTCTCCATGAGGGAGGACGCCCTGAGTCTGAACCTGCGCCCACTGGCCAGTGAGCTTCACGTTTCCTGGTCCCCACTCTGCACCACGGGCATGCGGCTATGTGAGTCTGAGGAGGGATGTATGGATGAGCATTGCATAAATGGACTTGAGTGGACTGCTTGGGGAAAACTTGAGGGGCATTATTACATCTTGATACTTTTTCTAATTCACAGATGAGGAAGGTAGCCCCAGAGTTAGTCTCTGGAGACGAGTGCTGTGCGTGAGCTGCTCCCAACACCAAGTGACCCCATACACAATGTGACTGAGTGCTGCCCATCCCTGTGCATCTCCACGATCCATGCTGAGATGAGTGCTGGTAATGCATGGAGGGCGAGGAAAAAGAGAGACATCCTCTGTGCATCGAGTGGCACAGAGGCTATAGCAGTGACCTCACGCGTGGGAAGAGTGACAATGGTGCTGGACCAGGCGTGTTTCATCCTGTCGTGCACACAGCAGGACCCTGTGCCAGCATGGACTCAATGACCCCCAAAGCAACAACCCACAGTGTATCCACTGGCTACTGGTCAGCAGGAACTCAAAAGACTTTTCCCTTTTCTGTGCCTTAGACTGAAAGCTCTCTGCAGAAACCTGCCCACCATCACAGCAGCAGGTAAGCCTCCATCTGCCAACCAGGTCCAGCAATCAGCCCACGAGCCGTCACTGACTGATAGTCTGGCTGGAAAGCGATGAGCTGAGAAGCAGAAAGTGAGATTTCAGATCCCTGCTTGTACATTTGCACATTGCACGCATGCCCCCAGCACAGGTTCCAATAACTCCAACCCTAGTCTCCCCCTCTGTGCTATTCTGGAGGCCGAGCCAGAGTCTGCCTTAGAACCGCAGCAGGGAAGCTCATGCAGCTCCATGGAGCAGTGCTAAGAATGCTGCTTGGTT
Organism: Nesogale talazaci; assembly: GCA_004026705.1. Lineage (NCBI taxonomy): Eukaryota > Metazoa > Chordata > Mammalia > Afrosoricida > Tenrecidae > Nesogale > Nesogale talazaci. The sequence goes on from PVJH01001056.1 coordinate 16,773, forward strand.
GTACTTATCTGCACACCAGTTGCAGAGGACTTCCAGGTCCCAGGGACCATCAAAGGAGCTTCAAGGACACTTGCCCATTCAAAGGTATGACCCTATATTCAGCAATGGAAATGTGTCTCACCAGATGCTTCCTTACATCTCTGAGAAATCCACCCTGCTTCTCCAAGCTGCGATAAGCCTGGCAAGCTACTGTGTCCTCACCTGTGACTGTTTCCTACTGCAGAGGTGTGTGTGTTGTCATAGTGCTGAGAGCATCCACAGGATCACACATGGTGAGCAAGTCTTCACAGAGCCTCCCAGGAGACAGCAGGACCAAGATTGATGGGTGAATGAAAACAGGGAGCCCAGGGAGGAGATGGGGCAAGTGCTGACCTAGTGAAAGGATAGTGAATGGAATCCCAGGCAGTGTGTGCATCAACTGTGACCCAAGAAACTAACGTGCTCCGTAAGCCACAAAAGTCCTACAAGTGAATGAACAGAACGCCAGTGAGCTGGGTGACAACTTTGAGCAAATCTGTGTGTTGCCAACACCATTGGAAGGGGGAAGTAGAAAATAAAAAGGATTACGTGCAAACCAATGAGTGTCACAAAGCAACATCGATCAGCAGTGAATATTATTGGAAGATATGCTCCATCACCAACCCTCATTGTTTGTGGAAATTCGTGAGAGATGAAAACAGACACACAGAGTAGAGATAGAATTCAGCCAGCAATGTCAAGTTAAGAAAGATTTTATTGAGGCAGGGAGGGGAGAGGAAGGAAGAGCAGAGAAAGGGACAGGATCAGAGGGGTTCCGAGACCCACTGCGTTCGGCCAGGGAAGTCGCGCCGGGCAGTGAGGCAGTGGACTTGTAGAGAACCTGTACTGACAAGGGGAAGGAGGCTTTCTGATGCCGCAGTTGTGGCTCTGAGTCAGGATGTGGCATCCGAGCAAATCATCTTGCTTTTCACAGACCTGCTTCCTGGAGTGCTGAGGGAAGGGGCTGTGCAAACCCCGGGCCTCGAGAGATAAGCTCCTGAGAGTGCTGGAGTCAGGGACTGCACAGTCCATCTCTGGCATTGAGATGTGGGGGGAGGGTTGCGCAGTCCAGCAGGCTGTTTTTTGAGAGAGCTGGGGGAAGCGGCTGCATGGTCTGGACCCAACCCAACCAAACATCCCAGTCTGTTAGTGCTAATTAGCGCTGTGTTCTGTCTTTAACCATTTTCTGCTGAGATACAGTGATGGGGGTGGGGGTTAAAAGTCTAAAGGTTCGGGTCCAGGTCAGTTGGCAGCAGACCGTAGGAGATAAGTAAGACCATCAATGATGGTCAAGTTGGAGATGTCTCTCATTTAAACATACAGGAAACCAAAAGTAATAGTAGACAGATTATTATCCCGGGCCCAGTTAGGGGCATAATCCAGGTTATGATAGTATTTTGAAGGCACAAGGAGGAGTTAGTGGAACTCCATTGACACTTTTTAATTTCATCCGCTATGGTGCAGACGAGAGCATGTGGATGCATGATTGCAAGTGAGCGAGTTTACACCCACAAGTAAGTGTGAGACTCACAGTCTGCAAACTTCATGCAGAGAAAAGCCATCTTCAACCTGATTTGTGAAGTGAACAGATTAGCTATGGTGGGCCTTTGAACAATGATAAGGAGGGGATGGGAGAGACTGGTTTAATTAGCTTGTGGGTGACCTTGTCTGCTTTGTTGCTTTCTTATGTTCTCGGGGAGTTATTGGTTTGATGTCTTTCACGTTTCTCACACTGTAATTTTTCTCACCATGATCATAATCACTCCTTTCTTATTAATTTCTCAACAAACAGTTTTTCGTAAATGTTCAGATTTCTTTTGCATTCTGGCACAGCCAGACATTCTATAACAAGTTATCTAACTCTTTTTCTGATTATTTGCAACTTACTCTGACCTCCTGAAACTTACTGTTTCCATCTAGACTTAACCATTTACTGAAACGAAAATTGTATTAGCTGTCAGCAAAGGGTTAAAGGTCTGCTGGAAGTCATTTCTGCTGCATTGCATAAAGTGTGCAACCACTTTTAGAGAGTTTAATGGCGTCTGATGTCTATTTTAGAGTTAAACTCTGAGTGATGGTGGATAGGGAACAGGCCTAAATAGCAGCAGAACAAGATAAGTTTGCTTTGAAGGGAGAGAAAATTGAAGGAGTTGGGCTGTGATTTTTTTTCAATGATTTTATTGGGGTCTGTGTCAGGCAGGGTTCTCTTAGAGAAATAAAAATCAGGACACTAGTAATTCTTTTTATATATTTATATAGAGAGAAAGGTATATAAGGTAATAAAGAAACAGCTAACTATAAAGCAGTACAGATTGCTCAGTGCAACTCACTTGGCAGTCCTTCAAGTCTTGAGGGCCGCTGAGTAGTCCTCTGTAGAGCAATCCAGGCTATCTGGTTACAGGCAGCAAATGGCAGAGCAGGTCGCCAACAGTCAGTCAGATGACAGAGTCCAACAGTCCCCAGCTCAAGAAATGTCTATGCCAGGAGCATGGCAAAGTAGGGCTTGAAGGATCCTCAACTCACAGCAACATAGCCCACGATTAGGTGTCCCATGGGTAGCGTGGCTTGGAGGTCAGGGAACAGGACGAACAAGGCAGCTCTCTGGTCTGAAGATCTGGAAGCAAGAGAGAAAGTGGGACTTGCCGAGTCCTTCCTATCTCTGCCCTTCAATTCATCCCATGTGTTCATTGGCCGTGCTGTCACAACAGACCCACCAATCTTCTGTGGACATGTTGGCATAACAAGCCTACCCATCACAGGGGCTCTTACAGCTCTTGTAATATTCCATACATAATTTGTATCAAGCATATTTGTACACATGTTGCCATCTTCATTTCCAAATATTTTCTACTTGAGCCCTTGGTATAAGTGCCTCCTTTCCCCTCCTTTTTTTATTAAGCATTTTATTGGGGGCTCATACAACTCCCATCACGATCAATACATACATCAATTGTATGCAGACCACATTTGCACACTTGTGGCCATGATCACTCTCAAAACATCCTCCCTCCTCTTAGGTCCCAGTGCCAGCTCCCCATGTTTCCCTCCTTCCAACAAGCTGGGTTAAGGGGAATGATGGAAAAGGTGTCATTAAAGGTAGGTTGACACAAGCTCTGCAGGGATGACCATGAATTCCCATAACCTAGATGGGGGAAGGGGACGTTGGACCTGAGAAGGAGGGGAGGACTGAGAAGACAGCTCTCCTGCATCCACCAAAAAGAAAACCTGTTTACCTCTGCCTAGATCGCTACCCCAGACTTGTGGGGGAGTGAGGCAGTGGGGAGGGGAGTTGGGGTGTCACTGGGTTATTGAGTGGGCTTCTTAAATCATCATCAATAGCCAGGCCAAGCAGTGATAATGGCCTTCTGTGTCTAGGCACTGAGGAGCAGTGGCTTCTCCAGAGGCCTTGCTGACTGCATGGTGGTCAGGGATGTAGGCAATGCTTGGCCCAGTGCACTTCCTGGTTGCGTTTGAAGCAAGGTCCTGGTGGTGGGTGGTCAGAGTCACTGTTGAAGTTGCTGCTTCCTAAAGTCTTCTGACCTCTCCCTCCAGCTGGCCTCAAGATGGCCCAAGGCGTGGGCTTGTCATCTTACTTTCTGGCAGGTTCAGGATTCATAAGCTGCTTCAGCCTGTTCCTCTTGGGCATTAAAAACTTTAAATGCCCAAATAAATAGCCAATTATCTAAGAGTTTAATCTGTGCATATCAATAATTTATGCCTTGTGGTTCATAACTGGACTAAATTCTTATTATTTCCATTTCTCAACAGTGCTTTAAATTCTTTTTTAATTAAAAAATCCTTTTGGGGGGACTCATATAGCTCTTATCAGAATACATACACACATTCATTGTGTCAAGTGCATTTGTACATTTGTTGCCCTCATCATTTTTAAGACATGTTCTTTCTACTTGAATTCTAAGCATCAGCTCCTCATTTTTTTCCTCTCTACCACCCTCCCTTCCTCATGAGCCCTTGATAATTTATAAATTACTATTATTTTTTCATGTCTAACACTGACTGATATGTCCCTTCACCTACTTTTCTGTTGCCCATCTCCCAGGGAGGGGGTTATATGTAGATCACTGGTTGGTTCCCCCTTTCTCCCACTTTACCCGTAACCTCCTGGTATTGCTACACCTGCGTATCTGTCCTGGAACCCCTGTGCTTCCAGCTCTTATCTGTATACATGTACATGCTCTGGTCTAGCCAGATTTATAAAGTAAAATTGGTTCATGATAGCAGGGGGGAGGAAGACATTAAAAAACTAAAGGAAAGTTGTATGATTCATTGGTGATTTACCTCACCCTGACTGGTGCTCATTTCTTCCTTGGAACCCTTCTGTAAGAGAATGTCCAATTGTCTATAGATGTGGGGGAAAAGAAGCCAATTCCTATCGTGTATCTATGCAGAGAAGAATGTAAACAGACGGTATCGCAAAACACATACCTTAAAACTCTAGAAATTCTAACAGAAAACAAGAAAAACAATCTTGCGAGCCTTGGGTGAGCCACGGTTTGGTACAGTAGAACAAAAAAGGCATAAACCATAAATTTTAAAAATTAAAAATTTAAAGCTTTGATAATCTGAATCTCATCAAAACAACATAGTGATGTTTTTTCAGCTCCTCGTTTTTTTTCTTCTCTACCACCCTCCCTTCCTAATGAGCCCTTGATAAGTTATAAAATGAAAAGAGAGGGCAGCGATGAGGGAACATGTTTGAAAATCCTGTACCTGAACCTGATAAAGAACTTGTATCCATATCCAAGGAGGCCTGGTGGCATGGTGGCTAGTCCCTGGACTGCTGTTAACCACAGGGTCAGCAGTTTGAAACCACTGGTTCCTCTCTGGGAGAGCATTAAGGCTCAGAAACCACAGGGGCACTTCTACCCTGTCCTCTAGACTCTCTGTGAGTCAGACTTGACTGAATAGCAGTGAGTTTCTGGCTTTACCCATAGGTCCAGAATATGCAAAGGTATCTCTGTCTGCCTCTCTCTTCCTATGAGTACAAAAGAGATCCCCCCACCCCATCTGAAACATAATTTAAAGAGAGCATTTATTGAATCTTAATCAGGACAAAGGCACATCATCAGAATGTGGGCGCTCTTTAACATGAGGTCATAACAGTGCCCAAGAACTTAGTCACATGGCTACTTAAGTATGGCCAAGAACTCAAAGAAAAGGGCCACAGATTCATGACTGATGGCAGATCACTACTTCACAGTTACAGGAATGTGGCACCTACATAATCTCCCATCAACTTGAACAAAGGGGTGGAGTCTAGTCTGTCAATCAGGTTACAGCTTAATGGCCTCATTTGGAAGCCGGAAGGAGATAAATAGCTCACTGGAAGTCAAACCCACTGTCTCTGCCTTCCCTTTCCTGTGCTGAGACATTCAGAGAGCAGGCGGAACACATGGAGACCTACATCAGCATTGAAGTGTTTTCACTGCCAATTGATCCACAAGACTTTCTACCCATTGGCCTGTGACCTATTTATGGACTAGTATTGGACATATGGGCTAATATCAGACTTAGGGCCTTGATTTGGACTGGGCTGGGATGTTTTCCCAATATATAATTGCTCTTTTATAAAATCCAATTTCAAATTCACTCTATCCAGGGGCAAGTATATTCACATGCCTGGTCAGTGGTCAGCAGGGATTCAGTGGAGGCTTAATCCATGTAGAGATTCTGCAAATGGATTTTGAGCTTTGTCTGCCATCCCTCGCCTTCTGCAAGCAGGATGCTCAGAATCTAATTTCTGATACATGGTGTCCCTCTCTGCTTCTCTTCCACTGGTTCTCTTTCCCTGTTCCCTGGTCACCCTCCTCGCACCCCACAGTACTGCCATTTCCTGTGCATCATTAGACTCTCAGCACCTGGTCAGATGCCTGCAAATAAAGATGATTCAATATTTCCATGAATACATAAGTGAAACAATTGTTTCACAGTCATTCAAGTGTCTTGCTGACTTAAGATTTAAAAATACAGAAATAGTTCCGATGATGCTCTTGATAAGTCTCTAGAGGAAGATGATGATATAATTATATTACATAAAATAATGCAATTATCTTGCATATATACATATTGCAAAATATATAAAATATTTTTAAAATTATTTTGCCTTTGAAAGGGCAGAAAGTAGAAAACTGGAAGGAATATATATATATATTATATGTAAAGCTTTTAATGGCAAAAGACTTGAAAATATTCTGAACGCTTGCATCTCTAAGCTGTTTTCTGACAACTAAAGTTAACATTTTAAGGACAGTGAAGATTGTACTACTGCTTTACTTATGTAAAATAAAGTAAAAGTTCAGTGAGTAAAATTTCTATTCCATACAAAGGAATTGAGATGGATTCAAGAAGGGGTATTTCTAATTCCTGAATTTTTCATCCATTATTTTTGTTAACATTGGTGGCATACTCAATAAGAGAACAAAATAAGACTGGTTGGTTCTGGTGTCTGGATTTGAAGTCACATGAACAGTTGAACAGTTCTCAATGAATTCTTTTCTATGTAACATGAGGATAAAATATACACAAATTTGTAACACTAGAATGTCATAAAATGCACTATTTCCATGATGATTCAACATAGTTTTGAATGCAGTTCATTTCCTGCAAGTATGCTTTTAATTTCCCCATTGCCAAGACTGGGAATTCCAGAACCCTAAATTACGCTTGCGTGGAACTCGTGAAAAGAACAAGGAAAAACTATGTGGTTTAAAATCAGGAAAGGTGTGTGTCAGGTTGAATCATCTCACCTGACCCATGAAATCTGTGCGCTGAGCCAACAGTTGGAAAAGCTGCACTACCTAAAGGAGATCACAGGATCGGGCTTGGTGGAGGAAGCCTCACTCACTCACAGCCTCCCCTAATCAGGTGACACACTTGGCTGGCTGAAAGCTTGAAGGTCTTCCTGATGAAGATCAAAGACTCCAGCCCTCAGAGCCGACTGCATCTCAGCGAGAAACCAAGAGTTTCCCGCCTGGACGAATAAGCAGCCTCATAATGAATGAGGGGACTGACTCTGTCAAGGAGGTGTTTCCCTTAGTTTCACAGATCCGTGCTCATAGAGGACTCTCAGAAACCTCACTGCCATTGAGTCTGTTTTACAAACTCTGCAGCTCAGAGACCTCATTGCAGCTTAATGACCTCATTTGGAAGCCGGAAGGAGACAAATAGCTTGCTGGAAGTCAGACCCACTGGCTCTGCCTTCCCTTTCCTGTGCTGAGACATTCAGAGAGCAGGAGGAACACATGGAGACCCACAGCAGCATTGAGGTGCTTTCACTGCCCCTTTGGGCTTCTGAGATTGTGACATTTACCGGAGAGGTGGTTTCAATCTGCTGCCCTTGGACCTAGCAGCCATTACGCCAGGGGCTCGAGTTCAGCTTCCGCATGAACAGGAGGTGAATGACAAGCAAAGACTTGGTTTAGGCATAGCTTTTCCCACTTCAGTAAGTCTTTTGAGGAGAATTGAGGATATCTGGGGGAGTAGTGGTTATGCATTGGGCTTTCATTTGTGTGTCAGCAGTTTGAAACCACTATCTACTCGATGGGAGAAAGATGGACTTCAGAAAACCACAGTGGTCGGAGCAGCGGCCATCACTATACGTAGATACTATCTCGGTGGCAATGAGTTTGTTTGTTTGTTTGTTTGTTTGGTTGGTTGGTTGGTTGGTTGGTTGGTTGATGGAGCAGTCATCATGCATCAGACTGCTAACCACAAGGCCATCAGTTGGAAATCACCAGTTGCTCCTCAGGAAAAAGACTGGCCTTTCTATTCCCATAAAAAGTGATCATCTCAGAGACTCACAAGGGCAGTTCTACCCTGTCATATGGGGGCATATGGATCGTAAGACGAGCATGGCATCAGGACAGGAGGAAGACTGATTAACCAGCAGTGTGCAGACGATGTGACCTTGCTTGCTGAAGGTGAGGAGGGCTTGAAGTACTTGATGACAATCAAATATTATAGCCCTCAATATGAGTTATAACTCTCTGTAAGGACGACCAACATACAATTGTACAGATAGGTAGTATCATGATAAATGGAGAAAAGGTTGACGTTGTGAAGGCTTTTGTCTTACTTGCATCCACAATCAATGCTCCCAGAAACAGCGGTGATGAGGTGAAACCATGGATTCTATTTAGATAAATCTGTTGCACAAAAGTTGAAGGGCAAGGATGTTACTTTGAGGACTAAGACGACTCTGATCCAAGCCATGGTGTTCTCCATTGCAACATATGCATGTGAGAGTCGGGCTTTGATTAAAGAGGGCCGTAGAAGAACAAATAGCATTTGAAAAGAATACTGAAAGTACTGTGGGCTGCTAGAAGGATAGCCCAATCTGTATTGGAGGAAGTGTGGCCCAGTACACCTCAGAGGAAAGGACAATGAGACTTTGTCTTACATGCCTTGGAAATATTGTTCTGGAGATGTCAGTCCATAGAGAAGGAAAGTGAAGGGGTGGTGAAGAGAGGAAGGCCCTTACTGAGACAGATTGAGTCCATAGCTGCATCTGTCGGCTCCGTCTTAGGTGAGGCTGGCACAGGACCATGCGGCGCTTCATTCTCCGGTGTATAAGGTGACGATGGGTTAGAGCCGACTCGATGGTACTTGCTAATATATAACTCTCACATGCATGTCAGGTGAATGAAAGCACCACGACTGTACCAGGAGCACCGCAGTCCTCACGGCGCCCATCTTGCTCTGCAACACTCAGCAGAGATCGCTCATGGCGCCTTTACAGTGCCATGCATCCCTTCATTCCTGACTGTTGCTCCCGTGAGCACTGACTGCAGATCCAAGCCAGATGACACCCTCGACAAATTCAATGTTTGCTCTGCTTATCATGATGTTGGGCATGTCAATCCATTATATTGAATGTCAATCCATACCGAAGATTGTGGTCCTTGGTCTTCTTCAGCAAAGTGGTATCATCTGCATATCACAGGTTGTGAGTAAGCCTTCCTCTAATCCTGATGCTACTTTCTCTTTCACTTAGTCTAGCTTCTGGATTTATCTGTTCATTATAAAGGAATTAATACAGTGAATGGATGTAACACTCATGTACACCTCCCCTGATTTTAAACAACATTGAATTCTCTTATTCGGCTTCAAAGATTACCTCTTCGTGTACATACAGGTTTTCATTAGCAAGATACAGTGTTCTAGAATTCTCAACCTTCTCTTTGTTCTCCATAGTTTTATGATCCATACAGTCAAATGTTTTTGTATACTTAATAGAATAAAATTAACTATCTTCCTGGCATTATCTGCTTCCAGCCAAGATTCATCTCACCCAGAAATGACATCCCTCACGCCATGTCCTGTTCTCAATTTGGCTTGTATTTCTGTCAGCTCCCTGTCAATCTACTCCTGTAACTGTTTTTGAATTACCTTCAGCAAAACTTTACTTGCATTTGGTATCAATTTTACTGTTCAATAATTTCCTCATTCTGTTGGATCACTTTTCTGTGAATGGACACAAATGTGGATTTCTGTTAATATGTTGGCCAGGTAACTGACTTCCCATATTGTATCTGTTAGATGAATGGTTCTCAACTTGTGTCCCTTTGTGGGTCCAACAATCTTTTCACAGGGGTCGCCTGATACATCCTGCATATCAGATATTTACATTATGATTCATAACAGTAGCAAAATGACAGTTATGAAGTAGCAGCAAAAATACTTTTATGGTTGAGGATCACCGCCACATGAGGAACTGCATGAAAGGGTCGCGGCATTAGGAAGGTTGAGTACCGCTGAGTTAGATGGAACATTTCAATCAGTAATCCAGCAATTCTGGGGACCTAGAATTTTCTACTGCCTTCAGAGCCCCTTGAATTTCTTCCTTCCTCACCATCCATTCTTTATCATATGCTACTTCTTAAAATTTTCAACACTGGCCAGTTTGGGGGGTATAATGAGTCTGTATTCCTTCCATCTTCTTTTGATATGTATTGCAGGGTTAAATTTTGAAGCCATAAGATCCTTCAATGTTGAAACTTGAGGCTTAAATGTATTTATGAATTCTTCAGCTTGAGAGATCCTGAGTTTGTTTGTGGCTTTTGGTATTTTACTTTGTCTTCTTGTGGATCCCTTTGAAATTTTCTGTTCAACTCATTTACTTCATCACTTCTTCCATTTATCTTAGCTATTCTAAGTTCAAAAGAACATTTTAAAGTCTCTGCTGCTATTCACCCCAATCCTTTCCTTCTTTCTTGTCTTTGTAATGATCTTACGCTTTCTCCCTGTATTATGTTCTTGATATCCTCCCTCGGTTCTTCAGGTTTTCTGTCATTCGTGCTCAATGTGTCTAATCCATTCTTGAGGGAAGATCAGAATTTAGGTAGCATATAATCAAGGCCATATTTTGATTCTCATGGACTTGCTTTAATTTTTTAAGCTTCAATCTCAAGTTGGAAATGAGAAATTTGGGGCCATGTTTAGTTAGTTAGTAATAACATGTATTTCCCTCATGAATTATATTAACCGAAGAATTCAACACATACAATAGGTGTTATTGAGCATGTATCATTTAAACAGATATAGTAATGTGTAATTAACATCAACACAATTCATTGTATTATTAAAAGTCAGTGATGTTTGATGATTATTAACCCTATAAAGACGAGCATGAAGTTTTCATAACAATCGATTAAAATGTATCTGGTACCAAAATTATAAAGCTTTGGGAGCTGAAAACAATGTTGGCAAAATTGTTACACTTTACTAGTACAAATGCATACCAGTAGTCACACATTTTAACAGCAAAATGCTTGAATAGTAGCACATGTTTTGACCAACTGTGCATTTGAGGTTAAATGGTCATTGGTGCTCAGTGTACTTTATGATAACTTGCAATCTAATGACGTTTTAGTGTTGATTTTTTGTATATGTTCATAAAACTGTAGTTTTATGTCAAAGGTGTAATGCTAAAATATATATTTATTATATATTTCTGCTTTTTAAAAACATAACAAATTTATTACATTCATCTTTTGAATTGAAGGTGACAAAATTTACAACAGCATGGATTGTGGTCTGTTTTCTGGAAAACAACGAATTTATGACCTAGATGGAAGTGGTTCAGAGTCACACAAGGAACCAGATGCTAATATTAATGAAATTGGTAAATTAAATATGTATTATATTTAAAAATTTTAGATTTTATAATCTAAAATTTTAACTGGGGCTGAGTCCTGGTGGTGTAGTGGTTGTGTGCGGGACCGCGACCCATTAGGTTAGCAGTTCAAATCCAGCAGCAGCTCTCCAGGAGCAAGGCTGGGTCTTCTACTCCCACCAGAGGCCATTGATACCCAAAATAAACAAACAAACTTTGGGCTGAGCCTCAGTGGTGTAGTGGTTGTGTGCAGGGACTGCAGCCCACTGGACTGGAGGTTCAAATCCAGCAGCAGTTCTCCAGGAGCAAGACTGGGCCTCCTACTCCCACCAGAAGGTAGTGACCCCCCTCCCAAATTTAATTATATTGCTATTCAAACTGTTATGATAACAATATTTGTTTTTTCCCCATCATGGGAAGTGAATATATGCCCAATAATTCTGATTCGGATAAATTAGAAGACCTCATGGTGACAATACTAGTGAAGATGAGTTAGAAAACAGTTGTTGAAGTTGAAGAATCAATTCCAACAACTACAAGTTGAAAGGCATCTACATCAAGAAATTGAAGCGTTCCTCTTTGGCAGCACATTTCTGGAAATGGTACAACCAGACTTATGTCTGAATGGTTAGGACAAACAGATTCTTCTGGGGTAATAAAACATGCTGTTGAATATTGTAAACAATTTTTCTCGAATCAAATTGCCAACCAATCAACCAATCAAATCGTTATGCAATCCAGCAAAATCTCAATAAACCTCTTGCACTGAGTATCCAGGAACTTGAGCAATTTGGGGGTACACTGCTTGCTGTGCTGATGGTGAAGCTCTCAAATTCACGTTTATATTGGAAGAGCAAACTAAACTGGCCTATTGTCTTGGAAGTGATAAGTAGAGATAGACGGAAAGATATAAAACTCAAGATTCACTTTAATCATAATCCATAAATCCCCTTAAAAAACAGATAAATTATTTAAGATCCGACCTTTGATAGACCATTTACAAAAAATGTTTCAGGAAATGCCATTGTCCCAAATACTATGCGTGGATGAGCAGATAGTTTCATTCAAAGGCAGATCAAACATAAAACAACATATACCAAGCAAACAACTCAAGTGGGGATACAATTTGTTCTTTGCAATGACAAAGGCGTCATTATGATTTTTTCATATATCCCAAGAAAATTGAATGTGAGTTGGGAACTAGTTCAAATGTAGTCCTGATATTGGCCCAATCAATTCCTGTTGGATTGAACCTTTTATTATATTTTGATAACTGGCTTATGTCACTTCCTTTGATGACTTTAGCAAAGAAAAGATTATTTAGCTCAGGAACTGTTAGAATTAATAGTTTGCCTGGCATCCCACTAATCAAGTACAAAGATTTGAGGAAAAGAGGCAAAGAATCCCATCAAGAAGTGACTGCTCTAGTTGAAGAAATTACTGAAGTACGTGTTGTGAAATAGGCAGATAATAGAGTCATAAACCTTATGTCAATTTTTGCCTCGGCAGAACCAAAGGTCAACTGTAAACAATATGACAAAAAGATAAAATAAACCATCACAATTGATTGCCCTGCTATTGTGAAAATCTTCAATCAGTTTATGGGAGGTGTTAATTTGATGGACTCGCTAATTGCCCTATATAGAATTCACATCAGATCGAAAAAACATTATCACAAATTATTTTTATAGCTATAACAGTTATAGATATAACTGTTGTGAACTCTTGACTACTTTATCATAGAAACTGAGAGCCTTCGGTTACCAAAAAGAAAAAGATGCAAAGTCTGCAAGAGTTCAAAATGAGCATCACTGGAACACTTCTTCTCAAAGTAGACCAACAACAAGAGGCAGACCTTCTACTAGCTCTACTGATGTTGAGTTTGCTAACAAACAGAGAAGCAGTCCTGTCACCAAAAGTATCCCTGAAAGAGATACCCATTTGGATGGTCTTCATCATTACCCCGAGGTCACTATCAGAGGAATATGCAAAATTGTAAATTGCAAGAGTCCACCAGTATTCTTCTGCAGCAAATGCAAAGTTCATCTTTATATCACACACACAAAGATTGTTTTGTTCAATTTCACACTAACTAAAATTATAAACATATAAATTTTGTACTATATTTCTTAAATAAAATAAATTTTCAGTTTGTCATTTTATTTAATAAAATAAGATGAAAAATAATATAGAAATTAAGGTACATTTTTATTCTTGTATTATAAATCCATGGATGAATGTGGCAGTTTAGTTACATTTTTAAAATATTGCAAATTTATTTTTAATATATTTTGGTTGTTATGTATATTAATAACTACTAAAGTAAATAATAAAAACAAAAATATTTTTCCTGAAATTAAAAATTCAGGCGGTATAGGGCTAAAGATTTCCATTCATCTGCATCAATGAGTAATTTTGAAACCAAAGCTGTCAGCTAAGTGATAGACACTATCTGTTCACATGCTAAAATTTCACATATTAGTGTACTGCTCAAGACAGCAGACTACAGAAAGTAGCTGTCACTGCTGGGAACAAAGGGTAGGTTTTATAAATTCTGTCAAATAAATAACATGGCATCTTAATGCTATCATTTAAGTTGACTCCAAAACTATCACAATCAGGTAGCGTTGTTGCTTATCATTCAATAAAAATGTGTACTGTGTTAGCCTTACCAAAAAATATTCTGACGTGGTAATTGGCATTATCCAATAGTTTTTACCTCATGGTGTAGTTTAATTGCTTCTATAGGTAAGAACAATTATTCTGACTAGAATATTGAAGAATTGTCAATTAGAGGAGAAAACCAGTGGGAGAGAAATAGGGACAGTCCATGAAAAAGATGTCAATAACTTCATAAACTGTCTAGGAGTGGAAACGGTGAGGAGAGGCCGGTGTCCAGAAAGACCCCAAAGAGCAGCAGAATCAGTTTACCTGGAGAGTGGATGTATGATTGTGAACAGAGCCATTTAGTCATAGGCTTTGGACAACAGATTTGATGGAGAGGATGGAAACGTTCTGTCCAGGCACCTGGACTCAGGGTTGGCACTCGGCAATGAGGACAGCATTGTTGGAGTGGCTGCAGGCAGTTGGGTCAGTTCCTGCTGGTAGCAGCCCTGTGAGAACTGGCCCCACAGGTTTCCTAAATTGCCACCTTTATGACAGCATTTGCCAGGTCTTTCCCCACCTAGTGGGTTTGCACTGTTGACATCCTGGTGAGCAGCCAGGAGCTCAAGTGTTGTCTCACTAGGGCTCCATTCTAGTCAACAGCTAACTTGGTGGCCTGAGAAGACCACCAGACCCCAAACCAAAGGTACTTCCTTCAAGTTGACTCTGACTCATAGTGACCTTGTAGGACAAGGTAGAACTCCCTGGTGAGTTTTCTAGACTATCACTCTTTATGGGAGTAGAAAGCTCTGTCTTTCTCCCCAGGAGCAGCTGGTGATTTGGAACTGCTGATCTTGCAACCAGCAGTCCAGTACATACCCACTGTGTAACCAGGGTTCTTGGGGACCACCAAAAGTGGATGTATTTAGAAAACAGAATGTGGTTTTCCCACAGTAATGGAGACTATAAGTTGAAATCAGATTCTCAACCCTGTCAATTCCTTGTAAGTGTTCCCAAGAATTCCTTGCGTAGTGTCTGTCTTGTCTTGTGGGTCTTTGTGTGTCCACGTCTCTTTGGGTCTTTTATATCTTAAGAGTGACAGGTTTACACCTAAGCATGACCTCATTAATATACAGAAGGAAAACACTGCTTACCATCAGGGTCCCACCACAAGAACAGAGACTTGGGTTTCAGCATGTATGCCTGGGGACACAATTCAAGACACACCAGGTAGCAGGATGGGGTCTGAAGCCCTGTGTCCCATGGAGGTGAGTGCTCATGGAAAATGAAAGTGAGTGGAAGAGCAATATTAGCTAGAACCAGCAGTCAACAGGTGAGAGGCAGAGGGGTCGGGGAAGGACATGGAAAAGAGCAACCGCCAAAGCAGGAAGTCAACCAATAATGCGGGAAAAGAAGTCGGAGTGGGTTGCTTGAGTTCTCCCAAATATTTCCATCTGGGCACATGCACAAACAGCACAGAACTGCTATTATTTGGGCTTAAAATGTCATCTTTGATGCCTTTTTGGAACAAAAAGCACTCCTCAGTCTTAAGAGGGTTTTGACTGAAAAAGCCACCTCACTTTGCCACCTAAATGCACAACACCCAGGACCTGGCAAGATTCCCACAGCAGGGGGTTGTCCTCCATCTCTGAGCTCTGAAAAGGCTATTTTCAATCTCTGTGGGGACGCAGCACCAAAGACACAATAACTGATCACTCCACTCATACAGCTACTCCCTCTGGGAAGAGGCTGAAAAGGATGGTAGGGGGATGTTTAATTCCATGTCTGTGGCACAGTTCTGCCATACACATTAAAAAAAATATTTGTGCCTAACAGGATAAAACTAAAATGCATGCAACACAAAATGTGTCAACCTCATTTAAACATAATACTCTTTAAGTGAACAAAGCAAAAAATAGTCTGTAGTTAACAATTTCAGTTATGTGAATACCTATAAAATCCTCTAATTTTATAAACATATTACCCCACCTATGGAAGTTTGTAAGCCAGCCACTTCATGCCTTTATCTCCCCAATTTTGGGTATCCAATTTCTATCCTGTCCTTTTCCAGTGCTCTGAGAAGACAAGCATGTTCTTTGATATGAAGAATCTTCATTCCAGTTGGAACTCTGAGTCCACATCCATACGCAAAGTCAAATCAGGACAGGCAGCCCATAAAGTCAGCAGCAATGTGCATCAATTAGACTTGAAACCTTATCTTAATCTGCTCTCATCTGGTCAACTCAATGTGGACTAGCTTGCTTAGCCTCACCAGGGTGCCCACTGACTGCCTCACCTGGCGACCATGGGTCCCTTCACAAATTCTCAACAACCCGAGGCCTCTTGTGCTAGGTCATGAACTTCAGACCAGCTAACCTGCTCTAGTCTTCTCCTCTAGTCCCTGTGAACCAGGTCCACAGGTGTCAGCCAGACTCCACCCACCTCTTTATTTCTGTGTTTCTCACACTTCCATAGTGGATCCGGGTGATGAACTAGCAAGCATTTCAGGTCAGGTTGTCTGCAGGCTCCCTTTAATGTTCAGTTATAGAGAAAAGAGATTCTTCATGACTCCCAATTTTTCCAGCTTCAGGAACAATCCACTAGTTCAAAATTTAAAAAGTCAAAGTTTCCTTCGCTGCTGTTGTTGTTATTTTTCTTTCATCCTGTCAACCGCCCCTAAGGCAAGTCTCTTCAAATTTGAATGTCAGGAGAACTTAAGACACTAGATGGGGCTTATCTTTTCAGAGCCTTATTTGCAGGCAGGTCTCATGCCCATATAAGGATCCAATTTAATGTCTAAAGGCAAGTAGACTTTAAAAACACTGTATTCTTTACTTTCCAATAATCATTTATATCACAGTTTATTTCAATAAAAATAGGCAAACAAAACCAGTAAAAAACCTAAACACATTCTTAAAAGTCAAGTTTTGGGGAGAGCTGACAGCCTGAACTTTCAGCAGCTCCTCAGACACCATGGTGGACTCCAGGGACCCAGCTAGTGACCAGATGAAACTCTAGCAGGAGCAGTGGTCCATGCAGATGATGCTCTTGTCATAAAGAAAGCACCCAGGTGGTGACCTGTGATGACTTTCACCTTAGATGTTAAAGGGACTTCAAAAGTTTGTGAAGAAATTGAATGATAAGATAATAGAATCTTTGGTTCTCATTCAAAAATCTTTTTATGCTGGAGAAATTTAGACCTGCCTCGAAATAGAGACAATTGTGTGTAACGGACCTTTTAGTAGATGTCTTTTTGTATCAGTGTTTTGTCTCATGTGTATCATCCACCCTTACACCCTCTTCTGTTACTGAATAAATCACAGTCATCATTTTAAAAAGTCAAATTATATCCATATCTAAATTTATCCTAATCATTACCTAAATGATTCCATTAATATGAAATATGGCCTTAAGCCTCTGACCATGTCAAGCCAGGGCTGGGCTTTCTGTCAGCCATTTTGACAAAGCAATTTGGTCTGAGAAATTCAAGGGGTAATTTTAGTCCCTGGACTCAAGATTCACATTTATCACATTCATTTTCATAATTTCAGACAGGAATAACCAAAAACAACTTCTAGAAATCAAAATTGTCACTTCTTGTGTCCTATTGAAGGAAAAAAAAGTAAGCAAACAATGTGGGCCTATCTGACTTCTGGTTAGCGAAAGAAAAAAACTACCAGAAGGCAGAGTTCAAACAAGCACCCACTGTCCATCTTCATGATTTGTTTTTCTAGTACTCCACTCCTGGTAGCATGACGTGTTAGTCCAAGTTGACTAGAGAAACAAATCCAGAGATATACATATATGTATAGGAAAGCGTTTTATGTCAAAGAGCAGTCCAGATGAAGTCCATAAGTCTGATATTATCCCATGTGTCCAATACTAGTCCATAAATTCCCTTCAAAATTGCACAGCACATTCAATGATGCCAATGCAGGAAGATCATAGGCTGATGGGTTAAAAAATCTTGTGGATCCAGTTGGGGTGGAAGCATCTCCACATGGCTCTGCCAGCTCCTAAGTAGGTCTCTTTGGCAGGAAGATGAAGCAGAGAGAGAGTGGTCTGCTTCTCCTGATGGCGGAATCAAGAGAGGAAGTTCCCGAATATTTATGAGACGACCTCGCCCACAAGAGAGCTGATGCTAAACTTCAACCCTTCACTTGGTTGGCATGGTATTGTGTAACTCCACAACTCCTATCCCCATAATTTGGTATAAAAACTCACTTCTCCCTCAGAAGATGAGAGCACTTGGATGAGTCACATGTTACTCAATCCAGGTCACTCTATTCCTTCGATAAAAACCATGTGTTTTCATGTTAGCAGAGACTCATATTGACCTTTTGACATTGCATATAAAAACTTAATACCCCCCACCCCCACAATGGCATTGCTGATTTCATATAATTATTTCCAGAAAACTATGTCTTGGCATTGTTTATACTGAGAATGCATTCTTCATGCTATATACCATATATACTCAAGTATAAGCCAACCCGAATATCAGCTGAGGCACCTAATTTTACCACAAAAGCTGCATTAAAAATGTTCTGAAAAACTTGGCTTATACTCAAGTTTATACAGGAAGTTTCCCTTCTCTTTTATTAATGGTGGTTGCATAGGTAGTGAGAGATGGTATTGATGAGCTCAAGAGTTATATGGACTTTGAGTCTGCAATTAGTGCTATGTGGATTTAGACAAGTTGCAGAGGCTCTTAGAGTCACTTACAGGATGAAAAGCTGCTGGTATTAATGTGGCACGGTGTCAAGTTTTGACAGCGTTTCTGACTTATAGTGCCCTTGTGTGACAAAGTACAACTTGCCTCACAGGATTTCCCTGGACTATAACCCTCAGGACCCACCTCTGATCTATTAGTTTGTGACATAAGGACTAAGTGTGGCTGTGATGCCACCCCCAAGCCAAGCCACAGTCAAGTGCCATCAGGATCATTCAGGGTGGACAGGTTTCCGTCAGCTCTTTAAGCGAACACCTACTAGAAAGGACAACTTGGATATTCACTTCTAAAACCACTGGCCGGTGAAAACTGCATCAACACACCCTTTTCAGATATGGCGCCAGGATCCGAGTTTTTCAAGTTGGAAGACTTTCAGAACATGACTATGATTCCATGTAAAGTAAACCTCAATGTCAAAGGTGGAATGAAGTCTAGGGACCTTCATTTCCTGATGGGGTGCAATCGAAACAAAAAGCATCAGCTTCAAACATCACTCACTATTGGAACATGGAGTGTGCAGAAGAAGCACTTGAAAATTGGGGAGTTGTTAAAAATTAGGCATTCCTAAGATTTTACCTACAGCCATTTTGACCCCTAGGAAGCCTGTATAGGATCTCTGAGAATGCAGTGCCACCTTTTCCCAGAGCAGCTGGCAGATTTGGATTTCAGACCTTTCAGCTAGTCACCCTGTTCCTAGTTTGCAATACCCCAGGGTTTACTTCTCAGGCAACATGGGCAGTTGAAATCGACCTTTTCAAATTAGAACATGATATAGTCTAGTGTGCTGGGAATGACGATTGAAGGACAGTTGAGTTCTAGTTCTACCCTAAAGTAGAAAGCAATCAGGGATAGGATAATTTAATGAATGTATTAAAAAAACAAAACAAGTTACCACATCTATTCAAATCGTCAACCACTAATATCAAAGAAGAGGAGATCCAAGATTTTGACCAACTTCTAGAGTCTGAAACATAGTTCAAACCTGCAATCAGGAACATTGATGATGACTACTGATTGAAATGTGAATGCTGGAAGCAATGAAGAAGCACTTGAATAATAGGGTCTTGGTGATAGCAATTATGCTGGAAATTTCATGAGAGAATTTTACAATACCAGTGACTTCTGTGTTACAAATACCTTTCAACAACATAAAGCAACCTTAGTGGCAACATGGGTTAAGCACTTAGCTACTAACATTTGGCAACTAAAGCCCACCAGCCACTTCATAGGTGAAAGTTGGGATTGGCCACGTGGAGATTTACAATCTGAGAAGGCTCAATATCAGATGATGGTAAAGTAGAATCAACTCCTGAGCCACAAGAACTAGCCAGGCCCTGGATCCCAGACAAGAGGGGGGACAGCAGGAACTTTATCTAGATCGAGATTTCCATTGCTCATCCATCCTCCCCCTTCCACCAGCTCCCTATGACTTCCTTATGACTGAAAGAGGGTACCAAACCATACAAGGTGCGCACACACACACTTTTCCCCTCTCTCCTTTCTTGGATTTATTTCCAGCCCCACTCTATGGCTTCTGTCCTTTCTTCCTCTGGTTTCCTTTCTTTACTTCTGGTTCTGTTCTCGTCTTTTCCGTTCCCTTTATCTTTCTCGTTTTCTTCGTTTCATTTGCTCGTTTTTTTTCTTTACTCTTCCATCTTCCTTTTCTCCTTTAATTCTCCCTCAACAAAAACCAAAACAAAGCAATCATACTGCCACTGAGTCAGTTCCAATGCATAAAACTGTGGGTTTCTGAGACCACCACTCACTATGAGATTAGAAAGCTCAACTGTCTTCCCTAGAGTCCTCGTGGTGTTTTCAAATCGCTAACCTTGGGATCAGCAACCAAACATGTAACCCATGATGCTACCACGGCATCTCTAACTCTCCCTGCTTTTACCTGTTTTATTTCTTTCTCCCTCCTTTTCTTCTTCTCTTCCTTGCTTTTATTTTCCTTTCCTTTTTCATGATTTAAGTTATTGAATGATTTCCTCTGGCCATTGTTCGCCTGCTTTCCATTGCTTGTTTTATGTTCGTGTTACTTTCTTCTCTGCTGTTGTTCTTTTAGTCATCTTGCCCCACCCAATATGGGACAGAAGCCATGGCCATATGGTTCAGTGACACCTTTCACCCCTATCGGTAACCCCCATCTAGTGAGGCCACTGCCTACCCCTGCATCACATGCTTACCCGCAGACATCAGTCAACATCAGTCAAGCTCACCCTCCACAGTGCTATACACGAGAACAGGCAACCACACACTTGCTCACAGTCTCTACATCAGGAGACAGGTAACGATTATCTTAAGACACCCCAATGTACAATCACCAGATGAGCACAAATACAGCAAAACCACAATGTCTCAGAGACAACAGACACTTTCTGTTCACGGAAAGAACAAGATAGAGTGGCTTAAACAAGTGATAAAATGAAGACTCAGAAGCCCTTTCAGGGGACATTGCATTGGAACTTTTTAAAATGGAATTTTAGAAAATGATTTTTAAATGTCATTCATGTTTCTTCAATAAATTGAGAAGATTTTTAAATGTGCAGACAAAAGCAAGGAAAACACAGAGAAAACCTCAGAAGGATTCTGGAAATTACTCCAAAACAAACAGGATAAGTAAGAAATTAGAAACAAGACATATAGAACAAATAGCAATCCAGAATATACATGCTAGGATTTCAGAAATAGATAAAATAATACATTGAAAATGCAAAAGAGTAGAAATGAATCAAGGAAAGCCAAATTAGCGAGCTTGAGGACAAACCTCTCAATACTAATCTTCTACAGGAAAAATTAAAAGAAGAATGGAAAACAATTTTTAAAAGCCTAAAAATTATTCAGGATACCATCAAGAAGGATAATTCCAGAACCAGAAGAAATAACAGAGAAAATTATCAGAGGTGTGAATGAAAAATTCCTTAAAATCATGAAAGACAGAGGGTATGCATTCAAGATATTGAACAAATCCTCAAAATGGTAGATTCCAAAGAAAATCATCAATGTATGTCTTAATCAAAATTTTCCAAAACAAATGATCAGGAAAGAATCCTGAAAACAACTCAAAAAAAGTGAAGAGTTACCGAGAGAGGAGAATCAGTAAGACCAAGTCTGATTTCTTAACAGAAATCACGCCAGCAAGAAAGCAATGAACTCACCTATTAAAAAGTCTGCAGGATCTATTCCTCCTGTGTTATTCCGGATAGACTATAGGAACAAATTGCAAAGCCACGCATATGGATATAAGGGATGGGTTTATATTCAAGGGGAACAGGACATTGAGAAAACATCCCAGCCCAGTCCAGCTCAAAGTCACAAGTCAGACATTAACCCATATGCCCAAAATCGGTCCATAAAGTCTCCGTCTGACTCACGAAGTCACAGGTCAGTGGCTACAGAGTTCCGGCACTGACAGGGGTCTCCCCATGTCTCCTCGCTTCCAGGGCTCAGGGTCCAGCATCCCGTGGTGGCAGAAGCAACTCATCGCTGGAAGAGGCCTCCTTGTGACTGCCCCAGCCTCAGAGGTCCGGCTCCATCAGGGCAAAGCTGTGTGGTTTCTTCACCGGCTACTCCAGCCTCCCAGATGCCGCCATTCTGTGTTGCCTGTGATTAGTCATCTCTGAAACTAACTCCCAATAACTGGGGAAGATAGCTTCTCATCTTCACTAGGGAAATACCACAAGATTTCCCAGGAGTCTCAGGTGAAAGCCATGCCCACATAGAGGCCTAATCGGCTACTCAATGGCTATCTCCAGATTAACAGGCCAGACTCCGCCCCTATATTTCAATCATAAAATTAACATAAGCACATGACTGCTACTCCTCCTTTCTACCCCACCCTCCCCTAATCCTCCTGGTATCTGTACTCTTCTTGTTGGCCCTGAGGGGTTCACCTATCCTAGATTACCTGTGCTTCAGGCTCTTATCTGTAGCAGTGTGCATTAGACCAGAGCATTCTGGTCTAATCCAATTTGTAAGGTAGAAATGAGGTCATGATAATAGGAGGAAGGAAGCACCAAAGAACTAGAGGAAAGTTGTGTGTTTCATCAGTGCTATACTGCACCCTGTGGCAGCCATGTGCTTATGTTAATTTTATGATTGAAATGTAGGGGCGGAGTCTGGCCTATTAATCTGGAGATAGCCATTGAGTAGCCGATTAGGCCTCTATGTGGGCATGGCTTTCACCTGAGACTCCTGGGAAAGCTCATGATGTTTCCCTCGTGAAGATGAGCAGCTATCTTCCCCAGTTGTTGGGAGTTAGTTTCAGAGATGATTAATCACAGGCAACACAGAATGGCGGCATCTGGGAGGCTGGAGTAGCCGGTGGAGAAACCACACGGCTTTGCCCTGATGGAGCCGGACCTCTGAGGCTGGGCCAGCCACATGGAGGCCTCTTCCAGCGATGAGTTGCTTCTGCCACCACGGGATGCTGTTGATGGACCCTGAGCCCTGGAAGCGAGGAGACATGGGGAGACCCCTGTCGGTGCTGGAACTCTGTAGCCACTGACCTGTGACTTCGTGAGTCAGACGGAGACTTTATGGACCGATTTTGGGCATATGGGTTAATATCTGACTTGTGACTTTGAGCTGGACTGGGCTGGGATGTTTTCTCAATGTCCTGTTCCCCTTGAATATAAACCCATCCCTTATATCCATATGCGTGACTTTGAAATTTGTTCTTCTAGTCTATCTAGACTAACACACACCCTGACTGGCTCATCTCTTCCCTATGACCCCTCTGTGAGGGGATGCCCCACTGTCTACAGATGGGCATTGAAACTCCACTCCATGCCCCCCCCCCAATTCACCTTAGTTATGTTTTTATTCTGGGTGTCTGATACCTGATCCCATTGACACCTCGTGATCACATAGGCTGGTGTGCTTCTTCCATGTGAGCTTTGTTGCTTATCAATCTAGAACTCCCTCTCAGAGGGATGAATGATAGAAAAGTAAGTGAGGGGTGATGGAGGACAACATGGTAAGATACGGAAATAATAATTTATACTTATCAAGGGTTCGTGAGGGAGGGTGGGCTCAGGAGAGCGGAAAAAGAAATGGGGAGCTGATATCAGGGGCTCAAGTGGGAAGAGGATGCTTTGAAAATGATGATGGTGACATATGTGCAAATGTGCTTGACCCATGGGAGGAGTGTATGGATTGTGATTAGAGATGCAAGAGCCTCCAATAAAAGTATTTTTTAAAAGTGCCCCCACCCAAGGAAAGAAAAAGTCTCCTCAAATATGTTGGTGAAATAGAACATTTACATATGGACAAGAATCAAAGAAAATTTTTAAATGAATTTTAAAAATCTTGCAAGATATACTATGGGGAGTTATTTGGAAAGAAAATTGAAAACATTGCACAACATTACAATATTTTTTGCCAGCATAGTCATTCAAATGCAATAATTTTTATGTAGTTGCCCTTATTCATTGTCCAGATTTCACATGCCTATGGGGTCATTGAAACAACCTTGGATTCTCCTCTCCCCTAGCTGGAACTGGACAGGGTTGTCTCCATCCCACTGTTACTTTATGTTGTCCTGGGAATCTTAACCAGAGGTATAAAACAGCAAAGAGATATCAAAGGCATCCAAATTGGCAAAGAAAAATCCAAAGTCTGTTTATTTGAAGATGATGTAATCCTATATACAGAAAAACTCCAAATACTCAATAAAAATTTGATGGAATGGGTTGAAAATATTGGCAATGTAGCAGACTATAAAATCAGCATGCAAAAATTAATTAGATTTCTGCATAGCAAAGAACAGGAATTTGAAGAGGAAATAAAAAGAACAATGTCATTTACAGTAATCACCTAAAGGATTTAGGATAGATCCTACCAGAGAAACAAAAAACTGATACAAAGAAGATTATAAAACACTTCAACAGGAAATCAAATGGATATAAATATAAGGATATCCCTTATCATGGATAGGAAGATTTTATTAATGAAAATGTCAATATTATCAAAAGCACTCTATAAATGCAATGTTGTTCCAAACACTATCCCAACACAATTCTTCAATGAAATGAAAAACTAATATCCAACCTTAGATAGAAAGCAGAACAACCTGGAGCAAACAACACACTACTGAAAATCAGGTACAAATTATGATGCCACTCATGCTGCTATTTCAAAACCGACAATACAACCACAGTCATCAAAATAGCTTGGCATTGGTATAATGATAGATGTGTAGATTTATGAATTAGAACAAAGAGCCTAGAAATAAAACCAAGCACTTGCAAACACTTGATCTCTGATAAAGGACGAAAACACATTAAACAGCAAAAAGATAGTTTTTGCTAACAATGTAGCTGGAAAAATTGGATCTTCACCTGCTAAAGAATGTAACAGTGTCCATATCACACATCCTGTACAAAAGCGTGCTCAAGATGGCTTAAAGACTAAATGCAAATCCTAAACCCATAAGGATAGCAATTAAAAAATAGGGACAAATTTAAGGGTTCTAATACAATGCATAAACATGATACCAAATACAATTAAAAACACCAGCCCTATATAAAACAAAAGCAAGGATTGGTATCTTCTGAAAATATAATATTAATGCACATAAAAAGATTCTCTCTTCAATGTGGCCCTTCTGTTAGGAAATGCCCAATTATCTTACAAGTGGGCTTGGGGTTTCCACTTTGTCCTTGCTTCTTTACATCAATTTGATTGCTTGTTTTTGGACTTCTGGTTCCTGTTCCTGTCGACACCTCATGATCACATGAGCTGGTATGCTTCTTCCATGTGGGATTTTATGTCCCCCTCTTGGATGGCCATTTAACTTCAAGTCTTTTAGAACCCAGCCACTATATCTTTTAATAGTTGGGCACCATCAGCAGTCTTCACTTCATTTACTTATGCACCCACTTTGTCTTCAGTGATGATGTTGGAGAGGTGAGCATCATATCTTGCCACAATATTAGAACAAATCATTCTTGTACTGAAGTAATATTTAAGTAGAAGCCCAAAGTTTACAGAGTGACATATATACAAATGTAGATTTGTTTATATAGTTTTTCTCCCTAGTCCTTTCTTTTATTTCTATTTTCTTTCCTCCTGCCTCACTCCCATGTTCACCCATAGTTCACCTCTCAGTTACGTTACAATTGGTCAAACACCACCAGGAATGGTACCCCCTCCTGGTCATCAATTTTAGGTCTCTTGCTATTCCCCTATCCCTGATGTTATTGGTTCACTGCTCCTCTCCCCTGCCTCATTTCCCATGCCTCTCAAACTGTTGGTCATTTTGCTGTCTCCTTGGAATTGCTTATCCTGCCTAGCTTATATGAATAGACATCAAAAAGGAAGAGGGGGAAAAAGCATATACATAGTTCGAGTTCTAACTGCTGACCTTCGTGAATATCAGCGCAGTACAGCATCGATGAAACACATAACTAACCTCTAGCTTAACATTTCCTCCCCCAACTGTTATGGCCTTAGTTTTGCCTCACTAATTTTGCAATGTCTGCATGTGTAAACATGTACAATTAAGATCTTTTGATGCATGAAATCTAAGATAGATAAACCCCTCAGAAACAATAATGGGAGTAGCAGTTTTCTGAGGGCACAGGAAGAGAGGGTGGGAAGGGGGTAAGGAGGAACTGATAGCAATCATGAATATATAACCCTACTCAAGAGAAATGAACAATAGAATTGCAAGTGAATAGATACAGTGGACAATGTAAGATATGGCAATAGGGCTGAGCCTTGCTGGCATAAGTGGTTGAGTGCGGGACTGCGGCCCGTGGGCTTTGCAGTTCAAATCCAGCAGTGGCTCTCAGGAGCAGCACTATGTAGCACCCACAAGCACCAGAGGCAGTGATGCCCCCCAAAAATTTTTTTTAAAAAAAGATATGATAATAATAATATCTAATAAGGGTCCATGGGGTGGCAGGATGGGGTAGGGAGAATAATGGAAGTGGATATCAAAGAGTTAAAGGAAAAAGAAAATGTATTGAAAATGATGACTGCAATTTTTAAATTATCTTAATCTAATGAACTATGAATTGTAATAATATCTGTAAGAGTTCCTGATAAAATGGTTGTTTGTTTGTTTGTTTGTTTGTTTTTTAAGATCTCCCATAATCAGAAGGGGGGAGAAGATTTTCTCAAGAATTATAAAACAACCCACAGATTGGGGAACATATTTGGCAATGAAAAACAGATGAAATGCTAATTTCAAAAGTATTTAGCAAACTGCATATAGCTTGTAGTCTTTGATGTTGATTGCAACTCCATATAAAGAAGATCAAAGTCCTCACAACTGAACCAATAGGTCACATTGCAATAAATGGAAAAAAGATTGCAGTTGTCAGTGATCTTGTCTTGCCTGGATCTACAACTGTGCTCGTGGAGGATGTGTTTGATTGGGTAAATCTGCTACACAACACCTCTTTGGAGCACTGGGAAGCAAGAATGTTACTTTGAGCACTAAGAAGGGCCTGGTCCATGGTTTTGTATGAATATGAAGGTTGGACATTGGCTAAGGAAAACTAAGGAAGAATTGTTGAATTTGAATTGTAGTGTTGGGGAAGAATACTGAAAGCACCTGGATTGCCAGAAAGACAAACACATCTGTCTCAGAAGTACAGCCACAGTGCCCCTTAGAGGCAAGTGTGGCAAGGATTCGCCTAACATTCTTTGAACATGTTGTCCGGAGAGACAAGTCCCTGGAGCCATCATGCTGAGTAGAGGGGAAGCACAAAAGAGGAAGGCTCTCAATGGGAAAGGTTGATTGACACAGTGACTGCAATTGGGCTCTGGCATCGGAATCTTTGCGAGCATGGAGCAGGACCAGGCAGTGTTTTGTTCTGTTGTGCAAATGTTCCTATGGAAACTAAATGTCCCCCAAAACTAAAACGCCATGATAAGAAAAGTTCAAATAGCCTAATCCAAAATGAACACCAGACATAGTATGGGAGAATCCTGGCCCACCCAAGTCGACATAAAACCTAACTTTTGCCAGTGGTCTCTATAAAGAATACTCCATGGAGAGCCCTCAAAAACTCTCTGTGGCCTTCTGAGAAGACTCCGCTGTGTGAAATTGAATCTGCTGTCCCACTCATCCTCTCAGCAGCTTCTGTCCTGACTGGCTCTCTGCAAATTCAACCCCGCTCCCTGATTGCATTGGCCACATGCAGTGATTGTCCTTGGCTTCCATCTTGCTGAACAGGGCAGTGGAAGGGTCGACTCCTTAAGCTGGTTGATCTTTGTGCGACACTTCTGGTCTCCATGGAGCTGAAAACGTGCTGAGACCAAAATGTTCACTTACTATCACATATGCTGAACCTGGCGTGATGATTAAATTGATGTTAATTCTTTCACCAGTTCTCGGACTTCAGCCACAGTTTCTTCATTCATCGAGGCTGATAGTATTGCTTCTTTAAGATCTTTGATTCATCTTTAAAAAAATGCTTCCTCCCCTCCCACTGTCATGATCCTAGTTCTACCTTACAAATCCAGTTAGACCAGAGGATGTACACTGGTACAGATAGGAAACAGAAACATGGGGAAGTCAGGACAGATGATCCCTTCAGCACCAGTCGTCAGAGTGGTGATACTGGGAGGGTGGAGGGAAGGTGGGTAGAAAGGGGAAACTAATTACAGGGATCTGCATATAACCTCCTCCCTGGGGTAAGGACAGCAGAGAAGTGGGTGAAGGGACACATCAGACAGTGCACATATGACAAAATAATGACAATTTGTAAATTATTAAGGGTTTATGGGGGAGGGGGAGGGAGAAGGAGGGGAAATGTGGGGAGCTGATATCAGGGTCTAAGTAGAAGGAGGATGTTTCAAGAAAGATGATGGCAACAAATGTGCAAATGTGGTCTGCATACAATTGTTGTATGTAGTGATCATGATAACAGTTGCATGAGCCCCCCGATAAAATAATTTACTAAATATGTTTTAATGTAGTATTATGTGGGACAGCATGCAATGATTTGGGAAGATGTCCACTTTGATTTTATAAAAATGTGCTACTGTTCCAGACTTCAAAATCATTTTTACCATAGCACAAAAAGTCTTCTTTTCATTTTCAATGCATCCAAGACTAAGATAGTGTATTATTAGGAGGAAATGTCTCATGCCATTCAGTCACTACAAAGGCATGCTTAAATCTATGCATACATTGGCAAAAACCTCAGTAGCATTACTTTTTTACTTATCATCATGTGTCTTTTTGTGTTATTTACATTTTACATGCTTAAAGAGCATTAAATATATTACTTTCTATGAAATGTAAAGGTAAAAACAGGTAAACAAGATTTCAATTAGTAGTAGTAAAATAACTCACTTATTTACAATATATTACATGTGTGTAGTATTGGTTGAGTAAGCTATCAAATATGAATATTGTTGTTTTGGTGATTAAATATACTATGTAAATTAAAAGCAAAACAACAGGCAAATGACAAGGTTTTAATTAGTAGAACTGTTATAACGCCTACATTTAATTACTCTGCATTGAATGTGGTGTAATGATAGTGGCATATGCAATTCGTCCATATGTTAAAAGTGAATTTAACAGTCTGCAAATATGCAGATACAAACCTCATAAGTAAAGTGGGAATTTGCCAGTACACTTGCCACGCCCTTGTTCAAAACCTTCTGTGACTTCATTGACTGCTCAGATCTCCTGTGAATCCTGATGCTGAGCTATTTCCAATGGTCAATACTGACAAAGCAGATGTGTATGCTTCCCCAGCAGAGGACATCTGCATGAGGAAATCTAGGAATCCGAATCAACTCTGTGGCTGCCAGCAGCAACCTCACTGAGGCAGGAGCCCCTGAATGGTGCAAAGGCTTATCTCACCTGGAAACCCAAAGGTTGGGGCTTCTAGTCCTCCCAACGCTGCCTGGCAAGAAAGACCTGGTAATCTACTTCTGACAACCCCATGGTGCCCAGCTCTGCTCCGATACACAGGGGTCACTGTGGTGATCTCCAGGACCAAGTAGAACTACGGGTCACTGTGCTGCAGTATTTATGGGAGCAGAGACCACCAGGCCTTTCTTCTCATGGAGTTTCTAGAAGGGATCATTTGTCAATTTCTTTGTTGGCAGCTGAGTACTTAACCACTGCACCACCAAAACTCACCCTGACGATGATGATGATGATGATGATGACAATAAAAGGATCATTGCCAGCAGAACCTACACCAGATGGTGATCTCTTGGTTAAACTCTCCATCCCATACGCTGTCACTACTTCTGCATATGGGGAAGATGGGAATTTCTGTTCCTATAAAGAGTTACAGCCTTGGAAACCCACAGGGGCAGTCTTACCCTGTCATGTGGGGTCACTATGGGTCAGCATCGACTCAGTGGCAGCGAGAGAGAGAGAGAGAGAGAGAGAGAGAGAGAGAGAGAGAGAGAACTCCTCCACATGAAAGACAAGGGGCAGAGACTGACGGGATCTTGTGAGCAAGAAGAGAGCAAACGCTGCTTGCAGTCTCTGTGACCTAAGGGAGCGGGTAACTGAGACCCTGGCAGAGAGTTTGCGAACGAATCCTCTATGCTCGTATTGAAAGAGGCGGGGAGGCAGGCTCTGGTGGAGGAAGCCTTCACG
Organism: Nesogale talazaci; assembly: GCA_004026705.1. Classification (NCBI taxonomy): domain Eukaryota; kingdom Metazoa; phylum Chordata; class Mammalia; order Afrosoricida; family Tenrecidae; genus Nesogale; species Nesogale talazaci. The sequence continues at coordinate 46,845 of PVJH01001056.1, forward strand.
TTCATGGGTTGGAGCTGCACCCAGTCACGTTCTCCTAACTAAAATTTCTCCCCACAATGTCACCCCATAATAATGCCAATTTTAAGGTGTTTCTTTCAAGTACAAGGTTGCTACTTCTAGAAGCTTGAAGGTTATCTGCCTTCAGATTATCTGCTATCAAAAGTGATCAGACCGCTGCACCCTAAGTATGGCCCACTCTCTCCTGATAAGGAAGACAGATTGTACCTGTAGAGAAGAACTCAGGGACACTTAAGGTCAACCTAGCTCGGAGATGGCCAAGGTTAAGCCACCATGTCAACTCTCGAACCCACCCATCTTTTTAGGTACATATCTTCCTGACACATGTATGCCCTGGTACACCCCCTTCCTGTTACGTGTCTGCCTCTAATACAACCCGTTCTTGTTATGTGCACATATGAGGTGGCTTGCTAGCCCAGGGTTATATCAGCCTGCTAAAAGAATACATCTTCATCTAAGGATTCTGATCTCCATGAAAGAGGTGAGCCCTTGCGTGCCTGTCTGATGTTTCTTTAATCCCCCCCCCCCCACCAATTACCCAACTTCCCCTTAGGAGGCATTCTGCTGAGGAGGCTGGTCCTCTGCACAAGGAGTCTAGAAAGAACCAGGTGGCAGAGAATGAAGGAAGAGTGAATGTGCCTAGAACCAGACCACCAGTCAGTCCCCTGGAGTAGCTGTAGGGAAGATGTCCTTCCCTTCCACCCAGAGAGGGGGCCATCTGGCCCCAGAGTCCCACACCACCCACTCTTCCCATTGGACAGGGCCACCTCACTGTAGTCTGTAGTGGAGACGCTCGTCCCTCCCTTTGTGGCTTTCTCTTGTTCTTTGGACAATGTCAAGATATGCATGTCATTCTCAACACCCCCACCCTGTTTCTACTCCTCTCCTCTTACAAGTCACCTTGACCACGTTGGGAGATCTCCAGAGAACGGGAACATCTGGTGCCTGTCAGTCAGCTGGCCTCATCCCAGCAGCATTCACCCAACTGACCCCATGATGGATCCTTGTGTCTCTCATGTGGCACTCTTCTGATCTGTAGCCCACCAAAATTTGCAGTGGAAGAAGGCTGTGCAGTGCCGAATCTGAGCCAGCAGGCTGAGGAAGCTGAGCTGCCCCAATGGGATTTGCTCACCGACACCGCCTGGTGACAGCATTTGAAATGCCTTCTTTCCTTCAAATTCCCATGTTGGTCACTCTGTGTTCCACTAGAATAGGACACGTAAGCTCGCTCATTCATTCATGCAATCAGGGAAAAGGTATTTTCCCGGATTCCAGAATCTTACGCTGAAATCTCTGGCGGCACCAACCATCATTGCTCATGATTTAGGAACACAGAAGCTGCTGATTATTTTGCAGATACAATGTATGAACGTTCTGTCTAAATTGAAAAAGGAGATCTTCCACCCTTACTGAGCAATTGCACACATGTGTGAGGCTCCATGTGGAGGTGATTGATAATCAGTGTGGAGCAGCGTCCCAGGGAGTGAGGCGGGGAGCCAAGGTTAATTACCAGTGTGGAGCAGTGTGGAGCACTCCAGGGAGTGCGGCAGGGTGTCACGGAATGGGCTCCAAAGTGCCTTTTATGGGCAAAGTGGAAGTCTTGAGGGATACAGTTTTGAAGCAGGCCAGTGTGGGTTCTTACTGTAGACCATAATCAACAAGCATGTATTTGGCCACATCAAAGCCTTGCTCTAGATGATCCAGGTCTCTGCAGACACCACTGCTGCTCACAGATGGTTCTGCTCCCTCTACTGCTGGCGTGAAGCTTCTCAAGGCTGCCATTTTGTGCTCACTGTGGTCAGCCAAGCAGGCAGAGGAGAGTGCTGGCCCCAGAGAGCACAGCTGAGCAGAGTCAGGAGCAGACTCCACAGGGACCTTCTGGGGGGAGGGTGACATTGAGTCCAGCATGGCTCATGTACCCCACAATGCTGTGGTCATGTTGTTGTTTTAATTGATTCATATGTTACTTTTAACATTTAAAATTAGAAGTCTCTTATTTAACACTTTACATTCAAAGCCCTGATTGAGTAAAAATAGCCAGTTCCCAAAGCATCTCTGAATTCCAACTCAATACAATTCCAATTTACATCTAAGGCAATAATGTTCTATAAAATGTGTGATGTGTCATGTCATAGTCTATTAATCTCCTTGTCATAAATGTTACAGGAGCTCTGGTCATGCAGTGGGCTACACACAAGGCTGTTAACCACCAGGCCAGCAGTTCAAAAACACCAGTTGTTCAGCAGGAGAAGAGGTCTCCTTCTGTGAAGAGTTTCAGTCTCGAGGACCCACAAGTTCATTCTGCTTCTTCCTAGAGCACCCCTATGAGTCAAGGAGGAATCCATGGTAGGGAGCTTTGAGTTTTAGTAAACATTATACGATGCATGAGAGAATATTTAGAATTTCTTTTAAAGATGGAACAACTCCCAGGAGTAGCACTGCTTTTAAAGCATAACTAATATCCAGTGAAAATGAAAATGTCAGATTGAACTGGAAAACGTGGGCCGTCACCAAGGCCTTCTGAGAAGGTCCGATCCCCTCACTTGTCTGACTCCAGGAGCTCAGGAATGTTCTGCAGGTGCTTAAGACCCTGGGAGAACTGGAGAGGCAGCCATCCTTCTACTGTTGAACCCTCCCCGCCCCCCTTCCCCCCTGAATGAGACAATATTCAAGTTGAGTGTTCACTCCCAAGTTCAAGCCAGTCCATTTTGCAGTTTTGAACATTTTTGGCTTTTCTTTTCCATTTTAAGGCTATTTTCAACCACCCCTCTCTGCACCCCTTGATTTTGGCTGGATCCATAACTGAGCTTGCCAAGATGCTGAAAGGGGTGTGGGGGAGTCTAGTTAAGGGCAAGAAAGAGCAAAACCCGCCAAGAATGTTGAACTCTTATGAAAATAAGCTCCAGTGAAAAGTGTCTCCAGGTTTTTGTTCAATACAGGAGATCATCAAACCTCCCTTTTATTGTCAATGCATTTTTCAAAGCAAGTCCATAGCACCAACATCAAGAGCCAACCAGGAGGATACGTGTTGAGTCGTGAGGCTAGATTCCAAGCGTTTGTAATTCCATCTACATTGGCCTTCTCAGAGAAGAGGTATTTAGAAACCAAGTTACAAAAGCAATTGACAAATTTGTTCCATAAAGAGAAGGAAAGATACAGCTCAAAGAGGTTGAAGCTTGACGGATCTGACTGCTGTTACATTTTTAAGGTGTCCTTCTGGAAATTTATTGAGAGAAATATAGCACTAAAGGACACATCTAAAATGTTCTCCCAACAAAGGAGACATTTACCTTCATCAAACCACTTGCTGAAACATATAATCTTCAAAAAACTCTATGCCCTTCAGTCAATTCCAACCCAGAGCAGCCCTGTGTAAAGCTTTCCAGATTGGGAAGCTCTGTGAGTGCAGGTAGCCCGGCCTTTTGCTTACCGAGAAGCTGGGGCAGTTGAGCCACAAACCTGTGGTCAGCAGCCAAATGCCTACCCAACAGAGGCATCCAAGCACCGGGACCAACATTTAGGTTCCAGAATATACCTAACTAGAAAGCTCCTCTTTGAGAAATAAAGAGAAACGAAATAAGAATGAGTGTGAAAACTATACCGCAACAAAAATCTCAATATGCAAATGATAGAGTGAAAAAAATATCCATTTGAATGCTGAGCAGCTCAACCACAGTGAAACTGTAGAGACTGGATAAGTGATGTGTCTTCCTGTGTTTCTCTTTGCATTTTAATCCCAGAACTTGGGATCTTACTGTAACGGGTTTAAACCCCTCCCCCACCAAACCTCCCCCGTGTGAAGTGCTAAGCTGCCCCACACCACCAGCAGCACTCGGAGAAGGGCTGGGCTTTCTCCTCCCGTGAGCAGTGAGTCTGAGAAACCCTGTCAGTCCTGTTGCTGTGGATCATGGCAGTGAGAGAAAGAAGAGAGTGGTTGCAATCCCATTTGGGAATGGATTACCTGTGTTACAATCACCAGGCAGGGATTGTGCATGTAGACCCCGAGTCACCCTCTGTTTGAATAGAGAAAGGTCTAACATTTCACAGAGAGGATCCAAGGTGGTGGACTAGGCAGATAGCTATTGAGGCCTTCTCCAGCGAAGACCTAGGGAATGGTGGAACCGGATGCAGAAGACAACTCTGAAACTTAGAACTTCGGAGGAAAGAATAAAGTAGGGGAAATGCCGAGTAGAAAAGAGACTGGGTCACAGCAATGAACAGGAGGCGTATGGAGAGGTGACTTGCCAAGGGCCCACCACAACACAACCATTTCCAACTACCATACGCACGTGACAACAACAGTAAGGCCGTGCTCCCCGCAGGACTGCTCTGGTGATTGGTAACCAGAAAGGAGTACCTTATCCTTTCCCCTCCCAACTTGATAGTGGCCGGAAGCAGGCTCCCCCACTCCCCTCATCTAGGGCCAACAGGACCTGTCCCACTGTCAGTGCTGCTCTGATTTTATTTTGTAGATCTTTAGTTCTTTCCTCGTCTTGCACCCCAGTTTTATTTACTTGCCCCTCTTCTTTAAACAAATAGATTAGGTGCCCACCCTCTCTCTCCTCCACATTCGGCAATACCCACTCCTGCCCTCCACTGCCCACGAAGTGTTCCCCCACAGAGCAAGTGCAGTATTTCTGCCACAAATGTGCTTGGCAGCTGAAGCGTGTGCTGGTACTATGATGCTTCCCTGACCCCCACTGTTACTTTTTCCGCTTCTATTTTTCTTTCTTTCTCTCTTCCCATGCTTGCATTTTTTTTCTCCTATTTTTTCTTCCTCTCCCTTCATCTCTTAATTTCTTCCCCCTACAGTCTGGAGCCAGAACTCAGCTAACACTACCCTTTGTCCCATTCATTGGGCATGTACCATCATCTGTGCCAGTAACACTGAGTAAATGGTAGATCAAGGTCAACACTTATTTAATGACCCTCAGATACTCTGTACTCAGATTCGTACCCAAACCCAAACCTGCTACAATGCTTTTGGATACTGAGATAGTTAATGTTTATTGTGCCAATCTGGCCAATGTGGGGTTAATTGAAGGGCAGAGAGATAAATGGCTAGGTGAGCCTTGCCTTTCTAGCTCTTAGGTCTCTTGCCTTCTGATGGTTGGACCAGGGTGCAGCTGCCTTACCCAGTTTTCTGATTCAGCTGGCAAGGCTTACTTCCTGCAAGACATCCCTGAGGAAAAGCTGCAGGAACCAACACCCTTGGTGCAGCTCTGGGTGCTGGAGCAGCTGTGTGGAGACCCCTGCCAGCACTGAGATGCTTACACATTCACTGATTCAGCTTTCCTCCTGCAGTCCACATCATTGTTTGTGTTTTGTGAGATGAAGGAGGACTTTGTGGATTGTTGTTGGACATATGGGCAGCACTGGGTTGGGATGTTTTCTTGATGTGCACTTACCCTTTATGTAAAACTCTCTCTTAATATATGAATTTCTATGGATTTGTTTCTCTAATTTACTCAGATTGACACAGATACAAATGAGAGAATATGAGTGTGGCCAAACAAGTGATCAGAAAAGAACCTTGCCTCTTGCATAGAATTATTAAAACAAGACAAATATCAGAGTAAAGCAAACCAACATTTAAAAAAAATAGCACCACAATGCTTCAGACACTGTAGTCAACCTCAAATCACACACATGCACAAGACGAGATGACTCAAACAAAAGATTGAAAGACAGGACCAATCAGAAAATCTTGCAGGAGAGTATGTGCTATCGGAGTTGCCCGATTAGAAGCTCAAAACAATTATACATATATGGCTACAAAAAATAAGGAAAGAGATCAAGGAAACTACAAACTAAATCAACAAAAACACAGACAAAACTCTAGAAGAATCCAAGGAAATAATAACAAGTTGACAAAATAAGTGGAAAATTAGAAATCATACAAAAGTGGCAAAAAAATCCAGAACATAAGCTCTAAAACTTTAGAAACAAATAACACCTTGAAGACCAAAGGAGTAGAATTGAATCAATAGAAGACAAAATTAACAAAATTGAAGATAATTTTCCAATACTATTCTCTTAGAGAAACAATCAGAAAATAGAACAAACAGAGAAAAAGAAGAACAGGAAGCAAGACTAAGATGTGTAGGATACTATTAAAAGAAATAACTTACAAGTGATCAGAATTCTAGGACAAAAAAGGGGGGGGGAAATAAGGGGAAAAGGCACTAAAAAATTGCTAATAATTTGTTAGTAGAAAATTATCCTGATATCATGAAAGATTAAAAAGTTATATATTCAAGAAGCTGAGTGAAATCCATAGAGAATAGATTTCCCAAAAGAGAATCACCAAGATCCATCAAAATTAAAATTTTGAAAATAACAGGTAATGAAAAATTCTTAAAGTATCTCAGGGAAAATTAAAAGATACCTACAAACTGTTCTCATAAGACTAAACTCTGATATCTTAGCACAAATAATACAGGTAAGGCAGCAATGGAGTAACATATACTAAACTCTGAAAGAAAGAATAATCTTTTAAAGTTATGTATCCACAAAATTGTTCCTCAAATATTATGATGTATTCCAAACATTTCTAGATAATCAGAAATTAAGGAACTTTGTAAAAATCTGAGCAAACTTACAAGAATGGAAAAGGGAATCCTTAAGAGAGAGAACCAAGAGTGGCAGAAAAAAAATTGAGAAAGACACATCATCCTGAAATCAGATGATTTAGAATAAATCATAAATATAGAAATAAAATAATCTTACAAGACTCAATGTGAGAATTCTTCATCGTGCTTTTTCAGAACTTGTACATGAAACTTGTACGTAGGTTATGAAGCAGTTCTCTGAACAGATCAAGGAGACACTGCCCAGTTTAAAACCAACAAAGATGTGTTCAATCTGCTGAGAAAATCATATGAGAAGCTGGATTATACGAAGAAAATTGTGCCATCAGGATTCAAAGAAGGCTTAGTAACAACTTGTGCTATGCAGATGATACAACCTGAATGTGAGCAGGTCTTGAAACACTTGCTGATAAAGACCCAGAACTATTACCTTCAGTGTGGATTGCAACTCAGTGTGAGGATGTGGCAGCCATTTAGTGTGGTGCCAATTTGATTAAGAGTGTAGGGGTGGAGTCTAGCCTGTCATGATGGAGATAGCCAATGAGACCTCTGTGTGAGTAGGGCTCTCTCTGAGAATTCATTACATTCTCGTGGAAGTGAGAGACTATCAACTCAGTCCCTTGGGACACTTGACTGACAAAACAACATGGCAGCATGCTAATAGATTCTGAGTCCTGGAACCTGGAAGAGCTGGTGGAGAAGTCATATGGGTTTGCCCTGATGGAATCAGACCTCTGGGACTGGAGAAGCCATGTGGAGACTCTTGTCAGTGCTGAGATGTTTCTACCACCACTGGATACAAAAGACTCTGCACTCACTGGGCTGTGACTGTCCTGGTAGCATTGCATGTGCTTCATGAGTCTGAAGAAGACTTTATAGATTGGTATCAGACCTATGGGCTAATATCAGATTTATGAACTTGGATTGGACTGGGTTGGGATGCTTTCTCAATGTTCCATTCCTTTTGTATATAAACCTCTTCCTTATATGCATATGCGTGTTTTTAATTTGTTTCTCTAGTCTACCAGGACTAACACAAAGGAAGAGCAAAATTCTCACAACTGTGTCAATAGGTAACATAATGATAAATGGAAGCAAGATTAAAGTTGTCAAGGATTTTCTCTTAGTTGGGTCCACAAGCAATACTCATGTGTGGGGACCAGCTTCACAACTGAATGGGCCTCAGGGGCCAGCTGTGTGATTGAAGGGTATAGTAAAGAGACATCAGACAAGGCATGCAAGGGCTTACCTCTTCCATGGAGACCAGAACCAGAATATGAGGAACATATGCTCTTAAGTGGCTTAAGAGCTAGGAAGTCACCTCATACACATATGCAACAGGAAAGGTTTGTAGTAGAGGCAGCCATGCAAGAGGAAGGGACATTAGTGGAACAGATGTATCTGTAACAAGATGAGTGGGTTCTAGAGTTAAGGTGGTGACCTAAGCTTAGTCATCTCTGAGCTGGCTTTTCTCCAGGGGACAATCTCTGATCCTTATTAGGAAGGCATGAGCTGCACTTAGCGTGGAGTCACCTGAATGTTTGTGACAGCCGGTAGCCTTCAGACAGACAGCCTTCAAGCATATATTAGTAACCATGTACTTGCAAGCAGCCCTTTAAAATTTGCACTACTATGGGGGACATTGTGGGGAGCAGCTTTAATTAAGAGAGTGTGATGGGTATTCATCTCCAACCCATGAATGTGAAGGCTTCCCTCCATGAGACTCTTGACCTCCCAGACTCCTTAAAATATGAGTATATAGAATTTTTCCACATACACTCTCCTCTAGTTCTCAGTTTGCCACATTCACGGAAGCAGGAGTCAAGAAATCAAAAGACGTATTGCATTAGGAAAATGCACAAATCCTCTGTATAGTATTGAAGAGTAAGGATGATACTTTCAGGACTAAGGTGCACCTGACCCAAGCCATGGTATTCTTCATTGAAGCATATGCATGTGAAAGTAGGATGTTAAATAAGGAACACCTTAGAATGATACATACATTTGATTGTGGTGCTGGAGAAGAATCTTGAACATATAATGGACTACTAAGAGGGCAAACCAGTTTGTCTCAGAAGTCCAGCCAGAATGCTCCTGAGAGGCAAGGATACAAGGCTTCATCGTACACACTTTGGAAATATTGTCAGGCGAGAGCAGTCCCTGGAGAAGGACATCATGCTTGGTAAAGTGGAGGGGCAAGAAAAAAGAAGACCCTCACCAAGATGGACTGGCGCAGTGGCTGCACCCATGGGCGCAGGCATAAGAACAAGTGTGAAGATGGTGCAGGGCCATGCCATGTTCTGTTCTGTTGTGCAAAGGGACACCGTGGGTCAGAGCTGACTTGATGGGACCCAAGAACAACAACAGCAGCGGACCGAAAATATATAAGCAGATATGCTGATTTGTAAATAATCACTACGAAGCACAAAGAGGGAATAGACAGTGTGCTAGGCTGGGTTGGCTAGAGAGACACATCCAGAGATACTCCTCTATGTCTCAGAGAGAGCTTTATATCAAAGAGCAATTGACTATTGAGAAACCAGCCCCGTCCAGATCAAGTGCATAAGTCTGTTATTAGTCCATATGTCTGATACTAGCCCATAAACCCCTCTCCAGACTCACACAGCACATGCAATGATGCCGAATTCAGGAAGATCACAGACTGGTGGGTGGAAAGTCTTGCAGATCCAATGCTATCATAAGATCTCAGCACTGACTCCTCAACAGGAAGGTGAAGCAGAGAGAAAGTGTGTCCTATCTCCAGGGAGGAAGAGAGGAAGTTCCCAGAATCCTCAGGAGAAGGCCATGAACACAATGAAGCATCATCAGACTGAGTCCTGTTTGACAGGTTAGACTCCACCCCTTGTCTCTATTTATCAAAATGACACAAGATTATGTAACTACCATAAACGGTGTAGTTACAGAACTTCCAAACAGACAGGAAATCAAATTGATATTAAAATATATATGTTTGAAACTTGGGAAGAAAACAAACTAAAGAAGACAAAAACCATAAAAACTCAGTAAACACTAAAATAACAGAAATGAAAATGTGATGAAAATTCATAAACAGAAAAGCTTATAGGGGAAAACCCCAAACAAAAATATAGGCATCAACACTGCACACACACCCAAAAAATGACAGTAGATAATTAATGCCTAAGGATAATTACACTGAATGCATATAAATTAAATGTACCAGTCAAAAGATAGATAGTAGCAGAATAAATAAGAAACCATGACCCATCAATGTATTGTTTACAAAAGACACATTTTAGTCATAAAGACAAAAATAGATTGAAAATTAAATGATGAAAAAATATATATCACTTAAATGGTCACCAAAGAAGGGCAGATGCAACATTGTTCATTTCTGATAAAATATATTTTAAGGCAAAAGCCAGCAAAAGAGACACAAGAAGACATTATATAATTATTAAAAGTTCAACAAGAGGACATAAAATAAACATCTGAGTATCCCAAATACATAAATCAAACTTTAATGGAATTAAAAACAACACTAGATAACTTCAAAGCACTTGGAGACTTTAATGCACTACTTTTGATGAAGAACAGAATAACTAGAGAAAAATACAGAGATGTCAACAGCTCAACCCACCAGGCCACATACAGGAATACAGAACGATCCACCCAACAACAGCAGAATACACGTTCTCTTCCAGTGAACACGGAACCTTCAGGGAACTTTCTTTCTGACATTCCTGATGACAAGACACACAGAGCCACTCTGATAGTGGCCAGAGCGCTTGAGATGCTTCCACGGTCACTGGATCCACGTGACTTGCCACCCACTGGTCTGTGATCTTCCTGCACTCAGAGTCAGTGCATGTGTCTTGTGAGTCAAAAGAGGAATTTATAGACTGATAACTGGACATATGGGCTAATATCAGACTTAGGAACTTGCTCTGGACTGGGATGTTTTATTGATGCATAATTACCTCTTAATAGAAAATTCCCCTTTCGTACATATGAGTGGACCTGGATTTGATTCTATAGTCAACCTGAACTAGCGCAACATTGATGTGAGGGTAAAATCTTGAGTACAGGGAATGTGCTTACAAATTATAAGTATGCCAGGTGAGTGTCTATGCTATGTCCTCTCTGGGTGAGGAGAGACCAGCGCAGGGATTAGTGGATGGTGAGGTTAGGATAGCAGGGTGCTGGGCCCCCCTGGAGCTGAGTCTGTGGAAAGAAGCACATAAGCACATGCATTCGGAGTTCTGCAAAACCCAGGGGTTCTGCTGCATGTGCACCAGGAAAGGGAAGATGAAGGAGACAATGACCTGGCTACAGACTGGAGGTTAAGAGCATCTAGTATGAAACTGAAAACTGGGGACCCAGAAGAAACTCCAGGTCTGGATATGCCCATCTAGAAGTAGGTCAGCGAAGCTTCTCCCATGTGTGGGGATGGAGACCACACAGGAAGGAGCATGGGCCCTTTGGAACTCTGCAGGGCATTGGGGAGGGAGGAGAGTGAGCCACACTCACATCAGAACAAGTGACTGTGAGTGCACAGTGCCCTTGATGTGGAGCAGTCACAAGGCGCAGGTCTAGGTCCCCACTCTCCCTCCACCAAATGAAATGTGCCGAGCAGAGTGCGGTAAACTTGATTTCTTGTGACTGGGTTGGATATTGAATCATCTAATCAGAGTCTATTAGCAGTGCTGATGTGAACCAAATGCGTGCCCCTTTCCAACACGATGGAGTGGTTAGCACTGCTGCTCCCCTGCCTGCCGGGTTAATCAGTGTGGCTCATGTTTCTGTGTGCTGCCTGGAACAGGCACTTCTAGCTTTGAGCAGAGGTCCTGATGGCAGTCACCAAGGAGTCAGTTCTGACTCATGGGGACCCGTGTACATCCCCTGGAGCTACGCTCAGGGAGCGGCCAGAAGCTCATTTTTGGATGACAGATCATCAATCCCCTCTTCTCAGGTACCTTGGGGTGGGCCAGAACCTCCTACTTCTCCTTGGTAGCTGAGGACATCAGCTGTCTGTCACCCAACTGCACTCCAAGTAAATGATGAGGAAAATGGCTGCTGTCGTGACAGGCCCTCTAGGACCTGCGGACACACTTGTGCTGGGTGCCTCTGGTCCTCCCTTGTCGCTGCCACAGCACAGGGAGGGGGGCAGCTTAGTGACAACATGAAGTCACAGCCGCAGCTTGATAGGAAACTCTTTCACGTCTTGTTTACACAGAACACGCAGACTTGGAACAACAGAAAGCTCTCTTCCGGAGGGGCTGCAGGAGTCCACGCCTGGCATGGGGTGGAGCGTCCAGCCCGGGCATCCCCACCTCCATTCTGCACTGGGTATTGACCCAGGCCTCACCTCCAGGCCTCTCTGGACACTGGCCAGTGGCCTTTGCACTAGCACTCTCTGCTCCAGAGAGGGCTCCCCCTCTCTCAGAAAGATGACCACATTGCCTCCGAGCATGACCCAGTCTCCACACTCTCATGTTCTGACAGGCACGGCTTTGTCTGTAGCTGCCGCAAAATAGTCTCTCCATTTGATCATTGTTTAATACTTCATAGATGATGCTCTTCCACAAATAATTAAAACCACCCACAGCTGAGAGCCCAGGGACTGGTGTCTAATGAGAGATTTCCGGACCTTACAGATAACGACCGCCTGGGTTCCACACTGATCTTCTACATGAATCATTTGACATCCACATTTGACACAGAAACTTTTTATTGCCAAGGGATCGTCAGGATGAGACAAAGGAAACATTCAAAGTAGTTTCAACAACATTTTAGAAAGATGATCAAACTGAATTGTCTCAGAGCGTTTCTGGTGGGGCATGAATTAGAATTGGGTAGACTAGAGTCAGAATCGGAGGACAAAGTGAATTCTTCCATCCATACACGTTTTAAAGTTTAGCTAGTGTCTGCATCTGTGTGCACACGGTGTTGAGGGCGGATGTGCTGATAAGCATGTGCTTGTTAGTGACACGTTTCATAGCCAACCAGTCTCAAATGCAAACTATTCCATCACTGAAGACCTAGTGGGAAACCCATACAGGCTTCTGCGGGTGACCGTGAGGAACTTCCTGTGTGTAGGAAGGACGCCCACCCAGCACGCATACACAGAGTCCAGAATATGGTTTTTTAATCAGATACATTAAGGTATAATTCACATATCAGGTCGTGCATACAGGTAGATGCACAGTTCTGTGAGTGTTGGCAGTGGCCCGAATCTATTTTCACCATTCTTGTTAGGATCTGTAAGAGCTCCGTCATCTGTAGACTCCTCCAGATCCCCTTGAGATCCGAGTCCATGGGGGGGTCTTTGGGGCCAAGCATAGATTTGCATTTGCCTCTAGAAACTGTGCAGGGAGCTTTAAAGAGTGGGCAGATAAATGGAAATAGAAAATAACAGAATTCCTCCCCCCCACCCAAAGAAAACTTTCTGAAACCCCTCATCTTTCCCTTGGTATTTCTTATAATCATGCAGTTTCAGTTGTTTAAAGTTGTTCAACCCCTGGTTGGTGAATAAAATGCCCCAAGTCCACGTGCCACACACAGGAGGGGTCAAGTCAGAGACAGAGCACCCCCATTCCATGGGGGAGACCTGAATCCATCTCCCGGTGAGGTGGTTCTGCAAATGAGCCAATGAAAATCCCAATGGTCCTGCTATGCAAATGGTCAGAAGGCTCCAGGCTCCAGCTCAATACTGTTGAACAGCAACAAGCAAAATAGAAGCCTTGGTACATCTGGCTTCTGGGAAGCCATCCCCACAATCATGAGAAAAGTAAAAAAAAAAAAAAAGATTGTCATCCTTCCCTCCCCCCTTGCCTTCCCATGGATCCCTAGGAAATCCCTCTGATGGTTTCTAGACCTGCATACCAATTTCCATTGTTTCCCATTTTACTTACATTGAATCCTACAGTCTGCGTTCCTTCTGCTCTGGCTTCTCTGTGCAAACACCACTATTGCGGGATGTGTGCGTGCTGAGGCGCAGAAGCAGAGTCCAGGCTGCTTCCTGTGGAGGAGCGTTCCTGTGTGCAGGCTTCCCAGAGCCAGCCTCCTCCTTCACCAGCACGCCGCCAGCTGCCCCTGCCATGGGGGAGGCCTGGTGAAAGCCTTCTCGGAACAGCAGATAGAAAAGAAGATCTCAAAGCATTCTTAGAACTCAGTGGGTGCATGTAACAACAGGCTGGGGGTGAAAAGAGAGACTCAGAAAATGGGGGTACGGTCAACAGAATCTACCCCACAGAAGGTGTGGGTAAACGCATCCACTCAACGTGGCCCCGGAGGAGCAAAGGAAGAGAACGAGGAGCCAGTGGCAGCGTTTGTGGAGACAACAGCCTGGAGTCTTTTCTCAGACTCAGACAAAAGTAACTCTTCACCTCAAGTGTTCCGGCAATCTGATAAAGAAGCTCAATGCAGGCTGAGCCCCGGTGGCGCAGTGGTTGAGTGCAGGACTGCAGCCCACGGGCTTGGCGGTTCAAAACCAGCAGCAGCTCTCCAGGAGCAAGGCTGGGTAGCTCCCACAACCACTAGAGGGCAGTGATGCCAAAAAAAAAAAAAGAAGCTCAATGAAAGCAGAAAAAAGCACAAAGGACACCACATCTCTGCACATCAGAGTCGAACATTTGAATGTCTTAGGCCAAGGGTTGATTTACAAAATACCCGGAGAATTCAAAGAATACTTTCTGAGAAAAACAATAAGTGTGACCCATTGAATCCTTACCAGATCAAGAAAGTGAGAGTTTAGTGGAAGTATGTCTCAGGAGGATTAGAGAAAACAGCTGCCAACTTAAATTCAAAGGCCACAGGCGGGATCAGCCAGCCAGACTACAAGGGGACAGTGGCGACTACTCTCAGGAGAAGCGAGCTGCTTGCGAGAAGACGGGGGGCCAAGAGAGGGGATGAAAAGAAAGAGTGAGCATGGGAGCAATGTAAATCAACTCTCGCTCGATTTAACCGTCATTTAAAATGCACGCAGACAAGAGTGCACAGGGAGGCTTAAGGGGAGATCCTCGGACGGCACCAGCACCTGGACCTGGTAAGATAACAACCTGTACTTGCGTTTCCTAAGGTCGCCCCAGCACCAGACCACCCAGTTCTGGACTTCAGCTTTGCAGGTCTTGGTGCGAGGCTTAGGTTTTCTGGGTCATGATGGTCTCATCTTTCAATGGGGGATACAGCACTTGTCCCCTGTGGTTGTGTGCAGAGTGTAGGTGGCAACAGTGACAAGCCTGAAATATGCTCAGATGGTGTCACCTGTGTATGCCCACATCTGTGCTCACATTAACGTCTATCTCCACAGCCACCTGTGTGGTCTCTCCTCTCAAGCAGGGCACTGAACACGTCTGGCCTAACCCTGCTGACTCTAATAGTGTCAAAGAGTCACCACAGCTTGGACTCATTGGTCCGTAACTAACAAAGCCAGAAGAAGTTAGTGTTAAGCTTTTAAAACACAGACTCCTGGGGACTAATCTTGATAGTGCTACCCTGCCCACTGCCGTACCTGGTGACCGCATGGTAACAGAATGCTTTTAAAGGTCTTGCTGTGCCGTCATGACCATTGGTCAACCCATCTACCTGAGTCATTTCTTCTTTCCCATTGGCCCTGCATTGAACCAAACATGATGCCCTCCCAGCAACTGGTCTTTTCCTGTCAGCGTGTCCACGGTGGCACCATAGGTCCCCTGAAGCAGGATCGCAGGTGAGGGGACACAGGGGACTATTATTCCCACATACTCACAGGTGATCTTTAACCATTTGTGACTTGTACTCACCAGTTGATTATTTTTTAATACTTTTACTGGGGGCTCTTACATCTCTTATCACAATCCGTGCTTTCATCCTATGTGTCAAGCACATTTCACATAGGCCACCGTCATCATTTTCAAAGCCTTCTCTTCCCACTTGAGCCCCTAATATCAGTTCCCCATTTCCCCTCCCTCCCCACCCTCTCACACGAATCCTTCATAAGTTATAGATTATTATTTCCATATCTTGCATCATCCTCCGTCACCTCTCACCCACTTTTCTGTTATTCATCTCCCTGGGAGTGGTTCCAGATTGATCCTTGGGATCGATTTCCCCTTTCTCCCCCCACCCTCCCCTAATCCCACTGGTATCTCTGCTCTCATTGTTGGCCCTGAGAAGTTTATCTATCCCGGATTCCCTATGGTGCAGACTCTTACCTAATGCTCTGGTATAATCTGATTTGTAAGGTAGAATTGAGGTCGTGATAGTGGGGGGAAGGGAGCACCAAAGAACGAGAGGACAGTTGTGTGTTTCCTCGGTGCTTTACTGCACCCTGACTGCCTCTTCTCCTCCCTGAGACCCTCTGTGAGCAGCTGTGACTTGTGCGAGCTACTGGATAAGAGACTTTCCAGATTTCCTTTTATTACTAAAATTATCGCCACATTTTATATTCCTGCCAAACAGTTAACAAGTCAGCAAACCTAATTCCAGAACATCCACATCAGAGACCTCCATCTGTTTAGCCATGGTGGATTTCATATTCTTTGCTTGGGGATCAAGCTTTAAAAGTACTTTTTATGCTTAGGAATGTGTCTTGAAATAGAATGGGGGCATCAAGGAAAAGAGATTAGATTAACGTCGGAGCCTCATTCAAGCTCAGCTCTCTAATGGAGGCAATTTTAGAGCCTGTGTCACCGTTATCTGCATGTTTGTTCAACCTTAGCCATGTGTGTTAAGCAGCAATGCCAAAGATGGAAAGAGCACATTCTCGGTGATAAACCAGTGCAGAGGCAGTGTGCCCACATTCAGTGAGAGCCTTATATAGTGAGACCCATCGCTCACAGCACAGACTAGCTGATGACCCACTCCGACCAGTGGGATTTCCTCGCCACCCTGCCCACTCCCCAGCCAGAACCTAATGTCCTCTTGGAAATCTGCTGTCATGGCTTTGTCCCTGTGACGAGTGCGTCCCTGACAGGTGAGGACGTGTGAACACAGCCGTGTCCTTAGCACGCACCTGCAAGGTGAACTGGGACCCTTCACCGTTGGCTCCAAATGGCTGTTCTTTTATATACACCTTCAACAGCAATGGCTGAATGAGGGCCCAAGGTAGGTCGGAGAGGGGAGATAGGTCAATGATTAATATTTCCATAGCAAGGTTCTCTCTCTCTCTCTCTCTCACTTTATGTGTTTCTCTGTCTTGGGTGTCTCAAAAACCCTAATATAGCTGCCTCACCCTTCTGCCTATGCCCCTCCAGGAAATTGAGTGGTGGAAAGGGGTTTGATAGGACTCCAATTTGATTTTCTTGTCCTTGTACGAGCTTATGTCACAAAATAAAGCCAGCTCAATAGGCCAGGCACCCGGCTGCCATCCAGCTGATTGCTTTCATAGTGGAGCCACACGCCTCCAAGTGGCGCCGTCACTGCGCCCTTTTTCCCAATGACGGCTCGGAAGTAGATTGCCCGGGACTTCCCCCCAAGGTGGACTTGACCGCCCACCTTGGAATTGGCAGGCGACCATGCTGATCACCCAGAGACTCCACCTTCTGAAATGTGAGAAAATGAGGGAGTGCATCTATTTTTTTCCAAAGGAGATACAAAATACCTGGCAGCCACTGATGGCCAAGGTATGCCAAGATCCTCGACTCCATTAAACAAAAACTCACTGTCATTGACTGGTTTCTGACTCATAGGACCCTGTAGACTGCCTCTGTGAGTTCTGAACAGAAAACCTCATTCTTCTCCCTTGGGATGGTTGATGGTTTTGAACTGCTAACCCAGTGTTAACACCCAATGTATAACTATCAGAGCTCCTTCAGGATCCCATTCAGGTTTCCAAAATGATATTGCTGCACCCCTTCTTCATGGATGGGTTGAAATACTCTTACAGAAGAAGCAAGTTGCTTTCTTCTCTGAGTTGATTTGCGTGGAACATAGGAGCTTATTGCTGATGTCAGAAGAATGTTGGTTGAAAGCCGAGAGTACTTGATGTGTGTTCACATGTGTGTTCTCGGTAGGGCCCTGGTCACGTGGTTAGGCGTGGGCTGTGATCTGCATGGTCAGCAGTTAAAACCCCCCGCAGCTCTGAGAGAGAGACCAGGCTTTCTGCTCCCATAACCAGTGACAGTCTCAGAAACCCACAGGCCGCTGTGAGTCACCATGAACTCCATGGCAGTGAGTTTGGGTTTTCAGTTTAATGGACTATACAAAGGCATTCGATTGCATGAGTTCTAGCAAACTATGGATTGTCTTGAGAAGAAGGAATCCAAGGACCCTGCACTGTGTTCATGAGGAACTTGTATATGGATCGAAGGAGATGTGCACACAGAACATGGGAATAATGAAAGTTTCTCATCCTGAAAGCCTCTCATCCTGCCCATTCCATCTGCATGCTGAGAAACCAATCAGAGGAACTGGATGATATGAAGAAGACAAGGATTGGAGTCTTCAGTGTGGTTTACAATTCAATGTAAAGAAAACCAAAATCCTCAGAACTGGGCCAATAGTATCATGAAAAAAAATTCAAATCCGTCGTTAAGGTTTTCATCATGCTTGAAACCATAATTAGTGCTTGGGGACCAGTAATGAAGCCATGATATTTTTAATTGTCTCATATGCATGTGAAAGTTGGACATTGAATAGAGAAGACTGAAGGAGACCCAATGAACTTGAATCATGGTTTTAGTGGAAAATATTGAAATCACCACGGACTTCCAAAAGAACAAATAAACCTGGTTTTGAAGCAGTACAATCAGAATTCTCCTGAAAGCAAGGGTGGCAAGAATGCATCTCACATTCTTTGGACATGTGATTGGGAGAGACCAGTCCCTGGCAAAAGACGTTGCACTTGTTAAATTGGTGGGACAGCCAATAAGAACAAGACCCTGGCAAGTCGGATGGATACAGTGGCTGCAACAATGGGTTGAGACATAGCAACAATCATGTGGATGTCACCAGGCCAGAGTGATATTTCATTCTGTTTCACATAGCATTGCTTTGAGTGGGAACCAACCAGGTAGAACCAGCAGTTCATGTTCACCTGACTTTAAAGGCAGATATACAAAACAAGTCTTAAAACAGAAGCTTGGCTGTCTTACTATAAAATCCATGCTAAGGAATACCCACCCCATGGGGAGTCCCACTTACAACACACCACTTTTTAAGTTCTGTAGACTAAGATGAGAAGATGCATATGCACCTCCCAGCTTTGCAGCTTTGCTAACTTTCAAAAGAGAGCAGCATATCAGGCACTGTTAAAGCTACGGTTTGAAGTGCTGCATTAGACAGGGTTCTCTAGAGAAAAAAAACCAAGGCACTCATAATGATATATACATATATATTTATACATAGAAAGACATCTAACATAAGAAATAAACAGTTAACTAATCTGTAAAGTAGTACGAATGGCTCAGTACACCTCACTTGTGTGAGACAGCTAATACACTGGCAGTCCTTCGAGTCTTGAGGGCCACCAGGTAGTCCTCTGTAGAGCAATTCAGGTTATCTGGTCACAGGCAGCAAGCAGCAAGGTAGGTCACCAACAGACAGCCAGATGACAGGGTCCGGTAGTCCCCAGCTCAAGCGATGTATATTCCAGTAGCGTGGCAAAGCAGAGCTTGAAGGAAACTCAACTTACAGAGACACAGTCCACGGATTAGGTGTCCCAGGGTTAGTGTAGCTTGAAAATTGAGGCACAGGACAAGTAAGGCAACTGGCTGGTCTGAAGACACAAGAGCAAGAGAGAGAGAGAGAGAGAGAGAGAGAGAGAGAGAGAGACTTGTTGAGCGATTTCTATCTCCACCCTTCAGTTAATCTCACATGTTTATTGGCCATGTTGTCACAACAAACCTACCTATCTTTATTGGCCATGTTGACACAACAAACCTATCTATCCCAAGTCCAAAAGTGCAAACAACACATGTCATTTGGTTCACATTGTTGGTTGAGTACTCCACACTAAAAGGAAAAGTTGCTGCTCATGGGATGCCTTCAATGGGCCAGAAGTTGTGTGTGCTTCATCTGGTTGACTCCTCAAAATGAGTCAGTGAAATGGTAATTACTGTCTCTAATTTGAGCATGATGAATAAACTTTCCCTAGTCCTCACGTTGGAAAGTCACAGTGACAAGATCAAAACCTGGGTTGCTCTGACCCAAAGGCCCCTGTGGTGGACATTATGAGTAGTATGAGTAAATGTGAGTTATTCTCACATCGTCCATGATGAAAGGTCACCATTAAGACCACCAGACTCTTCTCCAGGGTTAAACTTGCCCAATCTTGCAGTAATAACTGATTTGTCTCTTTAATAAGCTTCAATATTTATAACCAAGGCATTCTGCTTTTGATCATCTCAAGGGATGACTCACCCTAGAGAATTTCTGGTCCCTTGACCAATTTCCAGAAATTGAAGAGAAAATATTTGACATTCATGTGTGTGCATTCTGTAGAGGCCATGGAGGGGTGGACCAGGAGACAATCAATGGTCGCTCCTCACCTGAGAACTTCATCTCCCTATAGATGCTGATTTCAACAACAAGCTTAGCCACTGGATGCTGGATGTTATGGGAGAGTACTTTGAAAACATCCAGAGGAACATTCTGTACCAACTCGCTGCCCCTGAAGGAACCCTCAAGTTACTAACATACCACGAAGATTAGTGAGTGGAGCTTCATCGAAGAAAACATGCTGAGGGGTCAGCCATCAATGTTTGATTTGAGTTGCCATAAACATCTACATATGTTCCCCAGATTCCTCAGTTTTAAAAAGGAAAAAATATTAAAAGTAGAACTGAAAAGACCGTCTGAGGAGTCATCATCTGGCGAAAAAATCCTCTCCTATGCTCTCAGAGGCACAAGTGCGGGGGGCAGCTTGAGAAGCTCAGCAGGAAGGGGCAGTCTTCCTCCGCTTGGGATCAAGGACTGAGCACTTAGTTGAAAGCAATATTCTTCACATAAATGTTTAATTTACTTTTACTTCTATCTTCAAAGTCTAGGTATGCACTCAGACTGTGGCGCACCAAAGGGAAAATAGCTCTGTCATCTCAGGAAGAGCATGACAGGGCCTGTAAAAGAGCCTTTCTCATTATATGGCATGCTTTATAGAGATACCTCTTACATATGCAATGAATCTTCCCAAATCCTTATTTTATAACAAAAACAAGTTAAATGCTAGAATTTGAGGTGAAATAGACCTTGCTGGTCTGCACCATGGCAAGATGGTAAAGCTAAAATAAATGAGGCAGAGGGTCTGTATCTGGGGCTCTGTAGACTAAGGAAAACAAGAGATTGGGGGGCTTGGCAGGTCCTCAGTGAAGCACAGGAGCACATTACAATTTTCTTGGATTCCTACTTTCCTCAAGACTATCCAGAGTTTTCTGTGATCCAAAGAGTTGAATGTCGGCATAATCAGTGAAACACAAGTAAACATATTGCTGGTATTCCTACCTGCACCTCCAGAAGCTCCCTGTTACTGTAATACTGCAACTATTGTTGGGTGATCTTCAGCAAAATTTTACTTGCATGTGACATCAGTGATATTACTCTATAATTTCTCCCATAATTTTATTGGGGGCTCTTACAGCTACTACAACATTCAGTGCATCATTTGTATCAAGCACATTTGCACACATGCTGCCACATACATTTCCAAACATTTTCCACTTGAACCCTTGGTACAAGCGCCTCTTTAAAAAAAAAAAAAAAAGTTCCCCTTTCCCCTCCCCCCCTTTTTTTTAATGAATCAATTTATTGGAGGCCCATACAACTCCCATCACAATCCATACCAACTTCAATTGTATGCAGGCCACATTTACACACCCATTGCCATCATCACTCTCAAAACATCCTCCCTCCCTCCAGGCCCCCAATATCAGCTCTCTATATTACCCTTCCTCGCCCCCTTCCCCTTGAACCCTTAGTAATTTACAAATTGCTATTTTTTTCATACTGTACACTGTCCAATGTGTCCCAACACTCGCTTCCATTTTGTCCATGTCCCAGAGAAGAGGCTATGTGTAGATCCCTGAAGTTGGTTCTCCCTTTCTATTCCTCCATCCCTCCACCCTCCTGGTATTACCACTCCTGTTACTAGTCTTGATGGATCATCTATCCTAAGTTTCCATTCTGAAGGGTCACCTTTCTTTAGAACTGGTATAAATAAGGATGTCTTCCAGTCAGTTGACCAAGTAGCTGTCTTCCAAGTTTCCTAATCTCCTGGCATAACCAATTGAGTGCTTCCAGTGCTTATCAGCTCATGGGAACACTTCAATGGGTATCCCATCAACTCCTAGAGCCTTGTTTCTGGCTAAAGCATTCAGTGCAGCTTAAACTTCTTCCGTTAGCGCCATTGGTTCTTGCTCTTGTGCTCCCTCCCAAAAGCGTGCAATGTGAACTTGTTGGTTCTGGTACAGTGACTCGGTGTATTCTTTTCATCTTATTTGCGTACTTCCTGTGTCATTACATAGTCTTCCTGTAAAATCTTTCAATATTGTGACTCAAAGCTTGACGTTTTTTCCTTAAATTCTTTCAGTTTCGGGTCCACTGAGCATGTTTTTCCTTTTTGGTTTTCTAACTGGAGGTTTTTACATATTTCTGTAGAATATTTGGCTTTGCCTTCTCAGGCTGCCCTTTGAAATGTTTTATTTGCCTCTTTGACTTTATCACTTCTTGCATTTGCCTTAGCTGTTCTATAATTGAAAGCAAGTTTTGAAGTTTCTTCTGACACCCACACTGATCTTTTCTTTCTTTCTTTTCTCTTTAATTATCTTTTGCTTTCTTCATGAATGATGGTCTGGAAG
This sequence comes from Nesogale talazaci, assembly GCA_004026705.1. Lineage (NCBI taxonomy): Eukaryota > Metazoa > Chordata > Mammalia > Afrosoricida > Tenrecidae > Nesogale > Nesogale talazaci. The sequence continues at coordinate 69,202 of PVJH01001056.1, forward strand.
TCATCCCACAGCTCATCAAACCTTCTGTCATTAGCGTCCAGTGCAGAAAATCTGCTCTTGATGTCCTTGACATTCAGGTGGAATAGACACAAGGTGGCACTGTGTTTCTCATGGACTTGCTTTGATTGTTTTCCACTTCAAAAAACATTTTCAATTTCCTATGAGCAATTGATGACCTGCTCCATAGCCGTCCCTGGTTTGGTCTTCACTTTCTATAGATGGCATTGATCTGATTTCTAGGGAAGTCCATGGAAACAGTGTCCATTTGTGTTGTTGAAAAAGATATTTGCTGTGAACAGGCTTTTGACATTATTAAATTCTCTCATGTGATTTCCAGTTTCATTTCTATCACCAGGACCATATTTTCCAACAACTATTTCTTCCTCTTTGTTTCCAATTTTTGCATTCCAATCACCAGTAATTATCACTGCATCTTTATCAGAAGTGGCCAGCCTCTGATACACACAACACAGGTTCAACAGGCAGTTGTACAGCAATAATTATTATTTATTATAATAATGATATAGAGAGCATGAGAGAGAGACAGAGGAACAATAAGAGTCAGACACATTTCACATCATGGTAACATGCTCACCTCCACCCCACTTGGTGGTCCGAGTGGAGAGAGAAGTAGGAGAGGGGATTACATAATGAGGGAGAGAGCCCAGAGCATCTCGTGCTCAGGGGCAGGAGAGAGGCAGGTGTAAGAGTGAACATTAATTTTCCCCATTTAAATAACCTTATGGGGGACACATGAACCTTATCATCACTGGTTAGGACATTTCACAAGAGGGAGCTGTCTCTAGGGCCATATGATGGTAATGGCTTAGGGATGCCTGCATGAATAAGGCGAGAGAGATGTGATAAGGGGAGACCTCAGACTCCTGGGGGTAGATGAACAGGTCTGCCTTGTTAGGAGTCATTGACAATGGCCCTTGAATCCAGTCCACAGGCTTCCAGGGAAGTGAACCATCATCCTAAATGAAGGAGAGTCAGCTCTATCATGAGTGACTCAAAGGCCTCAGATAACTGGGAGCTTCAGGGGAAATAGCTAGCTTAGTTAGCTTCAAATGCTGGTATGTAGGTTGCTTAATATTTTGAAGTATGCAATTGTGGAAAAGTCGTGTCTTCATGCCACACATCTTAATTGCATGTTTGATGAATTTTGGACCAAAGATTTTGGTAGAATTCTTCAATTTTTCATCACTACCTTCTGTAGTTGTGTAAATTTTAATAATAGTTGCATTGATTAGATGTCCTTAAAGACTGATAGAGTCAAGATAGACCTTGAAATGCCTTTTTTTTTACAAAGAATGCAATGAAGTTCTTTTGATTGTATTAATCCTATGATTTTCTTATTCAAAATGGTGAACACCAGTCCATTTGGGCTCACTGATGCCTAGGACAGTGATCTCTATGCATTCTGTTTCATTACCACAGCCTTCCTATTTTCCTAGATTCATACATCATCCATTTCAAGTTCCAATTATTACTTGATTTTCCCCACCTGTTTTTCCTCATTTTGCACTGTGCCTCATCAGCAAATGAAGACCCTGAAGGCTCCACTCCCACAGGCTTTGCGTCATTCACCTCCCTGGTCAACGCCACTCCAAGACAGCAGTTGTACTTCAGTCATATTGTGAGTGCCATCTGACCCAAGGACTCCATCATCCAGCACTATATCTACCAATTCTGTGCTTCCAGCCATTACGCTTTGGTGTCTGACAATGTTCCCAGGCTGTGCCTAAAGTTTTCAGCAGCCGCTTCCTCCCAAGTGGGGATCGTATTCCTTCTTCTTCATCTGTCCTTGTTCTGGAAGCTCACTGAAACCTTTTCACCTTGAGTGATCTTGCTGGCATTTGAGAAACCAGTGAGAGACCTTCGGCATCACATTGACACACAAGCGAACACAGTATGACAAACTGAAAAGAAGTGGTGGTAATTAGTGAGCATTGTCTCTGGTTGTCAGTGAGAACTCTTCAAGGATCCTGATGGCATTGTGATTATGGGTTGAGCTGCTAACTGAGATGTCAGCTCCCAGAAGCCATCAGCCCATCTCTGGAGCAAGGATTAAGCTTTCTGCTCAGATAAAGTTCCTGTCTCGAAGACCCATGGCTCCGAATGGACTGAATGGCAATGAGTTGATAGCCAAAGAAAGTGTTATGTCCTTCTTTGGGGAGGAGTCTCTCCTGATACAGAGGAAGACTCTTGACAATGTGGACTGGCACAATGGTTGCAACCATTTGTTCAAACATAAGAACAGTTGTGAGGATGGTCGAGGACTGGGGGTGGGGGTGTTCCATTCTGTTGTACACAGCTTTTCTAAGAGTCGGAACCGATTTGATGACAAATAACATGTCCAAGAACAACAACAATCCAAAGTAAAGGTGACTTTCACTGGACAAAAATTAGGCATGGCCACTTGGGGCAGTCTCCCTGCATTGCCAGCAATGGGAGTTCTGTGTCTAATACTTAAAAAGAACGTGGTAGTGCTCTTATAGCATCTATGAATGCAGTGCTTTCCTTGAAACTTCTGTTACAATTGTTTACAATTTATTTGGAAGTAAAAGAAAACAAATAAGCAAAAAACACACTGTCTACACTCCTTTGAGATGCAATGCCTCCTCTCCTTACTGTGCTTTTGTATACTTACAGATCAAATGGAGGCAAATTCCTTAAGGTGAGACATTCAATTTCTTCATCCAGGCACACACCATACTAAGCTTGGCTTATACTGAGCAGTCCCTGGTTGGGTTTTAATTTCTGGAAGTTTTACAGGACAGGAAAACAAGAGGTCTTTTCCATTTCTACATTGCATTTTATTCCACTTTAGTTCTACCCAGGAGTGTCTCAGGAATAAAATATTCAAAGTCTTGGTCTAAATGTGAAATTAAATCCTTGTGGAAATTCTTTTGGGTCGGTTGGCTCCCTTTAAATGCTCTGCTTGCGTTTTCAGTATTTTCCGCAGCTTCAAATTCCACTCTGTTTCAAGCAAATGTGCCAAAATATTGTGGACAGCTGGATTCCAGCGGAGGCATCTCTGTTGAGGTCAGAGGGAAGAGTTGCTAGAAATGCAGAGGATGGGCTGCCCGGCACACTGGGCACTCGGAGGCAGGGAGCACAGCAATGCAAATGCTCCAAGACCAGGTCTCCTCCACACCTGACAGCTGCTTCACACGATTCCCAAATAGCACACCATTCTGAAGCAAGGTCACTTAGGGGGCGTTTTGCTGCCATGCAGGTGAAACCAGATGTGTGACACAACACCCTCTTGTAAGCATTGTTCATTGAGCTGAGCTTGGTGCAGTAGAAGCATCAAGAAGCGACAGCTTCCTAACAGCCCTCTGGCGGAAACCCCCAAGACAGTCCCTCTCATGTGCTGCAGACCAACTCAGGGGACTATCAGAAGTCCTCCCAACCCTGTTGAAGACCTGAAACCCTATACCATGTTCTTCCCATGGCCTGAAGAGCTCCCTCAGGCTCAAAAGTTTCCACTGGTGTGCAAGGGCCCTTTGGACTTCCCTTTCTCTCCCTGCACATGGCTGGAGTCCTCTAGTTGCTGTCTTAGAATTAATTCCCTGGGTGTGAGAGAAGGGATTCAAGAGAGTGGCCATCACAGGAGAAGTCTTTGTGGAACAGTATAATTGATACCTGGCATTGATGTCTAAAAAACAAAGTCCACAGCCTGCCTTTCTCACACAGCCATAAAGTACCCCATTTCCCTTCCACCGCTGGACATGCAGATGGTTCTAGCCACAGGCTTTAGGAAGCATCATCCTCTCCATGGGGCGAACAGGTCCTGGCTTGGTCTTCTCTGGCCCAGCTGTGGGAGCCCAGCTGCCCCTAGCAGCACCGCTCAGGGGCAGAACCTGCATGTTTCCCATGAACACTCACACAGAGAGCAGTCAGGGTCCAGGTGTGCGGGTTGACACAACATCTGTCCGCATCCTGACGTCCACTTGTTACCAGAAGCCATGGGAAAGAGATGCAAGCCTCTCCCAGGGTTTTTGTGGCATGCTCTACAAGACAGCCCCTTTTGAATCACCCTAACTCCCATCTGTTTCAGAAACACAACCCCTCTCCCCAACCACTAGTTCTGCCCACCGATGCTCAGGGCCCATAGAAGGTGGTTCTGTCAGGGTAATGTGGGAGCCACCGAGGTTCAATGAAAAAGCCAAGAGGACAGTTCCAGAACATTGTGACATCAGGTTTGATCCCAGGAGAACTGGGTTAGAAGCACCACAGTCCATCCTTTGAGGGTCTCTCCCAAGGCTCTTGGTCTCTGTTCTGGGAGGTATAAGTTCAGATGAGGAGACTTGCCAACCCCACTGTGAGGACGTGAAAGCAGATGCTAGTCTGGGGTTCTGCTTTGACCGCTCCGCTTCTGAGGAAGCCACGTGAGGGCACAGGAAGTCACGAGAGGGCTGAAGAGGTCAGCGTGCACAACGAGACGCTCCTCGCAGAGACCCAGAGGACTGAGGGTGCTGATGCCACGGCTAGGGATTTGGTCTTGTTATGGAGAGGAGAAGTCACACATGGCGGTGACCCAGACAAATGGATCTCCTAGCTTACCACAGGGAACTCACAGGGCACCACTGGACCTCTGAACTATTGGGCCGAGATCTGGTGGCATTCCTCTAACCCAGCTAGCTGGAGGTGGCTCCGTTTCTACAGAGGCTTTGGGTTGTGTCACTTCAAAGCGGGGAGTCCTCCAGGTGATGGCATTAGAAGGGGCTCCCATGTGGCAATGTCTGTCCAGTGTGGTGGCAAAGTCGGAGAAACTGTGCTGTGCTCCATGGCATGATGCTGAGCTACTGCTACCTGACTGCTTCCCCAAGGAGGCGGAGACCTTTGTCTATGGGCATTCTGAAAAGCCCGTGGGAGCCCGCATGCCGCTGCAAAGAAGCAGGGCACCTCTGGTCCATGCCGAGCTCTTGGCCACTGGGACCCAGACCTCTGGGACCCTGCACCAATGGGCACCTGAGGCTGCGAATTCACCCCAGCCCACAGGACTGAGTCCCACAGAGACGAGCCCCGATATAGATGACGCACTTTGCTTACTAGAAACACACCCATATTGGCTCATCAAATGCCCCGTGCACCCAGAGACTAGGAGACAGGGTGGGCAGAGTGGGAGGACTTGAACAGAGGGACATACACGGAAGCCTGCACCTGCTGCACACTTGTCAGTGAGCCTGTGACCTGCTCTACAAAATGATACATGTAAACATAGCCGTCCGGATTTAAGAGGTTTATAGAAATAAAGAGGAATGGCCTTCAGGTTTCCCCTGTTCTGGTTGACTGCGTTTCTACAGTTCCTGAAAGCCAGAGTGGCCATCTCCCCTGTCCCCTGGGGTCACTCTGAGTCAGAATTGACTCAATGGCAGTGAGTGGAAGCTGACTGCTGAGTCTGCTTAAAATACAGTAAAGGCCCTGAGGAACACAACTTTTCACCCCATCCCCCACAGCCCGACTCCAGATGCTCTCTGCTGGCTCCACCTACAAAACAAGAAGGAGGAAGCAGGAGGCTATTTCTTAAAAGGGGAAAGACCAATGCTGGCCCTGTGAGCAGAGGCGGTGTGGGACACGACCCAGGGCCATGGGTCAAAAGACAAGTCAAAGGCATGACCCTCTCCACTGACTGCTGCCATCACAGGGCACTACCCTGTGGGTGGCTCTCAGATAAACAGGGGGACAAACTGAAAGCAGCAGGGGGTATGCGCCAGTCTTCTTGTCCCCACATAAAAAAGCAGTGCTACTAACTGCCTTTCCAAGTCACAGCCATGAAGTTGTCCGTGGCAGTCAACAGCATTATACATTATTTTTATTGTGGGACAGTAGAAAGAACATAAAACGCCCATGTTAAACCTGATTTTATATTGGCCATTTCATTTGTGCTTTTGCTGGTGATGTATTGGAGTACTTTTGCACTTGAGGAATTGAACTCTCATTAGATACACGGTTTCCAGCCAGTTCTTCCATCCTGCTGATTTCTCTTCAGGTGTTTGGTCGTTCTCTTTTGTGCATCATGATGAAGTCCCACTTATCTAGTGAGTCCTGGTGGTATACGTGTTGGGCTGCTCCCGGAAAGGTCAGCAGTTCAAAATCATCAGTTGCTCTTCAGGAGAAAGGTGGAACTTCACTCCCGTAAAGAGTTGCAGTCATGGAAATTCACTGGGCAGGTCTCCTCTGTCCTGTAGGTCGCAATGAGTTGGCCTCTCCATGGTGGCAGTGCGTTTGGTTCTGAGTTTACCACGTATCTACTTTCTGTATTCCATGGCTTGTGCTTTGGTGTCAACTATAAGCCAGCACCGTTGTATCCAAGGTCATGAAGATTTGTCCCTAAGCTTTCCTCTAAGAGTTTTGTGATTTGGAAACTGACATTTTGGCCTCAGATCCATGATGTGCTAGCCTTTGCTGGTGGCCTGAGATATGGGTCCGCTCACATTCTTCCTCGGTGGACATCTAGCTACTCCAGCAGCCCATGTGCATATTGCTGGTCATTCCCACCAGACAGACCAGGCCATCCTGTAAAACGCAACTGCTCAAGTAATACAGGTTTATTTCTGGAATAAACCAGCCTCTGATAACCAAGGGGTCCATAGGTGCAATTGTATGATTATAATATATAGAGAAATCGTAATAAAGTCACAGAAGAAAAATAAAGGAGTCAGACACATTTCATGGTAGCATGCTCACCTCCAGAATAATCCCAGCACCCGGGTCCAAGCAGGGAGAATCTATCCTGTCTGGTGACACTTGTAGGTATCCATGAAACATGCATATTCATAGTTACGTGCGGCAAAGGTCCGTGGTAGCCACAGTCATGAACCTGAGCTCACAGGTAAGGAAACCTGGGGGAAGACGGGCCAGGGCAGGGGGTGCCATGGCGGGCAGAGAGAGCAAGAATGTCTGTTTCTACAGGGAGACAGAATCAACCACTTTAAGGCAACATGGCTGTTAGGGGAGAATCTGAGGGAACGATATTTAACACAGGATTGTGTGCTTAGACCTGAACTCACCAAAGTGGTGGCTTTCTGACTATGGAACACTCGCTTTCCACATTGCATCTGTGATGAGCGAGGGAATACAGTCCTCATCACATCTTCCTCTGCAAGCTCTTCACACTTTGGACTTTATTCCATTGCTCAGCATGTCTGCCCTTACACCAGGACCAGACGATGTCAATTACAGCTTTGAAATGGGGATGCATCAATCCTCACTTAACTCTTTTCCTTTAACTGGAGGACAATATTCCTATGTCTTACTTCCCCGCCCCCCCAAAAAAAACTGATGTAATTTTGACAGGGATTGTCTTGAAAGTGAAAATTGCTTTGCGTCGTTATGGAAGCTTAACAATATTAAGGTTTCCAATCCATGAACATGGGATGTTTTTCCATTTATTTGGGTTCCCTTTGATGTATTTCAAGCCCTGGTGGCAGAGCGATTACAAGAAGGGCCGCAACCCACAAGGTCAACAGTTCAAAACCACAAGCCGCTCTGGGAGTGAAAGATGGGGCTTTCTGCTCCTGTGACCAACTACAGCCTCGCAGGTTGCTATGACTCACCATGGACTCGATCTATGGCAGTGAGTTTGGTTTGGTTTAATGCATTTCAAACGTGTTTCAGAGTTTTGGGTTGGAAAGATATTTTACTCCCTGGTTTTAGTAAAGTATTACTAGTTGTTTTATTGTTTCAGATCCAACACATCCTTGCACTCTGGGCTCTGGGTGATGGTCCTTGTCTACTATCTGCAACAGTGCGTGCAGCACCCTTGGAGTTCTTCACACGCACCCTGCTTCCCCTGAGTCTAGAAGGTTCTCAGCACAGGAACCCTGGGTCCAAAGGACACGCTTCACTCCTGGCCCTTCTTTCTTGGTGGTAGCAGGCCCACCTCTCTCTGCTTGCTTCTCTTCTTTGGTTTCTTTGGCAATAGGAGGTAGTGCAGGCCACATGCCAAGGAAGCTCCCCTGAGTTGACACAAGGCTGTGCTCTCTTGAAGAATGGGGCAGCTCACTGTAATCATCGTATAAGCCGCTTGCCCGATCACATTGATTCCCATCTCAAAAGGGAGAGTGATTGAACAACACTGAGAATCATGGTCTAGCCAAGTTGACACATCTTCGCTGGGGGACAGAATTCAATGGATGACAGCCTTTGAGGAAAAGAAGTACTTTGCATGAATGTTTGGAACTCCAATAAAAGTTTTAAAGTCAGTTTTGCTAGGATCCACCTAATTTCCTTTAGCATAAATATGACGGGACAGTGAAGAAGAAGGCTCTTTATGTTCTGAGTGAAGAAATTGGGGAGGTTTTGTGCAGGTAGCAAGATGGAGGCAATCTGGTGCCCATAAGCCCATACTTCCGAGACATGGTCTGCCACTGGGAAGAAAGGTCTGGCTGGAGAAGTGGAGGCATCTTCCCAGGCATGCCAACAGCTGGGGACTCTGACTACACTTACTGTTTTCAGCATCTGATTTCAGCACACTGTAAAAATACACCATGACCTTTCCAAATGTGATGTTCCTCCTCCTTTCAACCCCACACAGTAGGAAACTCTTCTCACACACACGCATCCCACACAGAGCAGTGTGGGCACTCGATGCCAGATGATCCGTTTCATTGAGAAGCAAAGAAATGGAAACGAACCTTGGAGTCCACGCGTCCCAGCTGCTCTACCTGAAAGGCACCCTGTGTTCTGATACACATCTGTTCCTTCCTCTTGGAAGGTAAATCACCTTGTTTAAAATAAATAAATAAATAAGCTACACTGATGATAACCTTCCCTCCCACAGAGAGCAGCCAGCGGAGGGCATGGGTCTGGGTGCCACTGGCACCCCCAGGACTGGAACACACATGAACACATTAAGTGCCTTTTTTGTTACTTGCGCAAATTATATCCAAGAAAGACACACAAAAGACCAGACACAGCGCACCTGGTTTAGTTTCCTATCTACATATTGCAAAAAGCTTTGCCACAATGGTCCTCAAACAGGGGTGCTTGACTGCTCATCCAGCAACGGAGCTGCAGTCCACTGAGAGCCACACAGGAGAAGGGCCCAGCTAGTGCAAGGGCTAGCCTTAGAGCACTGCCCTTCTCAGACCCACATGGAGTCACCCAAGTCAGTATTGACTTGACGGGAACAGCCCTATGGGAAGAAGAATGAACATGGAGCTTCATTCCAGGTGTCCCCATGCCTGCTGCTGCTGCTGTCAGGTGCCGTCACATTGGTCTGGCTCATCACCGTCTCATGCACAACAGAACAAATGCTGCCCGATCCTGCACCATCCTGAGAATTGTTCTTAGGTTTGCACCCATTCGTTGCAGCCTCTGAGTCCACCCACTCGCCAAGGGTCCTCTTCTCTATGCTGCCCCTCTACTTTATCAAGCTCAAGCTTCTTTTCCAGGGGCTGGTCTTTCCTGAAAGCATGACTTGGAATGAAGTCTCTCCCTCTTGGCTTCAAAGAAGCATTCTGGTTGGGCTGCTTTCTGGTAGTCCGTGGTACTTTAAATGTTCTATGCCAGCACTGTAACTCAATTTCACAATCCTACTTTGGTCTTCCTTGTGCATGGTTCAACTTTCACATGCATATGAGGCGATTGCAAATGCCCTGCATGGGTCAGGCAATGTGCTTAGTCTGCGGTAAGGCAGGATGCTCAGGCCTGAGACCTCCCTCAGCTCCTGGGAGGACAACTTGCTTCTTTATTTTCTTCCCAGAGCTCCCTGTTTCAGTTGCTGTTAGGGCTCCCTAAGCTGTTAGGAGACCAGCCGCCTCAGTGCCTTGGCAGAGAGTGGAGCAGCCTACTCTTCTCATCACAAGGAGCTGTCTGGTTGGCAGAACCTGGAGACTGACTGTGCTGAAGGCAGACAGGATCAGGTTGACACAAGCTCTTCTTATTGGTCTTGGTTCCAGTACTTTGTTATTTCTGATTCTTCAGGAACCCGGCACCTAGACTTGCTTTGGTGAAAAAGATGGTATCAGGGCAGCAACAGGAAGTGTGCTATGGCAGCTACATAATGCCAAATTGCAAAAGGGGTGTAGCCTAGCCTGTCAATCAGTTTGCAGCTTGATGACCTCATTGGGGAGAAAAAAGCTCACTAATGGTCTGATACACAATTTCTCCTATGAGACATTTCCTGATGACAAACTACATGAAGGTATATTAATGGCAGCCAGAGCCTTGGAGCTAGAGGAGCCAGGTGGAGACCCATGCCAGTGCTGAGATGCTTCCACCACCACTAGATCCACAAGACTTCCCACCCACTGCTCTGTGATCATCCTGCATTCAGCATCATGACATGTGTTCTGTGAGTCTGCAGAGGACATATGGCTAATATCAGACTTATGGACTTGTTCTGAACTGACTGGTAGGTTTCCTTAATATATAATTGCTCTTTGACATAAAGTATCTCTAACACACATTTGCGTGTCTCTGAACTTGTTTCTCTAGTCTATCCAGAATAACACATGTGCTTTCCTGAGATACCACCTAAGAATGGGGGCTGATCCTGCAGCCTTGGGGTCTGAGGACCCAGGAAGGGGACCCTTTGCTCCCATGGTACACCTAGAACCAGTTACCATGTCTTTCCTGATCAATCTCAGCCCATTGAGTGGTTCTACACATATTTTTGTCTGGAGAAGGAATATCGAAGCAAGTTTGTATTCACTGAATAACAAATTGATGGCAAGACTTTGTCTTGCCTTCGACTTGCTGTCAGGAGGGACTAGTTCCTGGAGAAGGATATCATGTTTGGTTAAGTAGAGGGACAGTGTAAAAGAGTAAGACACTCATGGAGATGGATTGACATCATTGCTACAACAATGGGCTGAAGCAAAGGGAACAATTTTGAGCATAGTGCAGGACCTGGCGGTGTTTGGTTCTGTTGTATATAATGTCACTCTGCGGAGGACCTGACTTGATGGCCCCTAGCAGGTCCTCATATTAATCAAGTAGGTCCTCATATTAATCATCTCCAAGCAACAACAACAACAACAACAACAACAACAACAACAAAAGCCACTGCTTTGAGTTAGGGTAGAACTGTGTCACCAGGTTCCATCTTAGCTGAAACAGACTGTCACCACTTTCTTCCTCAGAGCTTGTAGGTGGGCTTGAACCACCAACTTTTGAGTTAGTTTTAACTAGCTTAACCCCAGTTTCATTAGGGATCCTTTTCATTAGGTACCTTTTGATTATTTCCTTCCTGTTGTCTGATATATTTAGACAGGTGAAATATTAGCTACTGGGCAGATAGCTTGTGGAAATAGGCAATTAGAAATACCCTGACTTGGGGAAGGTGCACCCTAGTCCTCAAGGTTACATCTTTGCTTTTCAATATTCTAAAGAGGTCATGTGTGGCATATTTACCTAATGCAAAGTGTCTTGTGATCTCGTGACAGCTGCCTCCATGAGTGCTGATTGCAGACCCAAGCAAGACAGACTCTTGATAATTTCAACCTTTTCTTCTGCTAACTATTGATGCAGCTGTAATGATCTTGGTCTTCTTTACATTGAGTCATAATCTATATTGAAGACTGTTACCCTTACTCTGTCAGCAAGTGCTTCAAGAGCGCCGCACTTTTAACAAGAGAGAGAATGTCACCTACTTATAATAGGTGCTCATAAGCCTTTCTCAACCTGGATGCCGCGTTCTTCTTCATAGCATCCAGCTTCCCTTGTTACTTGCTCAGCATACAGATCGACTCGGTGAGGTGAGAGGAGACATCCCTGTCACACACCTTCCCTGATATCAAACCAAGAAGGATTCCTATGCTTGTGCCCATTATTGTCTCTTGATCCATGTACAAGTTCGGCATAAGCATAATGAATTGTTCCGAATTCCCTTTCTTCTCAAGGCCATCCATAGTTTGTAATGATTCACACAGTTGAAAGCCTTGGCATAGTCATCAACGGCACGTAAACATCTTTCTGGTATTCCCTGCTTTTAGCCAAGAACCATCTGACAGTAGCAAGCACATCCCTTGTTCCACATCCTCTTCTAAATCCAGCCCGAGCCTCTGGAAGCTCCCTGCCAGTGTACTGCTATAACTGTTGTTGGATGACTTCCGGTAATTGTAATTGAATGTGATATCAATGATATCACTTTCTATAATTTGAGAATTCTGTTTGAGTTCTTTGAAATAGGTACAAATATAGAACCCTTGGGGTCAGTGGTCCAGGTGGTTGCCTTCCAAATTTCCTGGCATAGATGAGTGAGTACTTCAAGTACTTCATCAGCTTCCTGACATTCCAATTGACATTCCATCAATTTCCAGAGCCATGTTTTTGGCTATGCTTTCAGTGCAGCTTGAAGTTCTTCTGCAAGCTCCACTGGTTCTTGTTCATCTACCAGCTCCCGCAGTGGTGGAAGTTGACTGGCTCTTTCTGGAACGGGGCCTTTGTGCATCCTATCCATCTTGCTTGGATGTGTCCTGCATCACTCAATGTTGGACCCATAGAATCTTTCAAATTGCAACTAAAGCTGAATTTTTTCTTGGGTTTTCTTCAGTTCAAGCATATGCTTCCTTTATCGTTTTCTAACTCTAGGCCTTTACACATTTTGTTATAATATTTGACTTTGTCATCGTTAGCTGCCTGTTGAAATGATTTATTAAGCTCTTGGACCTCATCCTTCCTTCCATTTGCCTTATCCACTCTGTGACTGAGAGGAAGGTTTAGGGTCTCTGCTGACATCCACACTGGCTTTCTTCATGAGTGAGGGTCCTGCGGTCCTCCTTCAGCTCATCGGATTGTCCGACATGAGTGCTCAACGCAGCAAATTTGTTCCTGAGATAGTCTCAAGCTTCAGCTGGTGCTTCACTTTGATGGCTGCTTGTTTGATTCCAAACCCCCAGGACCCAGACACTGTTCTGGTTGATAGCCAGACACTATTTTTCTTGCTTCACCACATTTTACTGTAGTAGCATCCTCATCTCCAGTGACCGCTTTATGAAGATGAGTATTGGGCAGAGCTGTGTTGCAAGAACTAACTGTTCTTGTATTGGGGCTAGAATTGGAGCCCAGAATGCTCATGATTGACTTTGAATGTCCTTTTTGACATGAATGATATGTTATCCTTCTTAATTGCATCATTTCTGCCAATATTCTAAAATTATTATTTTGTTTATTTTTGATACCTGTGTGCATTTGAGCTTACATTCTGAACACCCCATTTTCCCAGTTAAGTTTTAAAAGAGACAAAGAAAACACAAGCACATTATCTAGATAAGGGGGCCATTAGCCTCATTTGCAGGCAATAGAGGATAGTGAAAACCCAAAATCCATTTGTAGAGTCACCACATAGATTAAACTTCTATTGAATTACATCTGATCATTAACCAAAGATGCAGAAAACCTTGTCTGTAGACAGAGTGCAGTGGAAAGTGAATTGCCTCCACTCCGCTTCAGCCAGATCATGGAGGAGTGGTCTCTTAGGGGCTTGTCTGAGGGTGTCCTTGGGGGGCATCACCATACCTGGGACAGGACCAGGGTTGCATAGCAACGAGTCATTCTCTACCAGTCTTGCCCTGACTGCACTGGTCAGGGTGTCTAGGAATAATCTTGTAAGCTCTTATAGCATAATGTTTGTGTTCCAGTCATGCTACTGTTCCTGCATCTGTAATGCCACCTGTAATTGTGATGTATTGATCTGCCATCAATTATGAATTCATCACAATTTCCCTTGTTCTGTGCCATATTTACCTATTGTCTGACTATGCATCCATTATGACCTCATGCTAATGGTCTTCTCATCTAGACGATGTGTCTGTGTCCTTGTCCCATTGAAAACTTAATAAATGTTCTCCTTAAACTGCATTTGAGATTGGAGTCTCTTTTGTACCATAACATAGCAGTAAATGTGATACCTTTAGCCAGGAACATGTTCCTCCTGTTATGCCCAATATATGTGAGGCAGTGTTTCACCATTATCTCTTCTGAAGAATATTCATTTCTCTAGGCCACCTGCCATGGGAGTTGACATGAATCACAGTAAAATAAAATCCTTGACAGCTTCAAACTTTTCTTCACTTATCATAGCACTGTCTATTGTCCAGCTGTGAAGAGTTTTGCCCTCTTCATATAGTTGCAGTTCATACTGAAAGCTGTAGTCTTTGAATGACATCATTACATTCTTCAAATCTTTGCTTTCAGCAAGCAAGTTTTTCTCATTTGCATCACAGGCTGTTGGTGAGTCTTCTTTCCATCCTGAAGTGACGGTCTCCCTCATACAGTCCAATGGCTGGGCAACTTGCTCAGCACACTGAGTCAGCATGACGGGAGGCTGTGACGCTGATGCACACCTGTGCTGACTTTCAGCTGTGCAGTACCCCCTCATCCCACAGGAACACCGACAGGTCTGCGTGGGAATTCTCAGTCTTCGACATATTGTTAGCAGCTTGCTATGAGGAGCACAGTTGAGTGCCTTTGCAGCAATGACATTCTACTTTCCACCTCCTCGTCCTCTCCTGGCTCGGATCTGGCAGCTAACTACTGGTATGCTGCTGCTACCACTGTTTAATTACCTTCTGAAAATGCTTGCTTTGTGTAGTATTTATGATGTCACTCAACAGTTTCCACATCATCCTTTTTGGGGATGGGCACAACTATGAATGCTTTCCAGCCAATTGGCCAGGTGGTGGATTCTAAATTTCTTGGCATAAATGAGTAAGCAGTGTTGACATTGCTTGCATTTGTTGAAATGTTGCTACCAGTAGTCTATCAATTCCCAGGGTCTTGTTTTTCACCAGTGCCTCTAGTGCAGCTTGGCCTATTCCTTAAATGCTATCAGTTCATGAAGGGCATGAATGGTAACCGATTCTTTTTGGTACAGTGCCTTTGTGCCCTTCTCATCTTCTTTTCATGTGTCCTGTGTTTGTGAACATTTTTGTTTAGGAACATGAAGTCAGGAAAAGCTAATCTCCCAATATTTTCTATAAATAGAAAAGGGTCATGTCTATGGCCTCCCAGCATGTTTATCCCTCTTGTTATTTTAAGAAACTATCTGAGGGCTAGATAACTTGGTTTACATATTTTCTATAGCAGCCTTTCAGGTTACAAACATGGGACCTGACAGGATTGACCATGCCGATCTTTAATGACCTACATCTGAAGCCCAGGTTCTGCAGACACTGAGGATGCACGAACTCTTCTCTGGCACCAGATGAAATGTCCTCCATGGAGTGCTTACATATTTAGAGCCTACAAAGCATTCAGTGATAGGAATTGGACTCCATTGACTTCAGGGAAACAAACAGAGTTGTAACATCCTCAGGGAATCATAACCTTCATTGCTTCATCCTGGCATCCAACCCACAGATTCATTTATACCACAAACTGTCCCTTGTTTCCCATGTCAACATCCAGTGGCACTGTTGGATCCCTAAATGCTAACACTAAATATAGAACTGCAGGTGCTGCGGAAGTTTTTCTGATTCTTAAAGACCCCGTGAACAGCAGTACAAAGCACTGCCTGGCTCTGCCCCCTCCTCACACGCATTGCCAAGTTTGCGTTAGTGCAGCAAGTGTGTCTATTCACCTCGCTCAGGCTCTTCCCCTTTCCTGCTGGCCCTACACTTGAGCATGCATGAGGAGCTTCTCCAGGGCCTGGTCCCTTCTGATGAAGCATTCAGTGCATACAAGATGATGTCTCGCCATCCTTCTAAGGAACTTCTAAGGAATATTTTCTGACTGTATTTTTCCCAATATTTTCATTAATTCTTCTGATGGACTATGGCACTTTCCATATTCTTGACTAGCACCATAATTCAAGTATGGCAGTTCTTCTTCAGTGTTCCTAATTGGTTTTCCAGCTTTCATAAACATATGGGGGATTGAAAATATTATGATTTGTGTCAGGGCCCTTTTGCTCCTCAAAGTGATATCTTTGCTCTTGAACACTTTTAAGAGGTCTTTGAAGAAGATTCATCCAATGCAATCAGTTCTGTGATTTCTTGAAAGCTGATTCCCTGGGCACTGGTAATGGATTCAAGTCAAATGTTAGAGCTCAAAGAAACTCATGTTCCCAACAACATTAATCACGATAGTCATAAGGTGGAAAAATCAAGGATCCATTAGCAAATGAATGGATAAATAAAATACAGTATAAACAAACAATAGAATGACATTTAACCATAAAAAAGAAATTAATTTCTGATGAACGTTGTAAACAGAGATACATGGTCACATATTGTAGGATTCTATTTGTGGGTAAATATTCAACATACTCATAGAAACAGAGAGCCCATGGTGGACTGCCTCAAAGCAGGAGGGGGGTGGTGGTAACTGTTTCATAAGCATGGGGTTTCCTGTTGGGGTGAGAAAAGTCATTTGGAAGAAGTCAGAAGTGGTGCCGAGGGCACTAGATGTGACGACACAGTTCATTTTTGATGGTTAGTTAGGTGTTGCGTGCATTGCATCTCAGAATTAAATAAGAAAGGAGCAAGAAAATAGTCTCGAGATCTTGAATTGGAGAGGTCACAAATTCTGAGGAATTTCAAGAGGCGAGGTAGCATAACAAGACAGAAAATCTGTTAAACTCAGAGCTGGCTGCAGCAGACTAAATGCTAACCATCTGCTGATGAGCTGACCCTCGGGGATGACAGAGGCTAAGAGCACACTCTTCATAGAACGATGTCACAGCATCCACCTTCGTTGTTCACGCTGTGAACATGCTCAGACAGGCACACTTTTAACTATGTTGTTGTTAGGCATCAACAAGTATTTTCTGAGTCATAAAAAATCCCTTATGCAACACAACAAACACTGTATTAGCCAGGGTAGACTACCGAAACGAGCTCATAAACATGCATGTGTATATAAGGGACAGATGTATATACAAGAGGAATGGAATATTGAGAAATCATCCCAACCCAGTCCAATCCAAATCCATAAGTCTAATATTAGACTTATATCCAATATCAATCCAAAAATCCTTTCAGCCTCATGAAGCACATACAATGATGCCAGGACAATCACAGGCTAGTGGATGCAGAGTCTTCTGTATTCAGTGGTGGTAGAAACATCTCAGCCCTGGCAGGAGTCTCCATGTGGCTTTTCCAGCTTCAGAGGTCTGGTTTCATCTGGATAAGTCCATGTTGGCTTCTCCTCTGAGATGTCTTGCAGGGAGCCAACCTTGTGTCTTATCAGTAGAGCATCTCTAAGGGACTGAGTTGTAAGTCTCTCACCTCCAAGGGGGGGAATACGGCTAGATTTCCCAGAATTCTCAGGAGAAAGCCATGTCCACACAGTGGTCTTATTGGCTATCTCTACACTCCCAATCCTGAAATTGACATGAGGTTACATGACTGCCATATATGCCATGCTCATAATTGTCTGAGTTTGAGCCCACCGTTACAGCCATTATGCCAATCCCTCTTGCCCAGGGTCTTCTACTGTTTCACTGTCCCTCGACTTTACTAAGCATTATGTACTTCTCCAGGTACTGGTCTCTCCTGAAACATGTTCAAAATATGTGAGATGAAGGAGCTTCTAAGGAACGTTCTGGTTGTGCTTCTTCCAAGACAGATTTGTTTGTTCTTTTGACACCCCGTGATACTTTCGATATTCTTTGTTGGCACTATAATTCAAATGCACTGATTTAGACTATGTAAATATACAAGTCGAGCCAGAAAAACACATGACTATGGAGTTTGGGGTCATCAAAGGGTCAATAAAGGCATGTATGGTAAATAGAATATTCTCTACATACTTTGTCATCATGTTTCAGTGAGGAAAGTTGGTATTTGGTAAGCTTATACCTATTAGAAAATATTGAAGTGTTTTTATGCTTTCTATGAAGGCAAGATCCCTCCAATGTATTTTGGGAAGAAAATGAATCACTCTTTGTGATTGGATGTGGATAACACAACTTATTTATAACTTTGTCATCTGCAGATGTTTTAAGAATTATCCCGTTGTTGTCAGATGAAATAAAGGAAACATCTTTGAATTCACAAAGTGTTGTTTTTTGTTTGTAATTCATTTAAGCATGTTATGTCCTGAGGAAAATATTCACCCCCCCCCCAAAAAAAATACTGGATTGTTTCAACAGCAAAAGTTTTGCAACCATTAACACTAAATAATGAGATAAGTGACCCAGATGTAAATTGCTTTGAGGAAGCTATTCACCATTTTAAAATCACAGAAAATGTCAATGCTGTATCTTGGAAACTACAATGGGAATACAGGGATGAGCACGTAGATACTCAGTTCAAATGAATGGAGGTCAAGAAGACAAGAGCTCAGAGAACACAGAGGAAGATTAAATTCAAAGACTTTAGCAATGGACAGGTATTAGAAACCTTCACCCGTCTGCCATCCTGTCATCCTGCAGTGGCTTGCATGTTCCTGTGATGATGAACCGTGTGCCCCTGGCATTTCAAAGACCAGCAGAGTCACTGACAATAGGCAAGTTTCTGCAACTTTCAGATTAAGATAGACTGGGAACAGGACCCTGGCAATCTGCTTCTGAAAATTAGCCTGTGACAACCCTGCAGGCCACAGCAGGATATTGTCCAGTGTGGTGCTGGAAAATGAGCCCCTACTTGAAGTCCACAATGGCCACAACAATGAATTAGAGCCATCAATCGTTGTGAAGATTGATGAGGATGAGGTCATGTTTTGCCTGATGTAGGTGCCAACTGGGTTGAAACTAACAACAATCATTGCAGACAACCTGCAGTGGATCAGATCCCTTCTTTCTGAAGCTTTGTCCCATCAGCGGCTCTCTTAGCGGGCACGTCACGGCAAAGGCATGCACGAGGTCAGAATCTACATTTCAGGGCTCAGCTGTGTGTGACAGGCCCTGCTCCAGATGGTGATCACACCTGACCACACCCGAGCTGCACAGCTTCTCTCTGAAACAGGAGAGAAATTGGCATGAAAGTGGATTTTGAAATAGTAGATCCCTGAGGGTCTGGATGGCCAGGTTTTACTGGAGTATAGTTTCTTGTACTCGGGAAAATAACCTATGAAGATGTCACCAACCATTGACAATGAAGGACAATATATTTCTATGAAAATATGGCAAGAAAAGACCACCGTGGGCTAGGGCGATGTTTTTGAATCCTGGGAAGGATGATCTTGGGGTGGGCAGAGTAGATAAGGCACAAATGGTTTTTATTCAAAGGCGCTGGCTCCAGCCAGAAGAAAGATCGGACAAATAGGTAAGAAAGACCCTACCCCTTCAATTTCCCCCAAGGATGCGCTTATGTTTAATGTTTAGTAAACACAACGTTTAAATTATAGAGCAATATCATTTATATCACATACAAATAAAACTTTGCCGAAAACCCTTCAACGATGGTTTCCACAGTACCAGAGGTTTGGCTGCCAGACTCAAGGAGAATGTGGAATATCATTCCTGCTGTCAGATGGAGCTCGGCTCAAATCAGGAAGTACCAGCAAGATGTTTACTTGTGTTTCATTGATTGTGCCAAGGCATTCGCCAGTGTGGGCCATCATAAACCGAGAACAACCTTGAGAAGAATGGGAATCCAAGAGAAGGACGTTATGCTCTCGCAGAACCTGTACATGGCTCAAGAAGCAATGTGTGAGCAGAACTCGAAATACTGCATGGTTAAAGGTCAGAAAAGTTTGTGTCAGGGCTGCATCCTCTTACCACACTTACTCAATCTGTATGTGAAATCAATCATCAGAAGAGCGGGATTCGATGAAGAAGAAGGTGGCCTCAGAGTTGGAGGAAGGCTTAAAAACAACAGAGCACACAACCTTGCTTGCTGAAAGTGAAGAGGGCTTGAAGCACTTGGCAATGAAGATCAAGGATTGATCTTCATAATCCACAGTCTCAGTATGGATTACAATTCAATGTAAAGAAGACCCAAACCCTCACGATTGGACCGATAGGCAACACTATGACAAATGGAGAAAAGGTTGAAGTTGTCAAGAATGTCTGTCTTCCTTGGATCCACAATCAATACTCATGAAGCAGCATCACTCTCATCAATAGGATGCACACGACATCTTCAGAGTGCTAAAGAACAGGGATGCGATTGTCAGAACTAAGCTGTGCCTGACTCAAGTCCTGCTATTTTCAGTTGGATCTTGAATACAGAAGACTGGAGAAGAATCGATGCATTTGAATCATGGCGCTGATGAAGAATATTGAAATACCATACATTGTGCCCCCAAATGACAACTCTGTCTTGGAAGAAGCACAGCCAGAATGCTCCTTGGAGACAAGAATGATGAGACTTGTTCTTCCTTTGGACATGTTGTCAGGACAGGAAAGTCCCTGGAGAAGGACATTGTGCTTGATAAGGCAGAGGGACAGTGAAAAAAAAGGAAGGTCCTCAAGAAGGTGGAGGGACACAGTGCCTGCAACTATGGGCTAAAGCAGGGGAACCCTTGTGGGGATGATGTAGGGCTGGGCAGTGTTAACTTCTGTCAGGAGCAGGGTTGCTGCACATCAGAATCAATTCAATGTCACCTAACAGCACCACATATTCATGAGGTGTATTGATCTGTAATTTGCTTGTTTCAAAGTTGTTGAAGGGTAATTCTTCAGTTTCTCCCATTATTATATTTTTCTTTCAATTGATTCTGTTGTGACACATGCCCATGCCATGTTTTTATTGTTTCCTTATTAAATACCCAGTAGTTTTCACTTTGATTAATCATATCAAAAAGCCAATATCTATTCTTTTTGATCCTTTTTATGTCTTATTTGCTTTCTGTTTCAACTATTTCTACTGTAATGTTTATTGTCTTCTTTCTTCTGGTGATTATAAGCTCTTTTGTCTCTTTTTTTCCTAATTGCTGGAGTTAATAGACTAACATGTTGTTTTAAGTTCTTCCTATCTTTTTGATGTGTACACTTATTGCTATAAATTGACCTGTGAGCTGTCCATTTGCTGTATCCCAACGATTTTAGCATGTTCTGCTCTCATTTTCATTTGATCCAAGAAATTTTCTAAATTTCATTTCTTCTATTACCCAGTAGTTTTTAAACAGAATGTAATTCAGTGCCCAAGAATGAAAGATTCTCCCTTTGTTTTGTTATTGATGTCTAATTATATAGTGTTTTGTTTTGTTTTGTTTTGAGAGGATGCTTTCTACGATTTCAATGTGTTTAGCACATGTGTGTGGGATTCTCAGTCATGTGATTGTTTGCAAGCTTATTGTTTTTGTTTTTTACTTTGGTGTTACTGTCGTTGCTGACGTAGTGTGATTTTTGGGCCTATTGTTTTTTATTACTCCTCTCACTGTTCTAAAGTGGCTTAACATATGGACTCTATTTTACAGAAGGCATGCGTGTGCACCCCCCAACAAAGGAATATTTTGCTCAGTACAGTCCTATAGAACAGGCTAGAGCTACCCCCTGAGTTTCTGAGATCTCCACCCTGCACAGGAGCAGAAATCCCCAGCTTGCTGCCCCCTGCGGGCTCGGGTTCACGTGTGCTGTGCTCTTGGCAGGCAGAGGTCTATATGTCTCCGAAGTCGAGATGTTTGTTGCTTCGTTTTGCTCTTCTGCATCTTTGCTGAGTTTCATTTTGGTTATTCTCTCTTTCAATAATAGTGGTGTGTTTATAATACCCTATTATTAGTAGAGAACTATCTATTTCTCTTTCCAATTTTGTTAATTTAGAAAGAACTGCTTTGTGGGCACATGATACACATATCATGCAATTCAGTCATATTAAGAAAAGCTGTGCAATCATTAGAACAGTCCATTTTAGAACATTTTCTTCTTTTTTGTATTTATTGTTATTAGCTTCCCATTTCGCCCCAACCTCTCTGCCATGTCTGCAAGAAACCATTAATCTAGTTACTTTCTATTGATTTACGTATCCTGAAGTTCATCTACTGAAAAACTTAAAATAAAAAACTGCCAGCAATAGCAAGATAAAACAGAGAAATATCAATAGAAAAGAAAGTGGTAAATATTAAAATAACAAAAATGAGATCAAATGATAAGGCATTAAATTTTACCCTAACTACCTCTGCAATAGCTCGGTTTCCAATACACACCAGAGCAATCATCCGCTTTCCAGTTCCCACCTGACTTCAGTCCCACTCACCGTCTTCACCTGCAATGGCTCTGCACTGTGTTCCTTCTCATGTGGCCTTCCAGAAGTTGTCTGCTTACTTTCCTCACACAGAGGGCTGCTTGCAATGAGTCACTCTGGACTGGCTCCCAGACTCCTCCACACCATGTGTCCATGTGCTCCGTTGCTGGCTTCCTAACTTTCTCCTACAAATTTGTCTTTGATCTAATTCTCTATCCTTTCTTTGGAAGCCCAGGGTCCCGGGCTCTGCAGCATTGGCTTCACCTGGCTTAATCAGTCTCTGCTGTGGAGACAGCATGGTGCATCCCATGAGTTTGCCATCTTATGCCAACCCGCATTTGATCCACTGACTGCTGTGTCCGTGGATGTTGATTGCAGGTTCAAGTAAAATAAAATCCTTTGGGGTTTTTGTTTATTTCCTTTGTTTTGAATTGAGAGTGTTACAGTTCAGAACATCTTTCATGTATTCAAAAGCTTACCAAATCTCCCAATGGATTTCCCTGCCCCACCCTCCCCCTCTCTTCTCTCTCTTGTAGAGCACTGTCCTCCCCTGCACCCACCTGTCTGCCTTCTAGCCTGTGGCATCCCCTGCCTTCCTGTCCTTTGACCTTCTGGTAACCATCAAGTCTGTTTCTTGTGGTATGAAAATCTTTGTCTTGATTTTTCTTTGGAACAGAGGTTAAATATACTATTTTCCCTCTTGTGACTAAATTTATTCAGCAAATCCATCTTTCCCATGACATGTTTCAAAGTCTCATTTTTATTATTTTGTGAGGTGTGGTACTCCAGGATCCAGGAGCCCTGGTGGTGTAGTGGTTACACTTTTGACAGGGATTCTCAGCTCAGCAGTTGGAAAGTACCAGGTGCTTCTTGGGAGAAAGACCAAGTATTTTAACAACTCTCACAGAGTGGCAATCTCATGTGGTAAGAAAGCGGATGGTGCCTGGCTATTGAAAGATGTGGTGTCCAGGGGTCTTAAAGGCTTGAAGTTAAACAACCGACCTTCTAGCTGAGAATCAACAAGCCCAGAAGGAAAAACCACACCAGCCTGTGCAATCATGAGTAATAGGCATCAAAAGACACCAAACAAACAAACAAATATCTTGTTGAGAAATGGAGGGGGGCGGTGTCAGGATAGAGACCCCAAACTCATCTGTTGACAATGGGACATCCCTTATAGGGAAGGGACCAGTCAATCAGAGTGCAGTAAAGCACCGAAGAAACACAATATTCCGTTGGTTCCTTGAGGCTTCCTCAGGCCCCACTATCATCGCCCCAGGACTATCTTTCACTACAGGTTAAACAGGAGCATGTGCACAGGTACAGCTACAAGGTAAGGGCCCATGCCACCCAATCCAGGAACAGGCGTGGGAGTAGTGATACCAGAAGGGTAGGGGGAAATTGGCGGAGAGAAGGGGCTGAAGGGAGGAACCGTTCATGCTGATCGACAAAAAATCCACACACAACCCCCTCCAGGGGAAGGAACAACAGAAACCGTGGGAAAAGGGAGAGAGCAGTTGGTGTGAGGTATGAAAATAATAACTTATAATGCTTATAAATTATAAAATAATAATTTTTATAATTTTATCAAGGAGTCATGAGGGTAGAGCTGGGGAGGGAGGGAAAAAGGGAGAACTGATACTAAGGGCTCAATAGAAAGCAAATGTCTAGAAAACAATGGTGGCTACATATGTATAAATATGTTTGATATCATTGATGTACGGATTTAAGAGCTGAAAGAGCCCCCAATAAAATTATCTTTAAACTTTAAAAACAGCTACAATCTCAGAAATCCACAAGGGCACTTCCACCCCGCCCTATAGGGTCGCCTGAGTTGGGATTGTCCGGCTGGCAGAGCGTCTTGTGTACTCCGTAGTGTCTGGGCACCAGAATTGATGTGCTGCTCCACCAGTGGGAATTTAAGATGCTTCCATTACTTTGCAATCATGAGAAGCACAGTGATGAACATAGGTATACACACAGACATATATGTATAAACATAATTATATATGTTCAAGCTATACCTTTTACTTCTTTAAGGCAGACACCAAATAAAGGTATTGGTGGATCATATGGTATTTCTATTTTCAGTTGTTTATGGAAGCACCACACTGCTTTCCACAGCGGTTTCACAGCTGTACGGACCACCAGCAGAGTATGAGGGTCTAATCCTTCTGCACCCTCTGAAGCATTTCTTTCTTTTTTAACACTCTGCTGTCAGCGCTAGCGTTAGGTGGCACCTCATCATTGCTTGGATATGCATCTCTCAGATGGCCAATGCACGTGAGTATTCTTCCATACATTTGTTGGCCACGTTTGTTCATCTTCTGGGGCTAACTGTCTGTACCTGTGTTCTGCCCATTTGTGAATTAGGTTATCCATCTTTCCTTGTGGGGATGTGACAATTTTAGAGATTGGTTGCTTGTCCCATGGACCATTGACCCCCACCCCCAGACTTTGCAGTGGATGAATTCTGCTTGCTCTTTTGATGCTCTTTTGTGTCTTCCTTTTAGGAGGCTCCATTCATGTAATCTTCTTCTGCTGTGCTTTCAGTATGTTTAGTAGTGTGTCTATGCCATGTATCGAGGCCCTTAAGTTTAATCCTGTCTTCTCATTGATAGTATTTATTTTTTTGAGTTTAAACTCAGGCCTTTGATCCATCTTGAGTTTATGTTTTTAATCTGAAGTGAATTGTGAGTCTTATTTCATTCTTCTGCTAAGGGAAATTCAGCTTTGCCAACAACATTTATCTAGGAGACGATCTCTTCTCCATTAAATGTATTTTGTTACTTTGTCAAATTTAATTGTCTGTAATTGGATGGATTTATTTGTGTGTTCTCTGTTCTCATCTGTTCCTCTGCAAACCAGTCTCCATGCCAGTAGCAGACTGTCCTGAGCTCGATGGTCAGATGGTAGATTTTGAGGTCAAGAAATAAGAAGCTTTGTATTTTGTTCTGTTTTCTTAAGAAATACTTTAGAATGATGGCAATATATGTACAAGTATGACTGATACAATTAATGCATGGATTGCTATTCATTGTTATGTAAGGGGGCTGCAAGAGCCCCAATAAAATGATCTTTTAATAAATAAATGAAAAAGAAATGCTTTGTCATCCTGGGTGTCTTTTCCTTGCCATATAAAGTTGGTGATTAGTTCATTCCATTCCTTTAAAAATGATTTTGGGATCTAAATTGGAATTGCATTATAGTTAAAGATTTCCTTGGATAGTATTGGCATTTTCACATTGTTAAGTTTTCTTTCCATGAACAGGGATATTTATTCCATTTATGTAGGTCTCTTTTGGTTTCTTTAAGTAGTGTTTCATTGTTTTCTTTGCACACCTATTTTGTGTCTTTAGTTAGATTTATTTCTAAATATTTCTTTTATCTTTTGTATGGCTACTGTAAATGATTATTTTCTTTATTTTCTTTTTGATACTCTCTTCCTTAAGATACAGGAATCTGATTGTTTTTGTATGTTGATCTTGTATTGGCCACACCATCCAATTTTCAATTATTTCCAACAACTTTTTTGTTACGTCTTTGAGGTTTTCTGTATACAGAGTCATATCACCTGCAAATAGTTTCATTTCTTCTTTACCAGTTTGCATGGTTTTGATAGCTTTTTGCTGTATAATAAATCTGGCTAACTTTTCAGCAAATATTGAACAGAATTCATGACAGAGAGTATTCTTGTCTCTTTCCTGGTTTTGAGAAAGGATGCTTTCAGTTATTTCCCATTGAGAAAGATGTTGGCCATTGTTTTTGCATATACAGCTTTTATTATGTTAAGGAAATTTCCATTTGTTTCTGTTTTATTGAGTGTTTATATAAGGAATCAGTGTTGAACTTTGTCAAATGCCATTTCTGCATCAAGAGATATGATCATGTAGTTCTTATCCATTGTTGTATCTATATGGTTGATCATATTGATTGATTTTCTGATGTTAAGCTATTTTCCATATCTGATATAAATCCCACTTGATCATTTTATATTATTTTCTTGATTCTTGTATTCTCTTGGGTAGGATTTTGTTTTAAAAGTTCTCATGTGTGTTCATAAGGGATATGGGTCTGTAATTTTCCATTTAGTTAATGTCTTTGGTTTTAATATCAAGGTTACACTCACTTAATAAAATGAGTTTGGGAGTTTGCCATTCTTCTGTGTATTTTAAATAATTTGTGTAAAATTGATGTCAATACTTCTCTGAATGCTAGGTAAAAATTTTCAGTGGAACCATCTGGTCCTGGACATTTTGTTGTTGTGCGTTTGTAATGACCTGACCTATTTCTTATTTTGTTATGGGCCTGTAGAGGTTGTCTAGATCAGTCTATGTTAATTTAAGTAGATAATATGTTTCTAGAAATGTATGCATTTCTGTTAGGCTTTCAAATTTGTCAAAGCACAAACTTTCATCATATTGTACTGCTATCTTTCTTACTTAGATGGCTCAGTTGTAATGTTGCCCATTTCATTTCTTTTCTTTGTGGGGGGGGGTTGTTTGTTTGTTTGTTGGGTATCACTGCCCTCGGGTGGTGGGAGTAGGAGGCCCAGTCTTTGCTCCGTGGAGCTGGAATTGAACCTCCATCCCAGTGGGCCGCAGTCCCACGCACAACCACTATGCCACCGGGGCTCAGCCCCCCATTTCATTTCTTAATCTTGATATTTTTATCTGTTCCTTCTTTACCTTTGCTAAATTTTGTCTCCAGTTTTGTTAATCCTTTAAATGGCCAACATCTTATCTTGTTTATTTTTCTGTTTTCTGACTGATTTCTTCTCTAATTTTTAATGATTTCTTTCCTTCTGATTACTGAAGGTTTATTTTGTTACTCTTTCTCTAATTATTGAAGATATCGGGTTACAGTCTTGAATTTGGTTCTCTCTTCTTGTACTGAAGTGGGCATTTATTGTTATAATTTGTTCTCTCAGCACTGTTTTTTTCTGTCCTAAAGGTTTTAATATGTTGTATTTTTGTTCTTGTTTATTTCAAGGAATTTTAATTTTTCATTACTTATTTTTCAATTATCTGATCTTTTTAAAGCAGAATATTGTTTCATTTTCATTTATTTAATGTTTTCCTGGATCTTTCTGTTGCAGATTTCTAATTTTACACCATTGTGGCCTGAGAAAAATAATTTTTAATATCTTGATTATTATAAGTTTATTAAAGCTTGTGTTGTGGTCAAATAAATGGTATAAATCTGGATGATAAATCATCCATATATAATTCATGTGCCACAGAACAGAATGCATATTGTGTTTTGGTTGAGGGGAGTGTTATTTATATTTTTAAGAGGTAAAGCTGATTAACTGCGTTGTTTAAGTCTTCTGTGTCTTTCTTGAGTTTTTCTTCCATTGTTCTATCCTTCTTTGAGAGCAGTGTGTTAAAAGCTGCAGTTATTGTAATATTATAACTCTTCAATTCTATGAGTTTGATTAAAGTATTTTGAGGGTCTTTCATTAGGTATATAGATGCTCATTATGGTTATGTCTTATTGATCAATTATCTCTTTAATCATTTAATGCCCTTTTGTCACACAAAATTTATTTATCTTTATTTCAATGTTATCACAGACTAATATTGTTGCCTCTCTTGCTTTTTCTTTCTTTGTTCTTTTTTTTTGGGGGGGGGGGATCACCATTAGTTTTAGCTCATACTATTGCTATCTTTCCCACACATATTTTATAGTATATGTTTGTCTTTGTGTCTAAAGTGTGTTTTTTGTAAGCAGCATTGTGTTAGACAGGGTTCTCTAGAGAAACAAAACCAGAACACTTATGAATATAAAGATAGATATAAATATATACATTATGACGGAATATAATATCTAATTGGTTTCACACAGAAGTACAGAGGGCTCAATTCAACTCACTTACATGGAACAGTTAATGTTCTGGAAGTCCTTCACCTCATGCAGGCTGCCGGGTCCAATGTCAAGAAAGCAGATAGCTGAGTCTCCTGTAAGGCAATGCAGGCAGTTCAGTCACAGGCAGCAAACAGCATTGTGGGTAACCAACAGTCAGCAGCTCAGAATTTAGTGAAGCAGGCCCTGATAGGATATTGAACTCAAGACATGCAAGATGACAGGATCTACCAACTCAGGTAATGTACACATCAGCAGTATGATGAAGCAGGTTTCCAAAGAACCTCAAGTTCCAGCAACATGATCCAAAAGTTAGTTGTCACTCAGGTAGCGTAGCTCACAGGTTGAGGAAGAGTACTAGCTAAAGTTCTCTGATCTGATCACCAGAGAGGAAGAGAGACGGGCAGGGGGGAGAGGGGGCGGGGGCGGGCCTTGTCAAGTCATTTATCTCTTTGCCCTCCAATCA
The DNA here is from genome assembly GCA_004026705.1 of Nesogale talazaci. NCBI lineage: Eukaryota > Metazoa > Chordata > Mammalia > Afrosoricida > Tenrecidae > Nesogale > Nesogale talazaci. Next base: position 97,561 of record PVJH01001056.1, read on the forward strand.
AACTGCCACCTTATTAGTCCCACATGTTCCTTTTTACAGGTTGGCACAATAAACCTACCTATCACAAGCATATTGATGGGTTCTATTTTGTTATCTAATTTGCTATTTTGTCTCTTGACTGCTGCATTTAATTCTTTCGCACCAAATTTTTATTGATATGTATTAATTTATTGCTATATTTTTTCTGCATTTCTTTGTTGTTTTTTATTATTTGTTCTTCATACAATTTTGTGTTGAGTTCATTTTGGGAGGTATTTTCTTGTAATTTTTTTCTTTGTTTTTATTTTACTGTTTATATGATCTTTGTGTTTATTCTTTTTCATTTTGATAAGGTTTCCCATTTATTTTAATTTTACCTTGTTTTTCCTCTTGATATTTCACATAATTCTTAGATTTTTTTGCTTTTTTATTGATTGTTCTTGTCAATTAGGATCAAAAGATTTATCTTCAAACTCACTAATTTGCCTTCCTATTGCTTTAATTCTATTGTTTCTTTTTAAGTGCTGTCTATTATCTTAGTATTATTTTTCAAAATTTTTATTTTTATTTTGTATGCCTTCTAATTTTTCATTTCTGTAGCTCTTTTTAGCTTTTTATCCATCCATTGAGAGTATCTATACCTAATTACTTTGAATACTTTTTTCTGATCATTCCTAAGTCTTTTCTTTTTCAGAAAAGTCTTTCGATTGTGTGTGCTGGACCCTGGTTTGTGCCAGGTTTCCTCACTTCTTTGTGTGAACTGAGACTGCCTGTTGTTTCTGTGACATGGTAGAGGGACTCTTGGGGGTGTGAGGGTGGTTGAGCCATGTGAGAACAGTCGACTTTGTCAGGTGATGTGAGAAAGAAATATGGGAAATAACTAAACAGAAAGCAAACCACATCAGCACTGACAGTAACAACGAAGTTAAAAAGCAAAAAGTAGAATAAACTTATAACCAACCATATGATTGAGAACCCCCACACTCACTGAGCATACCCAGAACCAGTAGCTGTTTTTTTCTCATCATTAGTGTGCATTTAGCAAAGACCTCCTAAGAGTCAACATGGTTGGACAAGTGGGTAAAGGTGGAATCTGACATCCTTTCTGATCAAGAGTGGATTTGAATAACTAGGGATTATCCCCCGCCCCCTGCCTCCTCTCTTGTGACTCTCCACTGGTGGTTTATCAAAACACCACAGTGAAGAAACTACTAGGGGAAAAAGGAATAAATCTGGCTGCTTCTTTCCCCCCAGCCCCAATGGTTGACTTCTGTGGACTTCAGATGTGTGGATTTTACAGTTGGGCTCTCCCTTGTTTGGCTGACTTGTTTATCACTACAAAGAAGAAGGAGAGAAAAAGAAAGCTCATGTGGCTATATTTACCCCAAGGCAAGGCAGGAGAACAAAGCCTCAGCAGAGTCCAGGGCCGGAGCCGCATGGGTGGTCCCAGTCTCTGGCATCCCAAGAGGGTATCTAGGGACCAGGGAGAGCCTGGGTGCCTCGTTGTCCTTCGTAGTTTGGGTGTGCTGCTGGTGCTGAGGAGCCCTGGTGCTATAGTGGTCATGCTTTGGGCTGCAATTTACATGGTTGTCACTTTGAAACCAATAGCAACTCCCCAGGAGAAAGACTGAGCTTTCAATTTGCTGTTGTAGATCACTGGAGACACGGAAGAATGAGAAGCACACAGAATGAATTTAAGGCAAAGGACTGTAGCTCGCTCCAGCAGCAGCAAAGAACTGAACTGTGTCCTTTCTTTTATACATACTTAAATTTGGGGATACTTGGTGAGTTGCATTTACTTAGAATTTTTTTAATTTTATAAGTAAAATTCTTGGAACAACATTATCTAAAAAAGCAGGTGCTGTAAAAATATAATCTACAAAGCAAAGAACTGAGACCAAAACAAACTCCAGGCTAGACATTCTTTATCAAAAAGTGTTTGCGACTCCTTGATATCAACACACCTGTTTGTAGATTATTTTGACCTCAAATGTGTATCCTTGAAGTTTTCATTTGTATCCAAGTTCTTTCAGCTATACAATTCCCATAAAGAATTATAGTCTCTGAAAACCATAGGGTGGGGGTCACTGCCTTTTATGTGTAGAAGGAGGAGTTTAATCAGCCACTGAGTGCACTGGATATCACCCAGTCACTTCCCCTTCGCCTGGGGGGCTGTGGGGAGTCAGGAGGGGTGCCTGCCTCTCTTGGTGTCTCTGTGCTATGGGAGGAATTGGTCTGCTGGTAGCTCATCTAATGGTACATCTTAGTTGTTCCTTCTGGTTATTAGTAGGCGCTTCTCCAGTGCCACAGAAGGAGCGGTTTGTCACTTGCAAAGGGAGAGCCCTGCTATATGACTTCTGCTCCCTAATTTTCTCTTGGATATGTTCATCCCACTCAGCTATCCATTCCTCAGAATTCTTGGGCTCCAAGTTTCTCTTCCACTCATACAGTCTTGCTTCTTTGTAGCAGAGGGAACAAGCAGCACATCTGTACATGTCACCATCTTTACCCGAGAAATCCTTTAAGCCTTGAGGACTGTGTTTCGTGATTTGGCTTATTGGTCAACTCGTGAGAATGTTTCTTCTTTATTTTGAGGTAGAATTCTTTCTGAAGGCTACTTTTTAATCTTCATCGAGAAGTTCTTCAAATTCTCCTCGCTTTCATCGAGCAAGGTGTTGTCATTTGCACATCAAGTATTATTCATAAGATGCCCTCCAATCCTGATGCTCTGTTCTGCCACGTAATCTAGCTTCGTGTATCATTGTTCAGCTTTCAAATTGAATAAGTACGTTGAAAGGATAAGACCCTGGCCCACATCCTTCCTGATTTTAAACTATGTACTTTTATCTTGTTCTGCTTAATTGCCTCTTAGTTCATTGTGTTAGTGCTGGTAGACTAGAGAAACAAATCCACAGAAACTCATATGTGAATATGTGCTCTCTTTCATATAAGAGAGCAATTGAATATTGAAAAATGTCCCAACCTGGTCCAGATGAACTCCATAAGTTCAATATTAGTCCATATGTCCACTATCAACATATAAAGTCCTCTTCAGACTCACAAAATACATGCAATGATGCTGACTGCAGGAGGATCATAGGCCAATGGGTTGGGAGTCTTTGATCCAGTGGTTCTGTAAGCATCTCAGTGTTGGCAGGGGTCTCTGTATGGTTTCTCCAGCTCCAGAGGTCTGGTTGCATCAGGGTAGGTCCATATGGCTTCTCCAGCTCCCACAGCAGAGTGCCATGTGTCTTGTCAGTAGAAGATCTCTCAGGGTGTGAGGAGAGAGAGAGAGAACAGTGTCTCCTACTTCCAAGGAGGAAATAAAGGAATTCCCAGAATTCTCAGGAGAAGGTCTTGTCCACACAGAGGCCTCATTGATTATATCTTGATTGACAGGCCAGACCTTCACTTGCAATCCTCTCAAAATGACCCCAGATTATGTAATTATCACATCCATGTACAGATTCTGCATGCGCAAAATGAAGTGCTATGGAATTTCCATTTTTCTCAGTACTCCCCATAGCTTCTTTTGACCCAAGCAGTTGAATACCATGGCACTGCCAATAAAAATAAGTAAACATCCATTTGGTATTTTCTGCTTTTAGCAGACATCTATCTGATACTAGCAACAATATTTCTTGTTCCATGTTGTCTTGTAGGTCAAGAATGGATTTTGGAAAGTTTCCTATCAATACAATGCTACCAGTGTTTTTTAAATGATCTTCAGCAATAATTGACTTTCATTGTTTTATAACTTCTGCATTCCATTAGCACGATCTGCTGTGGAATGGGTACGTATACAGTTCTCTTCCAAATGGTCCACAGGTACCTTTCTACCAAATTTCTTGGCATGAACAAGCAGATGCTTGTAGCATGCCATTCTTTTGTTGGAACAGCTCAGTTGATATTTTGTCCATTCCTGAAGTCTTTCCCCCAGTGCCTTCAGTACAGTCTAGCTTTCTTCCTTCCTTGCCATCAGTTCTTGGTGCTATGCTCCCTCCTAGAATGGTTGGGCGTCAAAGAATTATTTTTCGTGTAGTGCTTTGTGTATTACCACTGCCATCTTTTAATGCTTCCTGCCTCGTTCTATACTTACTCACAGAACCCTTCAGTATTTGAATATTAGTCAGATCTTGCTCTTCCTCACAAGCATGTGAATATTATTATATCATTGGCAGTGTTGCAGGTTAGTATAGATCTTGGCTTTTATTTTTCTTCTGCAGTAAATGTGACACCATTCTTCTTAAATTTGTCATCCCTGGCATAATGGACCATGCAATTTTCTGATTAAGCTCAATAATGTGTCCCAGTCAATATGTATGTATTCCATTTAACTTGTGTTGACTTCCAATTTTCCTAGATTCATACTTCATACATTTCATGTTCTGAAGCTGAAGGTCCTGAAGGCAGTACTCCATCCACATCATTAAAATCAGCTCTACGTGGGAGAGGCAGTTCTTGCCCTGTTATATCTGAGTGCCTTTAAGCCTGAGGGGCCATCTTCTGCCAACCTTTCAGACAAGTCTGCCGTGTTCATAAGGCTTTCACTGGAAAATTTTCTTCATAATTTGATAACCAGATCTTCCTTCCAAACCTTTCTCCATCTGGAAGGTCTGGTGAAAACGATTCACCATGGACGACCCTGCTGGCATTTGAAATACTGATGGCATAACTTATAATATCACAGGGACACACAGCCACCATGGTATGAAACTGCCATAAGGATGATGGATAATGGAATGTACATTCTTATTAAATACATATGTGTGCATATCATATGTACTATGTGACTAAAATCTCTACAAAGCATGGTTACTAGTATAATTAATCCCACAGATTCTTTGAACAGAGGGAAAAGACGCCAGATTTGGGTGGGCTCATCATTTATGCTATGGAAAAAGAGCCATATATGTGTAAACAACCCTGAAATATTAACAGCACATCTGATTAGATTCTTTTATCCACATGGCACAATGGTTTGTTTTGCCAGGGGCGCACACAGAGTGTATTTGTTGGTGTCTGTTTATGACTATGGCCTGGTGCCTACATCATGGGTTGCTCACTGCAGAGTCAGCGGTTTGAAACCCCCAGCCTACCCACGGGAGGAAGGCGAGGCTTTCTGCTCTCATAGAGCTGCAGTCTCAGAAACCCACAGGGACAGTCCTGCCCTGTCCGGTGGGATTTCTATGAGTCAGCATTGATGAGAGCAGTGAGTTTGGGATTTCAAGCTGCCATCAATCTCTTAAAATCTTGTCTTTCTGCCTGCTTTTATTTCTATGTCAAAGACAGGCATAGCTTTCACCATTTTAATTGAACACAAGAATCAAAATACCTGAAGCTAACCCAAAGTGTAATTTCTCACAAAGTTCCTGAAATGTGTGTGGACATTCCCAGGGGCTCTCGGCGTTATGACGTCACGTGACAGTCGCCTCCCCTGGAGAAAGAGCAGCAGTGGAGCTGAACAAAGAGGTGCATGGCTGTGCCCCCAGCAGGTCCCTTCTCTTCCTACTCAGAACAAAGCACAAGGGTGGGCTGGCGCCTCACAGTGAAGTCCTGATTGTACTGCAGGCCTCAGTAAAGTGAGCAGATGTCCTGCTTTTGGTGGGACAGTCCCAATTTAAAACAATTTTTCCATGTCCCACCGCATTTTTTAAAAAGTCCTGATTTGTGGAAAGAATCCACAACAAGGTAGGGAACAGCAGGAGAATGGGAAGGGAATATACCCCCAATTACTCACTCCCCACCCCCCATCCATGGTGTCCCACTTTACCAAGGCTAAAATCTGGTCACTTTAGAGAGTACTTGGGATCCTTTCAGCAATTGTCTTGTGAGAGTCCAGAGAGATAAGATGATGATTGAAAATGTTCCTCAGTAGAATGTAGAGATGGAAAGCTTTTCTGTCTCTTGTGACACGGGTTGACCAGTCGTCTGCTTCCCTTCTGTCAAGGTGACCTACTGTGGTGGCCTGCTGTGCTGTGATGCTGGAAACTGCGCACTGGTATTTCACCAGGGTCACCTGGGATGGACAGTCCCAGTAGCACTAGTGTACAGGATGGATTGGCAGGAAAGGCCTGGTTTCCTATTTCTGGAAATCATCAGTATCACTAGCTGGACCAGACTGGTAGATGAGCTTCCATGCAGGAGGCCTGCAACATGCACAGTGTCTTCAGACATGCACTCAGGCATACTGATGGTCATGAAGACAACACAGGACAACCATGAGTCAAAGTCTGCTCACTAACAACAGTGACAACAGACCAAGCTCCTGTCTGCCTCAGAGAGGAAATATTGAAGAGCAGATGCTGACAAGACAAGGGCCATGAAGCTAGGTGTCTGTGGGGCTGCTGGCTCTCTGCTTCCCTGGGTGAGCCTTGCTCTCTGATGCACAGCTGCCACACAAGTGAACCCTTGGCTCCACTTTCATTGCACTAGTTCTGGCTGGTCGCAGGGATTTTCAGCAGCTTGTGATGGGGCTGGAAAAGTACTTGAGTCCTGGACTGGCTCATGATTTGTAACATCATCTTTTTATAAAACCTATTTCATGATGCTGAAAGAACTGTAAACAAAGTCGTTTGCTTTCATCAAGGAATTCTAGTAAGATATAATTCCTTGGCACATAATGAAGGCATGTTTGTCTCATAGAAACACATGGAACTATATTCACCCCCAAATTCTTTAATGACACATTGGGTCTTCTCTGAATTTACTACTGGAGTAAGAAAATTTTACCGAATGCTCTCTAGATTTCCAAGCATGTGTTTTAAGCACTTGTTGCATAAATCACAGTAAAAGAGACAATAGCACATGCTCCCAATCTCACGTCTTCAGTCAGAGCACGTCATGCTGGTTTAGAAGACACACATCATGTGGAATCAATCTTAGAACTCATTTGAAATCTTCTCTGAAAAATAGATGTTCACATCATTTGATATTTTAATATGGAGCAATCTAATTATTAGAATCTTTCTTTAAATGTGGTTCATCTGGAAATTGATCAAAGAGGAATTTAAGAAGACAGATGATACCTGTGGCTTCTCTTGGACCGCCTGACCCTTGGGACCAGCCCGACCCACCAATGAGCATGCCTCGACCAGCTCATCGAGAAGATAGAGCCAATTAAAGTATCTCCTGGGAATATTTTGCCTTTTCTCAGCCAGTTCTTTCTCCAAGTCCATGAACATCTGATTCAGAACAATTGAATTTTAGAGCCATACTGAGTGTGCTTTGGGCACTCCAGATCTGGTGCTCACACTTTGATTTTAAATTTGTGTGCTTTTGGGATCACTTCTTCATGGAACCTCTGACTACCCCCTCAGAAGCCCAGTCTGGGTCTACTGGAACCCACCTAGCCCTGTGCACTACTTAATATGCTTAATGAGAACCCACCGCCTCAGGGGTCTCCTTTACCCATCTCAGCTACTAATCCCACCCTCAGGGTCCTCACCAGAACCCACTTTCTCTTTCCCTGGGAGTGTGAGCCTCAAGAAGAATGTGTTTCCCTTTTATTTACCCACATTTTAGTAGAATTGTTTGCCCTGACCATGTTGCTGGTAAAGTAAATGTGTCGATGACAGGTCTGCTAGCCTGCCTCCAACTCCCTCCCACAAAATTGGGAGAGGACCCACGGACCATCTAACCTCCAGCTGACAGTTTCAATGGCATGTGTGGGAAGCTAACAGGGTGGTAGCCTCTGGGTCATGGAGAAATGTCAAGATAGCCTACTCTTGTGTCCGCTTCAGAGAAAAAGGACATAGGACTCTCAGCTGCCTTCTGAAAGCATTCAGTCATGACGACAGACTTGTTGTGTCAGATCAATACATGGTGGATTTCCCAAAGACTTAGATTAGTTCAGACCCTGTCTGTCTCACCTCTGCCACATGATTTCCACAGAGGAGAAAGAAGGACATAACCCCCTGCATAGCCTGGGGGCAGACAGTGGTAAAATCATCCACGTTGCAATGCAAGCAGAGTGACAAGATTATGACACAGACACTGATTTTGAGACTGAGATGCAAGCAGTGCTCTTGGGATCTCCCCAGTCTGATCTGAGTGATACAGGGACCTATGTCACAGAGGCTCATTCCTTGACTCCTTCCTGGATGCAGAAGAGAAGCTTGCAAACCTGAAGCTGAAAAAGAGCAGTGCCTTTCTACTCTTTAAGCTAACATTGGAAAGGTGAATTACAAAAGGAACTAAACCTAGTATTTGAAATTATCGTAAGGAGTATGTGCATTTAAATTTTTATATAAGCTAAATAATAACCAAAGAAATCCATATAAACAAGGGAATCAACTTTCAACCTAAGCTTAATGTCCTTGGTCAATGGGCTGAGAGATGAGTTGCCATCATAGACCAGAAAATGTATGTGATTTTCCTGTTTCATTTTATTCTGAGTGATTGCTTCTAATCAAATTGATGATATCTGTGGAAGGGAATGATAAAGAAGCCCAACATCATCAGCCAAAACAAAACCAGAGAACAACTGCAAAATAGGTTGTCATCTGCTCATGCAAGTACATGTGCAAGTTGAAGAAAGTTAAGGCAAGTCCCCAAAGGCCAAAGTGCGACCTTGAATGTCTCCCAACTCAATTTTGAAAGCATCTAAGCCACATATTTGAAACACAATGATCAAAGCTCTGACAAGCTGCAGGGTGACATCAGGAATGACATGAAGAAAGTGAGCACTCAATGAAGATACAGGGAAAGCGGAACAGATCAAAGTGGGTGTCAGAAAAGACTCGGCCCCTTGCTCTTGAACATAGACTAGTCAAAACAAATGGGAGAAGTGATGAAGTAAAAGTGCTGGACAGAAAATTTCAAAGCGCAGCTCAAGAAACAAGGTAGAGTGCTATAGCGAAATGTGCAGAGATCTGGGGTTAGAAAGCCAAAAAGCAAGAAAATGTTCAATGGATCTCAAGCCAAAAAAATCAAAAGAAAAATATCCAAACTACGAGTAGAAAAGCTGAATGATCCCGTGGACAAAAGACCTGCTCTACATCTAACCATTTCAAGAGGTAGCAAACATATGATCAAGAAACAATGGAATTGGGGGAAAAAGTTTAAGCTTCACTGAAGGTATTAGCTAAAAACAAGACTCCAGGAATTGATGGAATATCAACTGAAATGTTTCAACAAGCTCATGAAACTAGTTGAAACTGGAAGTTCTTACTAGTCTATGCCAATACATTTGGAGGAAATCTACGTGGGCAATTGATTGGAAAGCATCCCTATTTGTTTCTATCCCAAAGAAAGGTAACCTCCACCAGAAGGTGCCAGTTATAGGACAGTGCTGATATTGCGTGCAAGTAAACTTTTGTGATGATTCAGCAATAGCTGCAGCAGCAAATCTATGGGAATCTGTCAGAAATTCAAGCTGGATTCACAATGCATGGAGATTTCCAAAAAGTTGTTTACGTGTGTGTTTATTGACTATGCAAAGGCATTTGGCTGTGTGGACCATGACAAACTATGAATAGCCTTGAGAAAAAATGGTAATTACAGAACACATCATTGTGCTTGTGCAAAACCTACACATAAATCAAGAGGCAGTCATTTGAACAGAACAAGAAAACACTATGTGGTTTGAAATCAAGAAAGGGGTGTCTTTCAGGGTTGTATCCTTTCACTCTACTTATCAATCAGTATGCTTAGCCAGGAATCCAAGAAGGTCGTTTATATGAAGAGGAACAAAGGAGAGAAAGTGACATTGACCTGTGAAGTACAGGGACCACTTTGCTGAATAACAAGACTTCATGATGAGATAAAAGACAGAAATCTTCAGTGTCATTGCTATTGTGAGGTATCATCAGTGTAAAGAGAATCAAAATCCTCACAACTTGACTAATAGACAACATTATGATAAAAGGAGGAAGCACTGAATTTTTCAAGGATTTCACTTGCTTGGGCCCACAATTAATGATCATGGGAGCAGCGGAGAGGAAACCAAGCTACCATTGCATTCAGCAGATAACTTGCACAAAACCACTTTCAAGTATTGTAATGCAAAGATGTCACTCTGAGAGAAAAGGTGTGAGTGACCCGATCATGGGACTGTTAATCACTTCATATGCATGTGCAACCTGGGCCTTGAGTAAGGAAGACTAAAGAAGAATTGATATATTTGAATTATGGACTTAGTCAAGAATATCAGGTAAACAAACACATTTGTTTTGGAAGAAGCACAGCAGACTAAAATATTGCCCCTTCCTGCACCACCCTCACAATTGCTTGAGGCCATGGTCACAGCCAAGGTGCCAACCCATCTCCTTGAGAACTTTCCTCTTTCTCATTTCCCCTCTACTTTTCCAGATGTGACAGCCCTCTCCAAAGACTGGTCTTTCCTGATAATATGTCAAAAGTATTTAGGACACCATTCTTGCATCTAAAAAGCATGCTGGTCATACTTCTTCCAACACAGGTTGGTTTGTTCTTTTAGCATGGAAGGACACGTCAGCATTCTTCTCCAGCAACACAAGTCAAATGCATTTGTTCTGCATCAGTCTTCTTTATTCAAGGTCCAACTTTCACATGTATGTGAGGAATTAAAATTACCATGGTTTGGGTCAGGTGCACTTTAGTCCTCAAATCGACACCCTTACTTTACAGTGTTCTTAAGAACTTGTGCAGCGAATTTACTTAATGCAACTCATCTCTTGACAGCTGATCCATGATAATTGACTGTAGATCCAAGCAAGGCAAAATCCTTGACAATTTCTACCTTTTATCATGATCTTACCTATTGGTCCAGTTGTGAAGATGATGGTCTTTGTGCCAATGAGTTTTCATTCACACACCAGGATGTCACTTTGTGGCCCGAGGTGCACCTGACCCAAGCCATGGTATTCTTCAGGGCTTCGTGTGCCCTGAACACTGAGTAAGGAGGACCGGAGAAGAATGCACGCATTTGACTGACAGAGCTGGAGAAGACTGTTGAAAGTGCCATGGACTGTTAAAAGGATAGACAATAGGTCTTAGAGGAAGTATGGTGAGAGTGCTCCTTAGAGGTCAGAATGGTGAGACTTTGCCTTGTATTGTGTGGACATGTTGTTAGGAGAGCCCAGTCCCTGGCTAGGGACATCATTGGGGGTGTAGGGACCTGCAAAGAGGAAGGCCCCCGAGGAGATGGAGGGACACTGGGGCTGCAGTGACGGCCTCAAGCTCAGGGCTCACAATTGGGAGGCTGGAGCAGGACCAGGCGGTGTTTCCTTCTGGTGTGCACGGGGTGGCTCTGGCTGGGAGCTGACTCCAGTCTGACAATGGCACCTCACAAAGCCAGCACATACTGAGAAGCAGAGAAAAAAGCGCCCTGGGGAGAAGAAACTATGTCCCAACTGCAAACCAAGGATCACCTGAGACCATCAGAAACTAGAGGAGTCAAAGCAGGCTCTCCTCCTAAAGCAGTAGTTCTCAACCTGTGGATCTCAACCCTTTTGGGGGTTGAATGACCATTTTACAGGGGTCACCTAAGACCATCAGAAAACACACTGCTCCCCCACACATCTCCAGGTAGGTCTGTCCACATAGGAGTATCGGGCATGAAAACTGTTACCCATGCTGCACCATGCTTCAAGGCAAAATGTCATTTATTTGTAATTAGAAATCAGTATTTCACAATATATAATTACATATTGTTTTGTGATTGGTCTCTATACTTTAATCATGTTCAATTTGTATATCTAATACTTATATTATGATTCATAACAGTAGCAAAATTACAGTTATCAAGTAGCAACAAAAATAATTTTATGTTTGGGGATCACCACAACATGAGGAGCTATATTAAAGGGTTGCAGCATTAGAAAGGTTGAGAACCACTGTCCCAAAGCCTTTGGAGAACACCTGGCCTGTGTGCTGTTACCCCACCATTCTCCTCTGTACTTCCACTACTGTGAGGGAGTAAATTCCTGGTGTCCACCTTGCAATTTGTATTCCATCGTCGTAGTGGCCCTTGGACATAAACACAGGCATCTACTTGCTCATGGGACTTCAAGACGCCAAACTAATGGCCATGAACTTTCCTTCATTTTATTTTTTTCCTTAAATTTTGGATCTGTTTCTTTCTAAATGACCACAAAACATATTTTAATGGTCATAACAAGTTGCCTTCTACCTTTGTCTTGTCAGAAAGGAGGTAAGTCTTCTGAAGGATGTGGAATGTTAGTTGAGAAGGAGACACACATATTCTGTTCTGAAGAGTCACCTGGGCATAGAGGGCAGTGCTCACACTCCTCTCGGGCTTGGAAGGAAGGGTGTTCAAACTTGCCCGAAAGGGAGCTGACTGTTCCCTTTAACACCGGTCATCCAGAGTACAGTCTCCAAGTGCCTCAAGTGGAGGGAGAGCACCTGGATTTGCTACTGAGGCTTTATGAGGCCACCTGCATGCATCAAAGTGCTGGACGTGAGATTTGATATTTCCTTCTCCATAAAGATAGGACATTCTTGACTGAATGACACATATTAAGCAAGGAGGCAATTTGAAGAGGTTTCTCAGGAACCAATTGGCAGAAGACTGTTTCTTCTTGGATCGTCCATAGCCTCAAGCTTTCTTCAAAGAGATCTCTTGTGCCAGCATCGGAAATAGGAGAAATGCATGGCTTGCTCCCAAGCATGTGTGAGAAATCTGGATATCAGACCCAAGTCATCTTTATCAAACCCAAGCCTTCACTCAACTCAGCCAAGAGAAGAGGGGAAAGGCTAATACTTGTAGCAAGAGTACAACCATTTCTGGATAAGAAAACTTGGAATGTGTCGTTACTAAGTATACCATCAAATATGCAACACTGGAACCAATCTCACTGTTCTCATCTCTTCAGAAGACAAACAGATAAATGCACAAACTACTTCTCCAATAGATACAATATTTCATTTCTTTTAAGTGATGATAATACAGAGAGACCAAGAGGGTTTGTCTTGCTGGGAAAATGCCACCCATCTTTCTCAATATTAATTCATGATTTATTAAAAAAAAGTTTTGATGTGATCACTGGAAAAGGAGAGTGTGGAGGAGCTGCAGGAGAAGACAGCGTAAACACGGAGAAAACTCTCTCCTTGGTCCAGGTGGGCAAAGACCAGGAATAGGAGAGTGGCTGTTTTGTGATGTCAAGTCAATACCAAAGCATGGCAGTCCTGTAGGGAAGAGTAGGGTTGCCATAAAGGTTTTTAAAGGCTATGGTCTTTATGGAAGTAGAATTCAAAGTCTTTTTCCCATGATCCAATGACGAGTTCAAACCACTGATCATTCCGTTAACAGACAAGGATGCAACCTTTAAGCCACCACAGCTCCTGGAGGTGGGAGGAAACCTGCTCTCTCCAAAGCCACACCCAGAAGCCCTGGAAAGCCCAGATCACAGCTCAGCCATCTAACAGAGCATAGAAAAGGAGAATAAAAGAAAGATGGAGGTCAACGGTAGTCCACAGAAAGCCCTTCATTCATTTTTTCCTTCAGGTTTGAAGACACCCTCTGGGGAGAGCAGTGAGCATGACGCCACTCCCAAGAGAGAAGATTGAATAAATCTTTACCCCAAATTAAAATTTATGGCAGTTGTCATAGAGCGCTGGCCAGGACACAGCAGGAAACACTTCTGAAAACAAGTGTCACTCCAGTGCCGACAGAAATGGAGACAGAGGGCCCCACCCTGGCTAACCAAGTTGGCGCTTTCAAGTGTTCATAAACACATTGGTGCATTTTCCCAACACTTCTTATGCAAGATGACTCTTCTCAGTCTCTCTGTGGAGCCAGCGTGTTGTGTAAATGAAATCTTGGGATGGGTTTGAGAAATAGAGTCTGCCAGTGTGTTTGTTTATTTTGTTGCTGTTGTTGCTGTTGTTTCTTAAGAGAGGTAAATTACCTAGTCTGGGTCCAAAATGAATGATACATTTCCAGTTTCTTAGTCAGAAACAAGTATCCTCTTGCTGCTTGCTATAAATGCTAAACTGTACATCCTCTGCTGGCTGAGTCAACCCAAGAGACAGTGGGGAAATGACTGGAGGGTGAAGAGCATTGCAGTCATGCCCGTGGACTCTGAAGTGGGATTTAGAAGGCAGCTGCATCCCTCCAGGTGGCCAAGCATGAAAAGGGCTCCTGGATCAAGGAGTTGAAACTGACAGGAACTGAATAAGTTGGTGTGGCTCTTGCAATGGGACGCTTTAAAGTGTGCAAAGAGGTACAACTCAAAGAAGAGACCACAGAGGGACTGGGCCTTGGAGCAAAATTGGAACTTGCCAGAGGACAATGGAGAGACAATGAGGGTCTTGGTGTTGAATATGTCCTTGGTAGTGTTCATCTCAAAAAGTTTCCTTTGACTTCACTGTGTTCATTAGGACACAATGTGGCAATAACTCACAGAAAAAGACCATTGATAACATTCTGATATCAAGTGTCCTACGATAGTTACTGGTCATCACTTCATGATTTTTTTTCTGAGGATTTTAAAAGATAACCCTGAGTTCTGCTTTGTCCCTGTTGTCAGCTAAATTTAAAGTTTCAGTGTGGACATGGGTGTGGTTATAAAAACAGAGCCAGGAGAACCCTGCAGGTGCTTCAGGCAATCTTTCTTTGATGTGCTCAGCGAGGCCCGCTCTCTAATACAGAAGATGGCAGCCCCCCGGAGTCCCTGAACGGAGCATTTCACACGCCCAGCTGCCCACCGAAGGTTGCCTCCTCCATCCCATCAGAAGACGCACTGCCAAGCACCCAGCCCAGACAAACCCTCCAGAGTGTCCTGCTCTTAACCCATCTTGTCAGGAGGAGTCCAGGTCGACTTGAGGGCATCCACCTGACAGCCCAGAATGTGCAGCTCTTCTTCTCCTTTCAACAGGAGTCAGGAGCAGCACATGCTCACATCTCCAGGTCCTTGTCACAAAACCCTCCTGTCCTCATCTGGCTCACACACAGGCCAGATGTTCTTTTCCTGCTTCCAACCATGTTCCCATTTTAATAATTAAAGAGTAACTGCTGGTTTAGATTCAAGTTTAAGGAGGGGTGCATTTTTTTAAGTGTTTGTCAAATTTGTAAGTTGGAAGTTCAAACCCACCCAGAGGTGCCTCAGGAGGAAAGTCTGGTGTTCTACTTCTGGAAAGTCACAACCTTGAAAACCCTGTAAAGCATTTGGACTCTGCACCTGGGGTTTCCATGAGACAACATCAAATCCATGGAGTCTAACATCAAGCAAATACAACTCAAATGTCCCTTAGCAGCGAGGATGACACACTTTGGCTCACTCTCTTTGCATATGTCATCAGAAAAGACCAGTTGTTAAAGAAGGACACCAAGATAAAAGACACGTAAAGGAGATGGTCAACAGAAATCCCATCATACTCACAAGAACGGCCATGAACGCAGAAACAGACATTTTGCACCTTGTACCATGTGTCAGAACAGAGTCAAGGTCAATTAATGACATCAATGGCAGTTATACAGGGTTTTATGACTATATTAAAACAGGATTTTTGCACAAAGGAAAAGGTCTTCAGAAAAAATCCCATGAGCATGGGGGTCAAGTGAGGGGACCCAGGACAGTGGTCAGGTTCAATATCATTAGTCACAGGCCAACAGTGGAACAGACTGCCAGATGCTTACCTGCAAGTCAGCTGAAGAAAAGTAAAACAAGTCCAGGAGAGTGAAAGTGCCACCTGGAGTGTATCCATCTGCATTCGAGACCATCTCAAGAACAAATGTGACATATCGAACACTAGAAACCAAAAGCCAAAGCAATTGTGGGATGACATCAAAAGCATCAGACATGAAGAAAGCAAAGGCCAAAGACAGGAAAGAAAGAAAAGACCAAGAATAATGTCAGATCATGACCAACATGAAACTTAGTCTTGGTCAGAGAGTAGATAAAACAAATGGAAGAAATGATGAAATAAAAGGCCCAAACAGAAAACTCCAGAGTAGTATGAGAACGCATTGTAAATGATCACAAATGTATGTGCAAACACCTGGAGTTAGAAATGGAAGAAGATCAGGCTCCGCATACCTCAACTCCAAGAACTGCAGAAAATAGCCAAACCTCCCGTTGCAATACTGAAAGATCCTATGGGGCAAACATTTAATGTCACAGCACACATCGAAAGAAGATGGACCTATAGGGACACACACAGAGTAAGGGTTTCCATGGAGGGGTGACGGGGTTGCAGTGAAGGAGGCTGTCAGAGGGAGCTGATGTCAAGGAGTTCAGAAAGGAAGAGAATGTGTGAAACTGTGGCAGCAATTGGACAATAGTGCTTGATGTCATTGAACTATGGAATGATATGATCATCTGCACTAACTGCCAATAAAAGTTGAAAAAAAGAAGATAGGAGGAAAACACAGAGTCACTGTGACAAACATAATTGCTTTTCAACCATTTAAATATGTAGCATACAATCAAGGGCCCATGGTACTGAAGGAAGAAGTTCAAGTTGAACTGAAGGCATATGAAAACCACAAGGCTTTAGAAACTGATGGAATATCAAGTGAAATGCTTTGATAATCTGATCCAGTGAAGAAGGTGCTCATTTATCAATACTAAGAAGTTTTGAAGACAGCTATCTAGACAACAACTGAAAGAGATCCATATTTTGTGCCCATTCCAAGGAAATGTGGTGCATCGACTGTAAGCATTATCAAACAATATCATTAATACCACATGCAAGCAAAATTTTGCTAAAGATAGTTCAAAAGTTATTGCTGCAGTTTACTAACAGAGTGTTGAATTAAATTCAAGGTAGATTGAGAAGAGGACTTGGAATGAGAACACATCATTAACCACATTAGATGTATCTTGCCTAATAGAAAAGAATGCCAGGAAGATGTTGATTGTATTTTCTTGACTATGCAAAGCCATTTGACTACATAACTCATAATAAATGATGGATAATATTGTGAAAAAGAGTCATTCCAGCTGAGCCCCGGTGGCGTAGGGGTTGTGCGCAGGACTGCGGACCACTGGGATGGAGGTTCAATTCCAGCTCCACAGGAGCAAAAGCTGGGCCTCCTACTGCCACCACCAGAGGGCAGTGATGCCAAAAAAAGAATCATTCCAGAACAATTAATTATGCTCCCGTACATTACAATCCTGTACAAGGAAAACAGACAATTGTTTGAGCAGACCAATGGGATATTTCTTGGTTTAAAATGCAGGAGTGTGTATATCAGAGTTGTAGCCTTTCGGAATGCTTATTTAGTCTGAATTCTGAGCAAATAATCAGAGAAGCTGGACTATCTGAAGAAGGATGTGGCATCTGGGATGGAGAAAGGCTGATCAATAACCTTCGATATGTAGATGACACCAGTTCACCTGCTAGAAGTGAAAAGAACTTGAAATACTTATTGACGAAGATCAAATACTGCAGGCATCAGTATGGACTAAAGCTAAATGTAAAAAAAAAGATCATTCTTTCAACTGAACCAATAAACAGCAGCATGATACTCAGAGAAAAGGTTGAAACTGTTTAAGATTTCAGTTGACACAAATCTGCAATCAATGCTCATTGAAACAGCAGTCAAGAAATCAAATCAAATATTCCATTGTAGGTCATATACTGTGGACAATGAACCCAAGATTAACAGCGAGAACATCCAGCTCCGGTTCCCAGTCTGGGAAGATGATGAATCCCATGAATCAGAGAGGCCAGACAACAAAGAACAATGAACAATCAAGAGCAAGGCGGTCTTACTGGGACATCCATTTATATATGGTGGTCAGCCACACCCTCCAGGAACTCCCTTGCAACTGATTGGGTATTCATAAGAGATCTCAATATGGAGGTGACTACTTTATATCACATTACACAATGGGGAATGACTACATCACTGCATAGTTGCCAAATTGCATCATTACATAACCACCATACTACATCATAACTGGCAAACCATTGAGAATCTAACCCTGCCAAGTTGACACACAACCTTAACCATCACAATGATACATTATTGATACCAGATTCAAACTTAGATGATCTGTTGATGGAATCAAAGCACACAAAACATTTTGACATTTAAAATTTCTGCCCACTCATTTAATTTATCCAAGCAATTGCAAAATAATCTTTTAGTGACAAAACGCTTCCATGCTGTCCAAGGGACAATGATTCCTGAGGGATACAAGTCACTAGATGGAAATACCTCAGCCAGACGAAGCCCAACATGAGGCGCTGCTGTGTGTAGAAGTGTATCCCTTAAATAAAAAGAAACTTATTATCGTTCAATTCTTTCCCTCTGATCCAAGCAAGCCACATTGACAGAATGCTTAGCTTAAGCCTAATCCGGAAACGCCAGGCTGTCCTGCATGACTTTCTGGCTAAAAACAGTGAGTAACCATGGTAGCTATATAATCGTTTGTCAATTTGAGCATTAAGAGTGGAGGGGTGGAGTCTGGCCTGTCAATCTGGTTGTAGCAAATGAGGTCTCTGTGTGAGCATGGCCCTCTCCTGAGAATTCTGGGAAATCCAGTATTCCTCCTTGTAAGCAAAAGATCTTTCTCTCTACTCACTTCCTGTGAGACATCTCTGAGAAGTCCCATGGACTTTCTTCCGACAATGCTGACTCCCTTGGAGATGCTCTACTGATAAGACACATGGTCTATGATGATAGACCCCGGGCACTGAGAACTAGAGGAGCCAAGTGGAGACCTCTTCCAGTGCTGAGATGCTTACAATACCACTGACCCCAAAGACTTTCTACTCACTGACCTGTGAGCCTTCTGCATTTGGCATCGTTGCATGTGTTTCATGAGTCTGAAGACTTTATAGATGGGTATCAGACATAGAGGCTAATATCGGACTTAGGGTCTTGGACTGGACTGGATTGGGATGCTTTCTTAATGTATACAAGTTTATATAAATTTTCTCCTGTACACATGAGTTTCTGTGGATTTGTTTCTCTAATCTATCTGGACTAACACAGCAACTCTGTCCTGAAGGTACTTTCTTCTCAAGCTTCCAGTGGTTTCCTCTTCTCCCTCACCAAACTGCCTCAGAGTGTTCCTAATAAGGCATTACCTGGCCATAATGGGGGGTTCACCATGAGGCTGCTGAAGGTTAAGTATCAAAGCTTCTCATATGGTTGTATGCAATACTAGGTCACAAAGCACAGCATACAGAATCATAAAAATCATCATTAAACAAAAATATCTATGTGTGAATCTATTGCTTCTTAACATATTGTCCCTGTAGGTCTACACACATCTTCAGGAGATGTTTCCCAAGAATCTGTGCACTTCCACTTCCACCACATCAAAACAGCACTCTGGGTGTCCTGGGGACAAACTGGAGGTCAAACTGGGGGAGGGGATAGCATGGTTTCCCAGGGAAATTCTTATCAGACATGGAAACAACCAGAAACTCCAACTACAGAGGGATGCAGAAACAAGCTTTGGTGCAGTCGTACCATGGAACTGTAGGCATCCATAGAAAACAATGATAACTGCCACAGACTCTGCAGGGCATGGACCAAACTTGAGAGCATTATGCTTAGCAAACTCGGTCAGTCTTACAAAGACAAGCACCACCATTGTTATAAGAGAAAACAAAGAAGAAATGTGGTTTATACACCAATAGACAAGACTTTGATGACTAGAGGAGACTGGGGACAGAGAGGGGTGCTGGGGATGGAGCAAGACAGAAACTCTCTAGGAAAGTCCTTCCTGCCCTAAAGAATGGGCAGGCACATCCTCATGATGCAACTAAAGGCTGTGGCACAACTTTCCTGATCCTTTTATCAGCAAGGCCATTTTCAGTTTTATTAAAACATCTTCCTAATCACCCTGTATCCTCCACGAGAATTTCTCAATCTTTCCCTTTGGAATTTCTCCAAAAAGCAGGCATCATGATCTTCTTACCTGCCCTCTCTGCCTTCAATGTTCCTGGCAACACATCCACTTAGAAGTCATTGTCTGGATCAGAGCTTGTTAAATTCACCCCAACAGGACTAAGCCAAGGGCCTTACTCAGAGGACTTGTCTGCAGTCAATCACTGATCGACCACACAGATAAACCTGGCCATGTGTCAGCTGGAACCTGGTAACAGTACTTTTGGATTTACCTTCCTGATTGTGTGTACGTGTTTTCCTATGAAGGTGCGTTACTGGGTGGGGGTGTGTGTGAGTGAGCGAGCATTTGGTTGAACGTGTGGGTGGACCTCTGTGTGAGTGTGTGCATGTGCTTTACTCGTAAACTAACGTAAACAAGTAGCTAAGGCTGCAGAACCAACTCCCTGGTGGCGGGGGTCATGATGGTATGCATTTCTGGGAATTAGTCAGGAGTAATTGAGCAGGAATACATTCAATTCTCACTGACCAGACTATATATCTGCTTCCACAGGTCCTTCAGGAAGGACTTCCTTGTGTTGTCATTGTTAGACACACAGAGGCAGCTCCAACCCATAGCAGCCCTATGGATAACAGAAAGCACCACTATCTGGATCAGCACCATCCTCACTGAAGACTCATTGCTGTAGCGACGATGATTACCCATCTCCTCGATGAGCCACGTCTTTTCTGATGCTCCGCTAGTTTCCCCTGTTAACACGTCCAAAGGCACATGAGCTGATTCCCAACATCTGCACTCCCAAGGTACATTCTGGCCATACTTCTTTCAAGACAGATTTGTTTGTTCTGACAGTCCATGGTATTTTCAATATTCTTCAACAGCACCATCTTTCAAATGCACCAACTCTTCTTTGTCTTCCTTATTCACTGCCCCATTTCCATCTGCCTATAGGTGATTTAAAATACCATGGCTTGGGTCAAGTAAGATATCTTTACTCTTCAACACTTAAAAAATGTTTTGCATAGCAGATTTAAGAAGTGTAATTCACTTGATTTCTTGGTGATTACTCCCATGAGCATTGACCAATGCAAAATTAAATCTCAATAACTTCAATATTTTCTCTGTGTATCACAATGATGTATATTGGTCCAGTTGTGAGGCCTTTAGATTTCTTCATTTGGTGTGTGATCCTTATTGAAGACTGTAGTCCTTGCTCTTCATCACCAAATGCTTCAAGTCCTCTTTGCTTTCAGCAGCAAGGCTGTGTCACTACATATTGAAGGCCTTTGTCTAAACTAGATGCAATGTTCTTCTTCATATAATCCAGCATCTCAGATTATCTGCTCAGGATACTGTTTGAGTAAATATGGTAGAATGCTATGCCCCTGAAGCACACACACCTTTCTTGATGTCTTGGCATTCCCCTTTTCCTATGCTCACAGCCATCTCTTAGTCTGGTGTTTATTCAGGTATAGATTCAGCATGAAGATAGTTGAGTATTCTGGAATTCCAATTCTTCTTAATGGTGTCCACAGTTTTCATAATCCCCTCAATTAGTTGAAACGGTCATCTTCCTGGTCTCCATTGCTTTCAGCTGAGCTCCAGCTGCCATCAGCAATGATATCCCCTGTGCCACGTCCTCTTCTGAATCTGGCCTGAATTTCTTTTTTAATCATTTTATCATGGATCATACAACTCTTATTACAATCCATACACACATACATTGTGCAAGCACATTTGTCACCATCATCATTTTCAAAACATTTTCTTTCTACTTGAGTCCTTGGTATCAACTTCTCATTTTTCTCTTCCCTCCCTCCTCATGAACCCTTGATAATTTATAAATTACTATCACTTTTTCATGTCTTACACTGACCACTGTCTCTCTTCAATCACTTTATTATTGTCCATCCCCCTAGGAGGAGGTTATAGTTAAATCACTGTAATCAGTTCCCCCTTTCTCCATCACCATCCCCTCCTGGTATCACTACTCTCTTTATTGATCCTGAGTGGGTTATCTGTCCTGAGTTCCCAGCTCTTATCTGTACCAGTGTACATGCTCTGGTCTAGCCAGATTGGTAAGGTAGAAATGGGGTCATGATAGTGGGAGGGAGAGCATTAAAAACTAAGAGGAACGTTTTATGTTTATGAGCACCCTGACTGGCTCATCTCTTCTTGTGACCCTTCTGTGACGGGAAGTCCAATTGTCTACAGATGGTCTCTGGGTCTTCACTCCAACCTCCTCCTCATTCACCTCAATAGGATTCTTTGTTCTGGATCTTTGATGCCTGATACCTGATTCCATTGAACCTCATGATCACACAAGCGGGTGTGGTTTTTCCGTGTGGAATTTGTTGCTTTTCTGCTGGGTGGCCATTAGTTTATCTTCAAGGCTTTAAGACTACAGACAACCGGCCTGAATTTGTGGCTGCCCCCTATCAACATAGTACTGTGATCGCTGCTGAATTATCGTCACCAAAATTTTACTTGATATCCTTATAATGATATCATTTGATGATTTCTACATTCTTCATTTCTTTGGAATGGACACAGATATGGATCTCTTCTGATCTTCCAAATGTCCTGACAAGGATCTGTGATTGCGTGTAGTGCTTCAGGAGCTTTGTGGAGCAGTTTAATTGGCATTCTGACAATTCCTGGAGACTAGTTTGGGGCTGATGACTTCCATGTCAACTTCTTCCTTCAGTCAGTACCATCATTCTTGACCATATGTTGGCACCTGTTGAAGTGGTTGAGTGGTTCTTTTTGGATGATGACTCTGTGTGTCCATTTTCTTGTGATGTGCCCTGCACCATCAGTACTTCTCCTCATAGAACATTTCACTATTGCAACTCAAGGCCTGAATTTTTCCTCAGTTCTTCCAGCAAGAGGAAGGACTATGCTTTTTCCTTTGGGTTTTCTAGCATCAGACTTTTGCACATTTCCATATAGTACTTTACTTTGTCTTTGGGGGGTCTCCTTTGAAATTTTCTGTTTAGCTTCTTTTTACATCATCAGGTTTTCCCCCCTTTGCTTTAGCTATTGTGCCTTCAAGAGCAAGTTTCAGCCTCTCTTCTGAGACCCACTTTGATCTTGTATCTCTTTCCTCTCTTTGTAATGGGCTCTTGCCTTCTTATGACACTGGACTTCTTAATGTGTGGTTTTCTGGATGCCACGCCAGACCCTCAAGTCTGCTGTCCTTCCTGTTCAGTGTGCCAACTCTGCTCTTGAGATGTCCTCGAAACTCAAGTGGAATATATTCAAGGCAGTATTTTCACTGTCGTGGGATTGCTTCATTTTCTTTGACTTAAACCTGAACTTCCACAGGTGGTCCTTCTGCTAGCTTGGGTTGATATTGAATTCCACCTTCTCTTTCCCCACATAGTCAATGCAATTCCTGTTTATTCTATCTAGAGAATTCCATGTGTACAGTACTGTTTATGTTGCTTGGGAAGTGTGTTTGCAAGGTGTATTTGCATGTGTGACCTCCAGATTTCTTTCTAAAACCAAGAACATGTTTTCTAACTACTGACTCTTCCCTTTTCCTCCAACTTTTGTATTCCAATTGCCAGTAATTATCCACGTTCCTTGTTGCCATTTGGATCAATTTCAGACTGAAGTCAGCCGAAGTCAAAATCAAACTCATTGCCATTCTGACCCCCTATCAACCCTGTAGGACAGCCTAGATCTGCTCCTGGGGACTTCCAAGGCTATAACTCTCCATGGGAATGGAAAGCGTTGTCCTTCTCCTTTGGGACAGCTGGCAGGTACAAACTGCCAGCCTTACAGTGAGAAGTCCCATACATAACCCACCACACCACCATGGATCTTGTCCGGCTAAAGAAGTTGATAGAAAGCTTCAGTTTCTTCTTCACTGGCTTAAGTGGCTAGTGCATATATTTGAATAATATTTGCATTAAAGGATTTCCTTGTAGGCATATAGTTATCATCCTATCACCGCCAAAGGACAAGCTGACGGGCGGTGAGGCTAGCTCCCCTGTGTGGGGGGAGTCCATGATGGCCATGCTGGCATGGAAGTGGCCTCTAGCGTGCTCCATCTATAACTGCACTGGTGGCCGAATGCACGTTCACATCCATCGTTCCTCTTTCTCCTGGACAGGACACCTGCGATCATGCGCAATGTAGGTGCACAAAACGTGACTCTGTCTTGACTCAGGCCATTGTCTCCTCCTGATTGATGCTCTGCTCCTCCATGGTGACCTCTCACGTGTGAGTGGCATATCAGCTTCCAACTCTCTTAAATGTCTAGACCTGCTCCTCAGCCAGATGCCACATGTGTGCGCAGGCCCCTCGAGGCCTTGGCTGTGTCCTGTGTGCTCACAACCTCTTTCTCATCTGCTCCATTTTCCATGCAGCTCAATGCCAGCTTTGCTGGGCAACCCCCAGCCCAACAGTGGAAAATGTTCACCTCCCTGAGGTTGATGCTACAGAGCACCACGAGCTGAGCTTCTCACAGTCCAGAGCAGAGCCTGGTTGTCTGATCTGTGGATCAAAGAGTCACCTTCTTGAGACAGCTGTCGTCTCCCATCTGCTTCTGCTTCTGTAGCTCTTCTACATTTTCACCAGACTTCTTCAGAAGAGATTAGAGCCCATTCTGTTCCAAGAAAGACCCTATTTCCCAGGAAAAGGTCATAGTCACAAGACATTAGCATGCCCTT
The DNA here is from genome assembly GCA_004026705.1 of Nesogale talazaci. Classification (NCBI taxonomy): domain Eukaryota; kingdom Metazoa; phylum Chordata; class Mammalia; order Afrosoricida; family Tenrecidae; genus Nesogale; species Nesogale talazaci. The sequence goes on from PVJH01001056.1 coordinate 121,970, forward strand.
AGAGAGGACACATCCCTTCCATCCATCATAGAAACTAAGCAACTGCATCATCTGCCTGGTTCTCATTAGACTGGTGCACCCCTGAAGCCTTGTCTTAGACTCTCATTCAGCTCCGCACAGCCCCACTCTGCATGAGGCGGACAGAGTGAGGTATGCGGATCAGGTGGTTGAACTGCTCGTGACCACGAATGATGTTTAGGGAAGAAAATCAAAACCTAAATATTATTCCCATGCCCACACACCCTGCTGCAATGGACTTTTAAAGAAAAACCAGCAATATTATAACGTTAGGCCTTATATTTAACCTTTTTCATATGGTAGCCATACAGCCTTATTTTTCAGGGCCAATGTCAGCTGATGTCTGTGGTTGTAGGGTAATTACTAATGGCTGTCTCTTCCTCTCTCAGAAATGCCTAAACCCAGATGATAAATTATATGGCCACCCAATCTGCATGCCACAGCTATGTACACAGTTAAGTCACAACGAAAATAGAAACAAATCTTAAAACAATAATAGCAGTGATTGCCATTACAATTGTTATTTTAAGTATTGGTTTTATTTTAAATAACTAGAACTTTACCACTGCCCCCCTCCCCCACAACAGCCATGGACTAAGTGAGCACAGTGTGAGTCTGTGCAGGAACCAAAGCAGACGAGAGGAGGATGGGTGGTGGTGGGGGAGCATGGGGAGGAAGGAGGGGGAGGAAGCAGCAGTCAAGGGGTCAACAATTCCTTATACTGGGTAAATCTGGTACACGAGACCTGCTTCCGTGTGGTATGGACATGAAGGTCCCTCTTCAGGCTCAGGTGCCCTGACCCAAGCCCCCGTACTTTGAATCCCCTCAGGAACCTGGAGAAGGCCGGGATGCTCTATCAGGGAGAGAGTCGGTGACGAAGAGGAAGACTCTCATTAGATGGACCACACAGTGACGGCAACCACAGGCTCAAGCCAGACAACCTGGCCATGAAGACAGGGGAGGACGTACGTCTGCCTGTGTGCGTCAGAGTCAGCTCCGTGGCAGCTAGCAGCAATAGCAGGTGAGTTTAAGGGCCCCCAGGCGGATGGAGGAGAGGTCTGAGGTGAGACACCAGCATGGCACAAGGAGGTGTCCACTGAGGCTGCCCAGGGGCAGCTGTGTGCAAAGGCTCTTCCTTCTTGCCTCTGTGAGGCTAACATATTTGCTGTATACACTGCCATGTAGGGGCATGTGCTCCTGTCCACGACCACAAAAAGCAGCTTCTGGGATTGTGCCCCAGCTGACTTGGGGGAAAGCACTCTGGAATGGTGTTCCAGCATGTTCCATGGGAGAGCGAGAGACATGCATAGGCAGGTGGGGAAACTGTGCTGGGGGGAACTCCCCCAGGGAAACAGGTGGCCAGAGAGCCTCCAAGACAGGACAACTTGACTCCCTGAGCTCATGCCATGGGACTGTGAGTTCAGGGTGGGGGGTGAGCTTACTCTGGGCTGCAACTTCAACCCCTCTCCTCATTGCAGCACCCAGGCTAGAGCAGCAGCAGGTGGTCCGCCTGCATTCCCGTACAGCCACAACGTGATTCATCAGTCTAGTCCTCCTGCAGCAGGTGTGCCCAGTCATAAGCCCAGGGGTGGAGATGGGTGATTCTGGTGTGTGTGTGTGTGTGTGTGTGTGTGTGTGTACGCATGTACAACTATGAACGGAAAATCACCCTGCCCCTGTCAGATATAGAAACCACCATCACTAAGGGTGGGACAGTCTCCCCAGATAGATAAAATGAGTGGCCTTGAACAAATGTTAGCAAAGAGATGATAAAAATGAGTATAGAGACCACGCTATCCAAAAGTAGTTTGTTGGATAGGAGATGTTACAGTATCCACTGGGGGAGGAGGAGAGGGGAAGGCCGTTAGAGATAGAAATGAAAAGGAAGTTGCCAATCTTAGAAGCCATTGGTAGGAAATGTCCGTGGTATTTGCAGGGGTGCTGCCGGAGGGAAAGGGTAATGCTTTTGAGATAAAGGGAGGTGAGGAGGGGAGAGAAAACAAGAGAGGGGAGAGAAGAAAAGAAACAGCGAAACAGAGGAAAATGGGGCTGCTGGTCATGCCTCTCCCGTGGCCACCGTGCGCAGGAGCACTGCCCATAATTCCTTGGTGGGGTGTAATGGCCCACAGGGTGGGGTGTAATGCCTCCTGCCCCAAGTCAACCTCCCCCAGACGTGCTGTCGCTGCTGGCATGGTAATCAGGGAGCAGCAGGGAGCCAAGCCCCCAGGAAAGCACTCCCGGGCACTGACAGAGGCTAGAGATGTGACAGGGCTGACCAGACCTCCACAAAGCAGCAGTGTTGCTATAAAACAACTCACACACCTTTGGGGATCATGTTTTAGGGTGCAAAGGAGATACCAAACTTCAAATTTAATTGAAGGAGAACATGCACTAAATCTGAAACAGGACAAAGCCAAGACAAAAGCAGACCATCCAGATGAGGGAGACCATCAGCATGGGGGTTTGCTGAGCTGCAGAGCTTTGGAAGGGACACAGGGGGACAGGGGAACTGTCACACACAAAGGACAGCTGGCAGAAGATCAACATATCGCCCTCATAGGTGGGACCCCAGAACTGGGAATGGAGTCACGAGGATGTTAGAAGAGCTTACAAGATTGATCCAGGTCCTTCAGATCAAAGCAGTGGGGGCCTGACTTGTGACCATTGGAACCTGGGGTGAGAGGGGGGTGGAGCAGGTGTTCCAACAGAGCAGACCTGGGAAAGCCCCAAGGGAGGCTACCTTCCCTGAGCTGACTGCCAAGGGAGAGGTAGCCACTTTCCAATGCACTCTGCCTGCGGTCAGCTCTGTTCACATCCTGGTGAATAGTCAGACCTGACTGGGATTCCAGTGGAGGCTTTGTCCACTACATGGGAACCCTGCAAGTGGATTTGGGGCTTTCTCCTCTGCAAGCCAGCTGCCAGAGCTTAAGCTCTGACTCAATGGATAGGGTGTGTTTGCATTGCACTGTGGTCCATTCAGTATGCTGCACCATGATGGATGCCCATGGCACACACACAAAGGAAACGTGCTGTTGGAAACAGAGTGTCAATCGGCGGGCTCAAAGAGAAGTCTTCATACATTCATTTGTAAAAATCACAGAATCCCGAAGTCTGAGTTTATCAACCTCAGCATTACATCTTTGTAACCATCCCTCATGATCGTTTAAGAAGCAATATCTACATAGGAAAGGCCAAATTTTGACTACTCAGAAAGTTTTGTGTTTTTAAAAATCATTTTATTGGGGGCTCTTACAGTTCTTATCACAGTCCATATGTCCACCCATTGTGTCAAGCACATTTATACATTTCTTGCCATCATCATTTTCAAAACATCTTCTTTCTACTAGAGTCCCTGTTATCAGTTCACCTCCCCCCACCACCACCACCTACACCACCCTCCCTCCCTCCCAAACCCTTAATAATTTATAATGTCTTTTTTCATGTCTTACTCTGACCACTGTCTCCATTAACCCACTTCTGTCCATTATCCTGGGAGGGGGTTATAAATAGATCATTGTCATCAGTTTCCCCTTTCTCTTCACATCTTCCCCTCCTGATATCACAGCTCTCGTGATTGGTTCTGAAGGGGTGATTTGTCCTCGATTATCCCTGTTTCCAACTCTTACCAGTACCAGTGTGCATGCTCTGTCTGGTCTAGCCAGATTTGTTAGGTAGAATTGGGATCATGATAGTGGAGGTGAAGGAAGCATTAAAGAACTAGAGGAAAGTTGTGTGTTTCCTCAGTGCTACACTGCACCCTGACTGGCTCATCTCTTCCTTGTGACCCTCTGTGAAGGGATGTCCAATTGTCTACAGATGGGATTTGGGTCTCCACTCCAACCTCCTCCTCACTCACATCGATATGATTTCTTGTTCTGGGTCTTTGATGCCTGATACCTGATCCCATCGACACCTCATGATCACACAGGCTGGTGTGCTTCTCCCACGTGGACTTTGTTGCTTCTCAGGCAGATGGCTGCTTGTTTATCTTCAAGCCTTTAAGACCCCAGAGATAGATCTTTTGACTTCCGGGCGCCCCCAGCTTTCTCCACCACATTTGCTTATGTACCCACTTTGTCTTCAGTAATAGTGTCAGGAACGTGAGCATCACAGAATGCCAGGCTATTGGAACAAAGTGTCCTCGTGTTTGGGGAGTACTTGAGCAGAGGTCTAGTGTCCATTTGCTACCTTCATATTTAATATATAAATATATGCACATAGATCTATTCCTGATTGTTATATATAAATATATTTAAATGTGTACATGTCTGTATGTAGATCTCCATAAATGCCCTTTGCCTCCTAGTTCTTTCCTTTATTTCCTTTTACTTTCCTCCTGTACACTACCATGTTCAGCCTTCTGAGACTATGCAGGAAGTTTTAGACTCATGGCTTCTAAATCAGGTAAAATTTGGGAAAAGAAAGAAAGCCTCAGAACATCCAGAGAAAGAAGGGCCAGTGGGGCCGTGCCCAGCCTTCTGTTAGTCGAGTGGATAGTCCCGGATGAGTCACATCCATCAAGCAACACTCTTTTGTAAGAGGAGACAGAAGTCCCTGGGGACTCTTCTGGCTGACTTTTTCTCTGTAAAACCTGTTTTGGAGAGCACATTCGGGGGGATTGGGACGAGCCCTTTAGGTACTTAGATGGCCTGCTTGCTTCCTTCTCCTCTCTGTCAATTGTCCCAGAAACTAGATTGAAAAGTGAGCTGTGGTTCTCTCTTCTACAGAATGAGACCTTGTCACTGAGGACTGTACCAACTTCAGTCAAGGGCGTAACTGCAGGGAGTGGGACAGTCCCCTGCCCAGGAGACAGCCCTCAACCCGGGCAATTCCCTGCTTCTAGTAGGGATGGGTAGGGTGGAATGTAAGAAAGGCAGGCAGCTTGCCACAGCCACCTCTCGAAGATGGAAAGAAGCCCACACACACTCTCATCTTCACATGCATCCACTATTTAAGAAAACACGCACGAACTTGAACTCGCACGAAGAGTCTGCCGGTGTCTCCTTAGAAGACGGATGTTCTGTGCATGAGGTCAAGGTTTGGGAAATATTGTTGTTATTCAAGACTGAGGGTCACCACATTGCACAACCAGCAGCTCTTGCTTCTGCTCTTCTTGGATCCTCTGTGGTGACTTGGGTCCAGGAAGCACAAGAGTCTGGAAGGCTTTGCAGAAGGACTCACACATCAGAAATGTTGCAGGGAGCAGTCAGGAACCCCATGAGCTCAAACACTGTCAAAGTCCCTGGTAAAACGCACCCTGATAACCAATCCCAGCATTCATTCTCGGTCCACTCCCTCTCTCCCTCCCTTCCTCACCACAGCCCCCTCTCCTCTCCTCCCCTGTCCTCCCCTCTCCTCTCTCTCCTCCATCTCTCCCACATCCTCCTCCTTTTCTTCCTTCTCCTTCTTCTCTCTCTACCTCACTCTCTGTCTCTCTCTCTCCTCCCCAGTCTCTTCTGTCTCTCCTCTTCCTCCTCTCCCACCTCTGTTCCTCTTCCCCCTCCTTTATCTTTGTGGTACTCTCTGCCCTCTTCCTCCACCCCTTCTCCTCTTCGTTCATCCTGTGCCGCCTCACTCTTTCTCAAATCTCTCAATCTCTTCTGCTCCCTCCCCCTCCACCTCACTCTCTCTCCTCCTGATCTCGATCTTCCATCTCCACTCCTCTTATTCCTCTCCCCTCTCTTCCTCCTCACTCTTTCACTGAAGGAATATAGGGTGTTTATTATTTAAAATAAAAGACTCTAATTGCCAAAACTCCAGCCAGCAATTGGTTCCCAGGGGCCCCACAGAGTGGGAGGTGGGGCTCGGGCGATGGGCAGGGGAAGAGAAAAGCCTGGCCGGCTCCACTGGGGTCTGACTGGCCCAAGCAAGTGTGGGTTCTCTGCCAACTCCACTGCCTCTGAAGGGGCTACTTCTTAAGATGCTACCTGTGCTCACTGGGGTGGGGGTAGGGGTTGTCCCCCCAGAACTAAGGAATCACGGCACATTGTAGAGAGAGAGCTTGGCTAGGCCTCTCTGGTTTTCATTCATGTTCTTACTAGGAAATAGGATGTCTTTAAACACTGAACTCTGACTGACTGAGTCTGTGTGCTGCTCCAGCCCTTGGGGAGCATGAGAGCACAAACTGGGCCCTCAGCTCAGCTCCTGTGGCCCCCAGCTCACTCACCTGGGTACCCCTCATGCTTTTCTGGTCCCACTAGCCTTCAGGCCCCAGCACAAACCCTGCCCCAGAGCAGGGGCTGCCCAGGAAACCTCCAGAAGTAGACACAGCCAGCTCCCAGCCCAAGCCCGAGCCTCCTTCTCTGCTCAGCTGGTTGTCATCAGAGCCTTTGCAGTAGCTGCGAGAAGCCAGCCCCTGCTGCCAAGTCTCTGAAATCTGACTCAAACATCTGCCATGTCCAAGGAGCAGTGAGGAGGCAGGCAGGATGGAGAGGAGTCTCCATGCTGCTGGCTGTCCTTTGACTTCAGGTGGCCACTGAAAGACAGGCAACTGTGTGACAATCAGAGTGGTGCAGGCGTGGTGTGGCATGTTCAGCCCTCCTTCAAGAAGGCAGTTGAATGCCAGCAAGGAGCAGTGAACTGACAGAGAGAACTCCAGAGCCAGCCCTAATCCCAGCTACATTGACCCCCCTCCCCAGAAGAAAGCACTGCAGAGGACAGCACTGAAGATATAGCCCTAGGAGAGTGACAGGTCTGTCCAGACCATATGGTAGCAAACTAGAGAGAGAGGGAGAGAGAGTTCTCCTGGTCCACCAAGCCTCCTGGACAACTTTTCTGATCAGAGCAGTCCATGCACAGAGAGGACTGTAGGGCCCACCAGGAGACATGGCATCCCCTCACTGACCCACAGCATTGCAGGGGACAGCACTGAAGACACTGTGAGGGAATTGTGCCCGATCTGACATACCACCATGCACATACACACACACTGGGGTGAAACAGGAAGGAAGTGCAACAGAGTAGCAAAGGCGAGCAAAATAGACTTAGAAATCAGTGGGCAGGGTTCAGCACCTCACAAGCCCAGATTAGAAAATATTTATAAGGGTCAATTGACAGACCTGAAACAATTTATAGATTTTTTTTAAATGTCTATCTATATAAAATAGACAGGATTAACAATTCCGAAGAGAAAGCAATGGAACCAATGGTTCTGGGGAGGAAGGGGAGAGGGGAGGGGTGGGGGAAAAGGGAGGGAAAACCAATAAACCCAGGGACAAGGGAACATTAAGAGCTCTAAAATTGATGGCTAGCAGGAAGTAGAATGCTTGATGGGATTTGATCAAGGGCAATGCAGTTGAGAGGAATTACGGAGAGTCATATGAAGGTCGAACAAGATAGTGGGACAGGTGCAAAGTAAAAGGAAATAGAGTAAAGAAGTAGGAAGTAAAGATCTTAGAGCTATAAATATAGGCATGCAAACATATAAATCTATTAAAATATAGCTATAAGGATATAGGTTTATGTACATATATTTATAGGATAAGTACTAAAGTTGCAGATGGACACTGACCCTCTACTCAAGTCATCCCTCAGTGAAAGAACACTTTGTTCTAATAACCAGGAATTCTGTGATGTTCACCTTCCTGACAGGATAGCTAAGGGCAAAAATGGATGAATAATCAAATGTTAAGAAATTGATGGTGCCTGGCTATTACAAGATATAGTATCTGGGGTCTTAGAGGCTTCTCAACCATCTAGCTGAGAAGAAACAAAGCCCACCTGGAAGAAGCACACTAGTCTGTGTGACCATGAGATGCCAAAGTGATCGGGTATCAGCCATCAGAAAACCCATAATAAACAATCATATCAATATAAATGCAGGAGGTTAGGATCAAGACCCAAAGCTCATCTGTTGACAATTAGACATCCCCTCACAAAAGGATCACAGGAAGGGATGAGTCAGCCAGGGTGCAATATAGCACTGATGAAACACAACATTCCTCTAGTTCTTGAATGTTTCCTCCTGCCCACTATCATGACCCCAGTTCTACCTTACAAATCTGGCTAGACTGAAGCATGTATACTGTTACAGATAAGAGCTCTCAACATACAGAATCCGGGACATATCAACCCCTCAACAACAATAATGGGAGTGGTGATAAAATGATTAGGGGAAAAAAAGGCAGTTGGTTCCTAGGTCACTTCTTGCTTCAGGACTCAGACAGGTGTGGCCACTGAAAAGGAAGGCTGTCTGGTGTCACCCCCTGTCTGGTCCAGGAGAAGTGTACGGAAGACCGGAGCCAGGAGCCACACCCTCCTCCCAGTGTAACCTGGATTGGTTCCTACCAGCAGCTGTGGTGCTGGCTGGGGGCAGGAGGTGGGGGGACCTGTAGCCCTCACCAGCTCTCATGCTGGTTCCTCCTGCAAAGTGTCAGCAAGTCAGTTGTGAGTCACAGCAACCCCGTGCACAGGAGAACAGAGTCTTGCCTGGTCCTGTGCCGCCAAGTTTGTGCCTTTTGCTGCAGCCACAGTGTGAACCACAGGCCACCTCACTGGGGGCTGCCTCTTTCCCACTGGCCCTCCACTTTAGAATCGTGATGTCTTTCTCCAGGGACTTGCTTCTTTCAAGAGCATGAGGCAAAGCTTCACCCTCTCCCTGGTAAGAAACATGACTGTACTTCCTCCAGCGAGGATCAACTTCTTCTTCTGAGAGCCCTGGAATATGCACTGGTCTCTACCAACACCACAATTCAAATGCATCAATCTGTTTCCAGCTCCCTTATTTATTTTCCAGCTTTCACATACGTATGATGCAATTGGAGAAACCATGGCTTGGTTCAAGTGCAAAGAGACTTTGGGTTGGGCTTTGGACTGCGGATAGTGAGATCAGCATCCTCTCCTCAAGAGAAAGACAAGACTGTCTGCTCCCATGACGATGTACAGGCTCAGAAACCCCACGTGTGTCACAGTGAGTTGAAATGGACTCCAGGCCAGTGGGTTTGGCTGGGGTTGGGGTCAGATAAGTGACATCATTGCTTATCCCTGATTGTATCCAAATCAAGGTCATCTCAACTCAAGAATATGCTTAAGGCTAATAATTGTGCCTGGATCACAGGCAATTGTATGAACAGAAACAGGAAATACTGCATGCTCCAAAATCAGGAAAGGTGCGGCAGAGTTGTATCCTCTCACCACACTTGTTCAAGCTGTGAACCAAGCAAATCATCAGAGAAGTTGGATTATATGAAGAAGAATGCAGCATTGGGACTGGAGGATAGTTTAACAACCTGCGATAAAACAGATGGCATGGGATGAGCCCAGGTGGCTTAGTGGTTGTGCACGGGACTGCAGCCCACTGGGCTGGCAGTTCAAATCCAGCAGCAGCTCTCCATGAGCAGGGCTGGGCCTCCTGCTCCCACCAGAGGGCAGGGATGGCTAACCAAAAGCAAAAAAAAAAAAACAGATGCCACAACCTTACTCGCTAGAAGTGAGGAGAGCTATCAAAGACTGCAAGCTTTAGTATAGCTCATAACGCAACGTAAAGAACACTAAATATCCACCACTGCACCAAGAAGAAGCACCATGATGAATAGGAAAAGGGTTGAAATTAGCAAGGGTTTTATCTTACTTAAACAGTGAGTGGCATTAGGCAAATCTGCAGCACAATCGCTCTTTAGAGTATTGAAAAGCAAGAATGCTACTTTGAGGAAGAAGGTGAGCCTGTCCCAGGCCATGGTCTTTTCCATTGCCTCATATGCAGGTGAAAGTTGGATGTTGTATTAAAAAAAGACAGAAGAATAGATGCATTTGAATCTTGGTGCTGGAGAAGAGTATTGAAAGTACCACTGACTACTGAAAGGACAAACCTGTCAGTCTTGGGAGAAGTCTAGCCAGAGTGCTCCTTAGAGGCAAAGATGGCAAGACTTCATGCTGCATACTGTGGACATGTTGTCAGAGAGACCAGCCCCTCAAGAAGGACACCATGCTTGGGAAAGTAGAGGGTAGTGAAAAGCAGGAGGACCCTCGGGAGATGGGTGGACATGGTGGCTGCAACCGTGGGCTCAAGGACTGGAACAATGGCGAGAAGGTTCAGGACAGGACAGTTGGGCAGGGGGTCGCTGTGGGTCAGCATTGGCCCCTAACACCTAGCAGTGTTGGTCTGTTCGCCACCCTTGCCTTCGCTTTCGTAGTTTGTTTGCCTGATTTCCAGCTGCTTTACGATGTTCCTCAGCCTAATTGTCCATGAGCACAGATTACATTTTTGGTCATTACTTCTCATTTCACATGTTTTCACCTAGTGACACCAGTTGCAAAGGTTGTTTTTTCTTTCCTTCTTTTCTTCATATTGGATTATATCTACAATCCGTCTTCAAGTTGACTGATTATCTGTCATTCCTCTTGCTGTAGATGCATCTTTTTGTTATTGTTCTTTTAGGTAAGTCACCTTCTCACACTTCTAATTTTTCTCTTATGTATTTATTTTTCTTCTACTGAGATTTCCTTTCCTTTCATTCATTTCCAGTCTACTTTATTTTCTCTTGTGTAGCATGGTTACAGTAGATGTCAAACGACCCTTTCCCAGGGGTCACCTGAGACCATATTCCCAGTGGTTTGGGGAAACAAGATACTGCTCTTCTATTCATCTCCAGGCAGGTTGAAGAACCAGTCCGTGCCACAGAGGAAATCAAGAGGAATGATGGTGAAGTTCCCCTCCCCCCCCCCCGAGATGGCACAGGCTCCCAGTGCACCTGCTTCAAGGTGAAGGCAGTGTATTTTCCAGAGATGCTCTGTCCATGGGTGGTGGAGAGGACCACTCTTGGGCTGTTTGCATGGTCGCTCCCTGGGAGAATGGCACTGGGTTGTGTCAAGGCTTGGAGGCATCACACTGGGAGATCCTGGACCATTGCTTTTCAACTCTCTTTCCAAGCAGATCTCTGGGTCTTTCCCCGAAGGTGCCTGACTCAACTCCCACAGCCTCCCACCAGGTAGAGATCAGGCACTTAACCATGGGTGCCTCCTGGAGGCCCAGGGAGAGAGTGAGGAGCAGACATGACTTTTAAATGGCAGAATTGCTGCTCAGCCCCCAAGAGTACAAGTCCACAAGCTGACCGTGCACCTTTGTAGAATATGGTTCTAGGCGTTGTCCATAGGTCACAGCAGCTCAGACTCCTGGTGACCTCAGGTACAGTGGCATCCAGCACCGCACTCCGGTCCTGTGAGCTCCTCACAGTCACTCTTCAATCATTCCCAATCTTGTGGCCCCACTGCTGTGATCACTGCATCCATCCATCTTGTCCCAGTCTTCCTTTCTCACTGTCCCTCCATGTAAGGCTCCTGTGCACGTGAAAGGCGGGCACTTCCGTGGAGTGCAAGGAGGCGGGAAAAGACTCTCACCACCACTGGATGGTGGTGCTGGTGAGGAAAAGTGAGGTGCTATGAACTTCTAACGGGGCCGACTCCTCAGAGCCAAGGATGTGCACCCTTGTCCTAAACACTTCAGACATCCTGGCAGGAGAGACCAGTCCCTGGAGAAGGACGTCACGCTTGGTCAAGTGGGGGGCCAGTGGAAAGAAGATGGATGGACACCGTGGCTGCACATGGGTGTGGGGATGAGCTGGAGGATGGAGCAGGACTGAGAAGAGTCTCCTTCTGTTGTGTGTAGGGTCACTACACACACTGGCAGCTCACTGGCACTTGAAAACAATCACTTTATGCAAACTCAGATTGGCGGTGATCAGAGTTGGCAAAGGGCACAGAATAGTCTAGTGTCGGTCTTCAGCAAAGCTCTTCAACGTCGATTTCTTTCTTCTCAATCCAGTACAACTGGACACACACATAGTTCAAAGTCATTGCTGGGCCTTGTTGGGACATCACCAGTCATGGTGGTGATCGAAGAAGTGTTGCTGATCAGAGAGACAGAGCCTGGGGTTCTAGAATGCTGTGTCCAAGTGATAGGACACATCATGCGGTCTGGTGACAAGAGCAAATGCTCTCCAACTGCCTTTACAAGCCAAGAGCAGCTGGATGCACACCTGGGGCCTGCTCAAGATAAAGCAAGCTGTTTGTCTGGGTAGACTAGGGAAACAAAGTCACAGAAACTCTGATGTGTATAAGAAAGAGATTTATATGCAAGAGCAATTGAACATTGGGAAAACATCCCAGTCTTGTTCATATCAAGTCCATAAGTCCTGCATTAGCCCATATGCCCAACCACAATCCGCAAAGTCCTTCAGACTCATGAAACACATGCAATGACACCAAATGCAGGATGACCACAAGCCAGTGGTAGGAAGTCTTCGGAGTCGGTGGCACTGTAAGCACTCAGCGCTGGCAGGGGTCTCCACGTGGCTCCTCTACTTCCAGGTTTCTTGCTGCTTCAGGGTCGGTCTGTGTGGCTTCTCCTTAGGGATGTCTCACAGGAAGCCAGCCTTGTCAGTCGAGACTCAGGCCACGAGTGTTGTCAGTAGAAAGTGAGCCTCAAGAGATGGTGTCTCTGTGTCCAAGAAGGAAGCCCCAGATTCCCTCGAATTCTCGGGGGGAGGCCATGCCCACACAGACGTCTCATTGACTCTAGGGTCTAGAAGCTAGACTCTATCCTACACTCTCAATCTTCCAGCTGACACCAGATTAGGTGACTGCCACACAAACCAAGCGGCCCCACGGCTGGGGAAGACAGTCTGAGCCACTACGGCTTTGAGGACTAGCTCTCGGGGGAGGACTTTGAAGAGGAGACACGAATAGCTGGCAGGAGCTGGTGTGCGCTCTGGAGTCTGTGAAAAGATCTGGGGTGGGGGCAAGTTGGTCCTCAAAGGCATCCACTGGGAGGACACAGGCGAGCCGGGTGTGGTGAGGACACAGAGTGAAGACAATTCTGGAGTGGGGGCGGGGGATGTAAATGCAGGCAGGATGAATTCCACAGGACCCAGGGGAGGGCTTTCACACCCCACAGTGAGATGTCTGACAACAGCCAGAGTGGGCCACACCGGGGGTTTCTTCCTTTCAATCTGTTTTTAAAAATGTGTGGCCAAAGGCATGGCTGTCGGACTGGTCTATGCCAACAGGAGAACACTATAAAAGGATTAAACATCCACCAAGGATGGCTGAGGAGTAGGCAGAGCCATTTGCCAGGGGAGCAGTGTGGTGGCCGGCACCTCAGTAAGCACCCAGGTCCTGACCGGAGATCAAGGAAGGGAATCAAGAACCCACCTGTCCTGGGCACCTCTCAGCTGTCCCTCTGCATCTCCACCCACCTGGGAAAGGGCCCTACCCGGAAAAAGGGGCATGGAAGGAGCAGGCATCCTCAGGAGCCCAGTGAAGGCAGAGCAGACCGCTCCTTGGACCAAATGCCTTTGCAGCACATGTGCCGAACGCCCCAGCCCTCGCACAATGTGCTCACCAGCATGGCAGCATGGAGCACCAGAAACAGCTCCAGGAATCCCAAGATTGAAGCAGCCCAGAAAGGGTACTGAAGGGAAGGGAGACCTTGTCCCTAGGTGCTAAGTAAAGGTCCCACAGAGAGAAAACCTCCCTCATAGTCAAGTCTCAGAACTCAGCTCCTCCCTGTCTCCCGCACCTGCAGACTGGGCCTCAGAGCCAGACGTACAACCATGTCCCATGCCTTTGGAGCCAATCTCAGGCCCGGGCCCTGGACAGGCTCTCCATGCTAATGCACTCAGGGTACCTGGCACCCGCCCCTCACTCTCCCAGAGCCTTGCTGTACACACACACACACACACACACACACACACACACACACACACACACCTAAGCCTGAGTGTCCTTTGAAGCTTTCTGTGTGGGGTATGGCTCTATTCTCAGGGTGTCCTTCCCCATGATCCTGCTGCTGGCAGCCACTCCAGCTCGGAGCAGTCAGTGCTGGGAAGTGGACCTGCTTCTGGGGGGGCTTCATGGCCAATCTCATAGCCATCTAGCCCATGCTGACCCAGAGTGAGCCACAGGACAGCTCAGAAGTGCCCCCATGGGGAGTCTGAGATCTTAAATCTGTATGGGAACAGACAGCCTCATCTTCCTCACACAGAACAGCTAGTGGTTTCGAACTGCAGGCCTTTTGGTGAGCAGGTGGAGGCATAAGCCAACAGGGTTCCTGGTTGTGCAGGGGGTTAGGCATGGGAGAAAGCCCCTCCTTGGCAGAAAGAGGAGGCCGTCGGCTGCTGTGAAGAGCGCGGGGCTGTCTGAAGGGAGACTTTAAGACCCCAGATGCTATTTTGTTTCAAACAAGCAGCCATCTAAGTGAGGCACCCACTAACCCACATGAATGTAATGATGTTTGTCAATCATGTTCACATTCCGTTAGATCAGTTGTTGTTTTTTTTTTTTGAAATGGACACAACTAGCCAGCAGGTTGGCTAGGTAGCAGTCTTCCAAATCTCTGGGATAGATATGAACTTCCAACATTGGATCCAATGATAATATCTCAGCATATCAGCTCCTGAGGCCTTGTTTCTCACTAATAAGACCAGTGCATCAAGGACTTCTTCCTTCAAGACCAACAGCCTGTGATCACACACATCCTTCTGAAGTGGCTGAACACCAGCACCTACGTCCTCACAGTGACACTGCATCCCTTCCATCTCCCTTTGATGCTCCCTGCATCATTCAATATTTGGCCCACAACACTCTTCAACATTGCAACCCAGTGACTGAAATTTTATCTTCAGTTCTTTTCTAACTGCAGATGGTGCACATTTCATTCTGACGCTTTGTCTTCTTAAGCTGCCCTAGAAAACCTGCTTGACTCACTCGCTTCATCCACTCTTCCATCTGCATCAGCTGCTCTAGATCCCTGGGCAAGTTTCCTGGGTCTCTTCTGAGATCCACTTGAGTCTTTTTTCTCTTTCTTCACTTTTTCAGGTATGATGTCCTTCGTGTCATACCACAACTCGTCTGGTCTTCAGACATGAGCATTCAGTGTGCCATCCACTCGAGATGGTCTCTGGATCCAAATGAGATAAACCAAAGGTTGTCTTTGGCTTTACAGACTTGTTTTAATTTTCTTCAGCTTCAATTAGAATTTGCATATGAGAAACTGATGGTCTATTCCTCTGTCAGCTCTTGGCCTTGTTCTGAAGGATGGCATTAAGCTTCTCCATGATGTCTTTCCAAAGCTGTAGTCAAGTTCATTCCTGTGTATCCCTCTTGTGAGCTCCTTATGAACAGTCTCCGTGTTACATTGTTGAAAAAAGTATTCCCAATGATTAGGTCATTAGCTTCACAATAATCTATCATGTGATATCTGGTGTGTTTCTATCCCCACATCCATATCATCTGACTCATGATCCTTCTTTGTTTTCAGTGGTCATGCTATAATCACTAGTAATTTTCACTGCCTATTGTGTGTTTGATCACTATCAGACTTCAGAAGTTACAGATCTTATGTCGTATATTACATATGGTAATCAGCTCTCTCCCAGGGAGCTGATCATGCATAGCTACCAGATTTTAAGCAGATAACACACATGCTATAAGCTGAACTAACCTTTGCATGTTCCCAAGTGTGTCATGATCATTGTGTGCATGTGTGCATTGTTCATGTTACTTGAGGCAGTACAGTACTTCGTGACAACAACTAAGGTACCATGAGTCCAATCTACTGGGAACTAACACTTGGCCAAGTGGATGCACAAAACTAACCATTATAAATGTAAAGCTATTTTCAACCACACTAAGATATAGCTGACTTGCACTCAACCACAAAATCTAATTCATAAAAATGCCAAGCAAATTAGTTTTTTATTTGACTCAATATTCAGTGTTTTGCAAAGTTCTACCATCATGTCAATACAATAGCAAAAATCGAAGGTATAAAATATCTTGCTTCTACAAATCAGCATATTTATATTATTATTTTTTTCAGTATGTGATCTCAAACTTTTTAAACCAACATTGAGAGGAATAATAAGCTTGAACCAACAACGACTAGTAGGCAGAGTTCTCAACTCCAATCATATCAGACAGCCCAGGCCCTGTTGTGCCTGAACGCAGCACGTCTCCCCCTTGGGAAACTCCGGGTTAGTGCGAAGCCACCCCTGCAAAGAGCCTTATCCTGGCCGCCTCTCCGAGGGAGGCCCTGGCCGCCTCTGCCTCTGGTTCTGAGCCTGAGCAATTGTGTTCCTGTGGGAAACGCTGTCTCTGCCAGAAGCTTTTCTCTGACTCTGCCAGCCACTGTGGAGTCCCACGAACTGCTTCTATTGACCCTGGGTTCTGCTAGCGAGTGTGAGGAGATGCGAGAAACCCTCATGTCCCACATCCTCGGGAACCCAGCCTGGGACATGCCCACAGACAGACCCACTCCCTCCATCCAGGAAGCAGATGGGAAAGGAAGGCTGTCTAAAAAGCTGTCTGGAGAGCGCACAGATGGACACCTCTACCCGGTTCACTTGATTCATGACAACAAACAAAAGGACATGTGTAAGTCCTGCACCCAGTAACAGTGACTGTGACCAAGACCCCAAACTGAAGACCTTGCCATCCAGTCAATGACGATAACTGGCCCGGAGTGGTACTGCCCTCCTGGGTGTCTACAGCTGCCATCTTTCCAGAAGCAGACTGGTTATCTTTCTCCCTCGGTGCAGCTGGTGGTTTCAAACAACCGGCCTTTCAGTTAACAGGAGGATGCTTAATGCCTGCACCCTCAGGGCTCCTTCGTGGACATGACCTTGTCTGGAAATATGGAAATATGGTTGAAGGGCATCAGTTGGCAAGCATGGGTTCTAACAGCATCTGAGAGGTGTTCATTGAAAAGAGGATGAGAGGCATGGGCCCACAGTAGGGAGACTCAATGTGGAGCCCCATCTAGTAGCCCAGGGGTATGGAGGGCTACCAGATGCTAAGACAGAGCCAGACAGAGACCTTCGCCTGGAGCCTTAGAGAGTGCATGGGCCAGCTGAGACATTGATTTGGATGCCCAGCCCTCAGACTCTGAGACAAACGCTGTCATCACAGTCCCACTTCTCCCAGGGAGCATCCTGAGGCACCGTTGACTCTATGATGACCGGTCTTTCCATTCTTTAGGGGGTTGGAGATGCTTGTGTCTAGCCAATGGGAGTTAAATGGTGACAGAATTGGAGATGCACCTTTGCGAGCACCCATCAATATGAACATGAACATCTATTTCACATTCTGGGAACACATACCAAGTCCTCAACAGAACACCAGGTCTCTTAAACTCCGCAGTCACCTGCAAGTCCAGGATGGGTGAGGTAGCCTGCCTGCAGGCATGGGGTGGCGCAAAAAGAGGGCTAGAAATCAAACTTAATTTCAAACATCTTTCACTGTGTTCTTTCTTTTACTAATGCCACATTTTGTCCCCATGTCCAGAATGGTTGGTGGATGGTGTCAATGGCTGGGGTTCCCTTAGTTAATCCTGGTTGCTCTCAGTTTTCCTCACCACTACTTGAGAGTTCTCCTGCATCTATTCAATCAGATCCAACCAACTGCTTCTCATCTTCCCAGACTTACTGCCATCCAGTCTCTCCCACACATCCCATCCTGGTGGACTTATTTCTTCTAGGAAAGTGTTCTTACTTTGGAAGAGAATGGCATGTGAGATGATGTGGGGCTTTCATTGGGTGCCTTTCATCGAGCGATCCTGGGTTCTCTTTACAACTATGGTTCCATTGCAGACTCTCTGTAAATGCAGTGGTTCCTCAGAACCTCCGAGTGACTTCCCACCCAGTCGTGCTAGGTCGTCCTTACAATGGTTTGGTTTCAGCCTCTGGGTCAACCTGTTGAGGCTCTTCTTTCCTGCTGACCCTTGACTTGACCAGGACATTCTTCTTCAGGGGATGATCCCTCTAGGAGCTTACCCAAAGTATGTGTGACCAGATCCTCACTTCTGAGGGTGATTCAGACTGAACTTCTGCCAAGACAAATGTGTTCATCCTTCAGGTACATCCTGGCATAATTATTAGTCTTTGCCAACATCCGGGGACCAAGT
This sequence comes from Nesogale talazaci, assembly GCA_004026705.1. Classification (NCBI taxonomy): domain Eukaryota; kingdom Metazoa; phylum Chordata; class Mammalia; order Afrosoricida; family Tenrecidae; genus Nesogale; species Nesogale talazaci. Next base: position 139,884 of record PVJH01001056.1, read on the forward strand.
TCACAACTTCATCCTTGGTCTTCCTTATCCATTGTCCAGTTTTCACACACATATAAGGTTAATGAAAATGCAAGCCTTGAGTCAGTCCCCAAGTCGGCACCTCAAGTCAACATAACTTTTGATTTCTCAATTGTTGTCACTATGAATGTTGATTGTAGGATTAGGTAAAATGAAATTCTTAACAACTTCAATCTTTCCTCCATTGATTAGGATGTTGGTTATTGGGCCTGTTGTGAGGACTTTGGATTTCTTTACATTGACGTGTAATCCATACTAAAATTTTAGTGCGGTCTTGGATCTTCATCAGGCAATGTTTCAAGCCCACCTTGATTTTAGCAAGCGAAGTCTTGTCACCTATGTATTGCAGGTTGTTTGTGGATCTTCCTCTAATCCTAATAACACAGTCTTCTTCATACAGGCCGGTCCTTGGATCATTTGCTTAGTACACAGATTGAATAAATATGGTAAAAGAATTCAATTCTGACACACACCTTTCCTGATTTTAATCATTCAATATACATTTGCTGTGTTCCAATGACTGACTCTTGGTCTATAATTAAATGCTTAGCAATTACCATTCTTCAAGTTATAGCAAGTCACATACCAAGGACTATGTAATCCATAAATTGTTATGAAAGCTAAATGTCTTGCATATTCTCCAAAACACAGGGAAATATCTTTTTGATGTTCTCTGCTTTTACCCCCAATCCATGTGACACCAACAATATTCCTCATCCTCTGTTCTTTGCTCAATCTGACTTGAACATACCTGCAGATTTAAGTCAATATATTCAATACCTTTCTGTTTCAAGGAACAAAACTTTACTTTTGCAAACAACATTTATTGACCCATTCGGTGTTTTTACACTATAACATTATGTTGCCATTGTGACAAAGCAAGTTCATGAGTGTATTTTTATCTGCATTGATATTTCTACACAACCTCATAGGTCTGCCAGCCCACTATACAAGTGATCCCACACGTGCACACACAGACATGCACACACCTGCTGATTGGTGCTCCTAGCATCTCCACATGAAGAGTTCAAGGTTATTGTGAAGTGTGAAGGGCAGCAGGGACTGATGCTCTGGTCCCCACAGAGAGAAGCACCTCTATGGCGGAAAGCCATGGCCCCTTTTCAGGAGGATATGTACCTCTGGCAGGAAATACAGTAATGCATCAAAATGTGCCGTCTTCTCTTCCTGTAAACTAACAAGCTGCTGTGTTCAGGAAACACAGCCTATGTGGATTATCAATGAATTGCTCTCCCAGTGCCTGGGCAACCTGTGGGAATTCTTGCATTTTGGAAATCAGAAGTAATTGATATAAAAGCTAGTGTCCCCCCACCCCCCGGATGACTTAACCAGCACCAAATTCACCAAAAAGAAAATATATGTTTTTGTAGGTGTTCCAATAAAAGGACAAAGGCTAAGACCATTTCTTCTGAATGACAAAAACAGGGAATTCAGATTGCTACAAAGGCCACGCACTTGTTTCTAACTGTAATTAGATGTGATATACTTTCTGTTCTTTGTGTTGGGGAGGAGAGATGAAAAGCCAAGATGAGAGGGGGTTGGTGCTCTTCTCACGGTCCAGGAGGATGGGCAAGCCCAGGACGGAGTTGGAGAAGCTTCTGAAGACCATGGAGTGATCTTGCCAGAAGGACTGTCCTGCGGATACAGAGTAAGTCATGAACACACAACTCCAGCGAGAGGCCATGGTGCCTTTGGAAGGTCACACCAACGATGGCAAGGAGACAACTCAGAAGTGTTGTAGAATAGTGGAGATGATGAAGTGTGTTGGGCTGGAAGTCATTCAGAGCATGTTTGGGTTCAAATCTGTTTTTAATGAGTTCTGTGATTTGGGGACGAATTCAACCTCCCAAAGTCTCAGCTCCCTCATCTCCCATGCAAAGGTCAGGGCCCAGCCTCTCTCAGGCCCCAAATCTTCTACTGAAGGTACCATTTCACCAGGAGCAGTGTTTCTCAAAACTGAGGAAGGGGCGGAGCTGAAAACAAGTGTGACCTTGAGCTGGGGGGCCTGACCCTTCTGGGTGAGCTGGCTCCCCTCCATTCCAAAACTAAGGTCATGTCTTCAAAACTCATGAGATCTTCTGAAACGCACAGAGAAAAATAAACCCGCATTTTTGGCATGTTTTACATTTTGAAAAAAAGAATGTGAGACGAGAAGAAAAAAGCATGGGGGCCTCTCTCCCCTCAAAATGCAAGATTCCAAAAATGCGAACCTCCCAAGGTGCACACATGAGTGCAGACGACCTAAACATGCTCTTCCTCTACAGAGCCCTCATCCTGCCTCAGGGGGAGCAGGACCAAGCGCTTATCACAGAGCTCAGTTGGGGATCCAGACTTCCACAGTCATGAGCTCACACTGCAGTCCACAAGGACTTGGCCATAAACCTCCAACACTCCCTGTTTACCAACAACTTCAGGGTGCATCAAGCAGACTTATTGATAGGCTTACTCTGAGCCCAATATGTGAGTCTCTTCCCATCAGCTGAGACTTTGGGGCACGCAGGCATGTGGTTTATCAGCCAGGGACCAGTTTTAAGATCCAGCTGTGAAATTCCCATAAAAGAAAGACAGGCATGAACACCAAGAGAGAGTCACTACACTGGTGAGTGTTAGAACATTATTTTATTTCAAGCAGAAACATTGAAAGCTACTCTTTTATTTATCCATTTAAATTGTTGGGTTTTTTTAAACTGTTCTATTGGAACATAATCATGTCATATGATCCAATGTTCAATCACATCAATAGGAATTGTGCAATCATTACCATAATCAAGTTTAGGATATTTCCATCTTTTTAAAAATAAATTGTCTTCATTGTAGTTTATATTCTCTTTATTGTGGATATATATCAGCATATATGTTTGTGTGTATGTATATATATATAGAGAGAGAGAGAGATCTTCCTTTAAGCATGTTTCACAAGTAATAATCCAATGACATTTTATGCACCATGTTGTTCAATATCACCATTATTTATTTCCAAATTGTCCTGTCACCCTTCCTAGAAGCTCAGGGGCACCTAAGTGGTAGCTACTTGTGAACATTGGTCTCTGTACACTGACTTATGATAGATATTTTGCATCATATAAGTGAAAGCATGCCATTTTTATGTGTTTCTTTCCTTCAGGAATACAGTATGATAAAGGGAAGAAATAATTCATCTGAAAAAATGCTATATATGAGTTTTTATCCCAAATTTTAAAGTCACCATTTCAGAAACATGTTCCCTGTTCATAAACGTTTCTGATGTTGGCACTGACAGAGGACCTGCTGGGCTGAGTGATGAGCTTCCGAACAACAGGGAGAAGATGGGGCACCCGCGAGGATGCACCTGGAGAGGCCATGCAGGGTGACCTTGACAGGCAGATACAAACAACCTTTAGATGTGGTGCTGGATAACCTTGAGATACTGCCATGAGACACAAGTGAGCCCGCGATGGATTGAGTTGAGTTTTCCAACTGAGCCTCCATGGATCCAGACCACAGCAGCCAAGTCCCTCTGTAACTGGGATTGTGGCTGAGGTGTGGCTAAGGTCAGTGATTCTAATCTGAACCGGACTGGAAAGAGAACAGATATTTTCTCTTGTGGGTCACAGAATGGGTGGAATGCCAAGCATAGTCTTGGGAAACTGAGGAGTGCAACTGGCCAGCAGCCTGACGTCCCAAGCCAGTGAGGACCAGTGGAGCTACAGAGAGCACCGAGAGAAGGGACACATGTGAGCACTAAGCCGGGGGCCAAACCAGCCATGTAGAAAGACTCATCCCTGCCAGCCACTTAGAATGTCAGACAAGAAGGTCATCCAGTAGAAAGAGTTTCATCCCCATGAGGGGGCCAAGGGAGCCCCGTCACCCAGGAACAAATATTTGGCGGCTGATTTCCCTGCATGCTCATCGAAACCGGTTTCAGGAAAGGCCAAACTGTGGAATGTTCCAGAATTTATCATGGAAAACATTCTTATCAAACACTTTTCTGCCTCTCCTCTTCCTCAGTCTTCTCTTCTGGGAAAGGCACCAGGTTGCTTTCCAAGATGGAATTCTGCCTCCTTCCAGAACCTCTCCTGAAGGGCCCAGCAGCCTGAGATGCTCCCGCGCCCCCACTCTTCCTCGCACTTACTTACAGACGAGTCTTCAGCACACTGAGGTTTCGTTTTGATTTGGCTGGGCCAGGACTCTCCATGCTGTGGTCGACTCCATGACGGGAACTTCTGAGATGCTGACAGGCGGCAGTAAGGTACAAGCTTCTTGATCTGGTCACAGTCTTGATATCATTGAGGGAGGTTTCACTCAAGGGGTGTGTGGCTTATTCTAAGTATTGATTGACAGTGTCTTCCTCTACTGATGGGAATGGATCCTCAATCTGGTTTATAGACCTCCTGTTATATGACCAGATTCAGGACCCACCAAGGAGCCCGGCATCCACCAGTCTGTGGTCTTCCTGTTTCATCTGTCTGCTCCCTGTCCATCAGTCCCTGTGGCTACCAGAGTCAGGAGAAGTCTTCACTTTACATCTGACTCATGGATCTGCACTGGACTGGACTTAACCATTACTTAGAAAACCAAAAAGAAAAGGTAAGCTCTAACTATCTTACACCTAACAAACTAAGGAAAAATTCAAGTCTCAATTTATAATATTAAAAGGTTTCAGGGGCAAAATATTAAAAGACACCATATACATCAAAAGAAAATGCAAAAGATATAAAGTCATCAGACCAAAAGGAACTAATCAATGTGCCATCATTTCAAGAGATGATGTATGAGCAAGAGCCAAGGGAACTAAAGGAAGAAGTTTAAACTGCACTGAAACCATGAGCCAAAAACAAGGCTCCAAGAGTGGATGGAATAGCAATTGAAGTGTGTTAACCAGCTGATGAAGCACTAGAAGCACTCACTCATCAATGCCAGCAAATTTGGAAGACAGCTAGTTGTCAGACTGGAAGAACTCCATATTCATACCCATTTGAAATAAAAGGTTGCCCAACAGATTGCACAACTTATAAAACAATATCATTGATATCACATGCAAGTAAACTCTTGCTGAAGATCATCCAACAATGATTGCAGCAGTACATTGACTGGGACCTGCCTGAGATCCAGGCTGGATTCCAAAATGGACACAGAACAAGGGACATCATTGCTGCTAGCACATAAATTCTGGCTGAAAGTAGAGAATACCAGGAAGATGCTTGTGTTTCTTTGACCATGCCAAGACATTTGACTGTGTGGATCATGACAAACAATGGACAGCCATGAGAAGAATGGGACTCCCAGAACAGGTCATTGTGTTCCTACAGAACCTGTTCATGGATCAAGAGGAAGTTGTGCAAATAGAATGAGGGAATACTCTGTGGTTTAAAATCAAGAAAGGTTGTATCCTCTTACCCTACTTATTCTGTACCCTACTTACTCTGTAAGCTGAAAAAACCATCAGAAAAGCTGGATTATGAAGAAGAATTTTGCATTAGGATTGGAAGGTCTGCAGAACTTTCAATATACAGATGGCAGAAACTCACTCTCTGAAAGTCAGCAGGACCTGCTGCATTTGCTGATGTAGATCAAGGCTGCAGCCCTCAGTGGGGTTACAGCTCAGTGTAAAAAGAGGTAGGCAAAAATTCCCCCAACTACAGCAATGAGCAATGTCATGTTGGAGACCAAAACTGAGTTGTCAAGGATTTCCTGTTGCTTGGATCCACAATCAGTGCTCATGGAAGCAGCAGTCCAATCAAGCTCTGACTTGCACTGGGTAAATCTGCTGCACAAGACCGCTTTAGAATACTGAAAAAAAAGGTGCTCCTTTAGGACACCCACCCCAAACCACGGTAATCTCAATTGCCTCCTAGTCATGTGACAGTTGGACATTCATGAGGAAGACCATAGAAAAATGCACGCGGACTGTGTGTTGAAGAATATTGAGCAAACAAACCTGTCCTGGGAGAAATAGAGCCAGAATGCACCTTGGAGACAGAGATGACCAAACTCCATCTCTCCTCAGAAGAGGCCAGTCCCTGGAGAAGGAAGCCATTCTTGGCAAAGTGGAGGCGCCGCAGAAACGAGAAAGGCCCTCAGCGAGATGGATGGACACAATGACTGCAGCCCTGGGCTCAGGCAAGGGACAGCGGTCAGGACGGCACAGGACCGCGCAGTGTTTCCTTCTGTTGTCCCTAGAGTCACTGTGACTTGGAGCAGAGGCAGTGGCACTTCAATGGCAGCAGCAACAACAGTGGGAGCCCCTCTGGACATAAGTCTCCTTTCTGCCTACTCCATGCAGATGCTTCTGCCTGGCAGAGGCCACATTGTGAGGATTCTCCTCTCGGTTTCCCACCAGCTGACACACTTGGTGTGGATGTTTCCATGGTGTCTTCCCCCATATTCTAACTTAGACTTAACGTAATAAGTATCTGGAGGGAAATTTGAATAAGATCCCATAGACCCAGTTCTCCTTTTTCCTTGGCTCAGGGCAAGTGGATCGCATCCCTTCCAAGCCTATGAGCCCTCCTGAGTGTGCTGCTCATTTTCTAGCATTGCAGAGCATCCAGAATCCTTGCCCTGCCCTTCTTGGTGCCTTGGACCCTGGCTTCTCCTGCAGGCATGCTCCCCAAGGAACAAGCTGCTGCTCCCACGGAGGTGACGGGCACGTGGCAGGGTCTTCCATGTTCTCAGCTCTTGTAGGTGACATTGCTGCAAAATCAGAGAACCTTTCGGTGAAACTAAAAAAATGTCAAAATATGAAGCTATTGTTTGTTGAAATACCTTGCATGTCGTTCCCTATACATCTGAAGGTGGTGCTCCCGCCCCGCCCCAGAGAACAGGCCCTCTCTGACAGAAACTCCTGCAGACTGGCTCTCGGCACCCTTGAGGGACTCACTGCCTGCTCTTTCTAAATGTTCTTTCTCTTTGGGGAACAAAAATCAGTCTGAAAGGTCGAGGTTCGGGGTGCAGGATGGGTGGGATGATGTTTCCAGCAACAGTCCCTGCTACCTTTGTCAGGATAAAACGGAATTTCCTGGCGTAACTTTCCTGCCCTTTTTCGCACTATACAGCTTTAGATTTCCTTAAAACTCTTCCGTACCAAGTCCCGTGACCCTCCGAGCTGCTCAAGAAAACCTATCCAGATGACCCCTGACAACTCCCGCAAGGCATTGGATCCAGCTGGGCAAGCAGATGAGCTCAGAAGCCACTGCTGGGACTCCATCTCTTTGATGGCACCATGCAGGACTCAGACTCGCGCTCCACTGAGAAGATGTTCTGGAGCCTTTCCGGAGCACAGTTTTGTCTGAAATAAATGCGTTTTGTCTGAAACCAATGTTTGTGCATGTGAAGGTGAACTCGAGTAGCAATACACTTTGGCTTTCCCTTATATCCAGTAGACAATCATCCCTTACAAAGAAGGAAGAACCTCCTCTACCAGACGTTGGGGGCTAGTGGGTACCACTGACTGGAGAGTCCTCCATGTGGGGAAACGACCAACAGTGTCGACCTCCCACCACCACTTGGTTCCACCCCAACTCATAAATCTAATCTCATCCCAGGACAAGCCCACGTCACAGCTGATTTGTCTCTCGCCTTCCCCCTCCCCCTCCATCCCCTTAAAACTCCTGGTCAGGATTTATGGTAGTTCAGCTGCCTCCCCCGCAAGGCTCTGTAAACCAATATTTAAAGTCCAACTGCCTTGCTTTCTTCCACCAGCCTCTCAGGAGTTTGACTGTCTCGTGCTACAGATAGCCTCATCCACCAGCACCTGCAAACTCAGCTTCTCCTTTGTGCTGGCAATAACAGCAAAAATGAACATGCATTGTTGGGAACATGCCCAGGCCATGCATGCCCCACAGGCTGCTCTTCTGGGCCGAGCTGCTAGTGCAGAACCATATGCACAGGGGGACACCGAGGTTCAGAAAGCCAGCTCCTGGGCCGAGGTGTGCAGAGGAGCGACCACGAGCCTTTGCAAGCCCATGCTCTTCCCAGGGCAGCCCAGCAAAGCAGTCCATCCTCTGTGCATCATTCTGCCATTTCCTCTGTTTGAGAGCCTTGTGGTAAAAGAAGTTTCCTGGCCCCCAAACAGCTCCTGATTTCTCCAAACACCCAAAAGAAACCCACTGCCGCTGGGTACACGGTGCCTCGAGGCAGCCTGTTATCAAGTGTGCAAGGCTGCTCCTCTGCCCAGTGGCAGGCTGTCTTTCTCCCACCGAGTGGCTGGTGAGGGCGACCAGCCTTGCCATTGGCGATTGGCCGTCCAATGCTCCGTAACACATGTAACTCAACAATAAGGTGTCCACGTTGAAGTGGTAGAGAGGAAACACATGGGCAAGGAAGACCCATGTGTTCTCACAGGTGTGTCTTGCTCCCCGTGGCACCCTTTGTCACTCATGATGCCAATGAACTTCGCACATCTTGATCAGGGATGTATCAACCCCACTGATCAATAAATCACCCTCAAATGTAAACTGCTTCCCAAATACCAGCCTCCAGAGAGTGCATTCAACTGTGACACTTGTGAGCCTACCATGAGTCAGAGTTGACATGACAGCAATTGGTTCTATGTGAGAGTCAAATCATATTAAATGAGGACAACACAAGCCCATGGTAGCACTGGGAAAGGTACGCCCAGCATGCACTCGGGCTGCGTGAGCTCAGCACAGCAGGAAAGCTGTCGGGTGTATAGTCCGTTGACATTTGCTGGAAATGGCTGGGTTGGGATATGGGCAGAGGAAGACCCATCATCATCTGTATTGTAGAGTCCACCTGGTCTTGCACTTGGAAGTTCTGTGAGTTCGCTGAGTGGGTGGATTGGCACATACTTCCTGGAGGACAGGAACCCCAAGGGAGGGGAACTCTCAACTCTGGATGAAAAAAAAAATCAAGATTTCATTCCAGAACCACCTTTATGTACAGACATCATTTTTAAATGCACATACACTAGAGATTGCCCAAAGAATGGGAGTTGGGAGTAAACTCTGGGGGCCAAATCGAGTACCTCAGGATGAGTGCCACCATGCAACCCCTGGTCAGTAGTCAGACACTGACACCTGCACTGCGCCGGCTATTGTTGCTGCTGTTGTTGCTGTTGCTGTGAAGGATCATCAGGTCAGCTCCAACCCACAGCCATCCTGTGCTCAGCAGAAATAAGCACCGCCTAGGCCCGCACCAGTCTCACCCATGCGCAGCCACTATCACTCTGAAGCCCAGGACCACAGGGACTGTGTCAAGCCACCTGCTCAGAAAGCCCCTCCACTTTGCTGCTGCTCTGCTTGATCAGGCATGGAGACCTCTTCCAGGGGCTGATCTCACCTGAGATCATGTCCAAAGTATAGGGGGCAAAGGCTTCCAAGAATCGTTCCTGTGTCCTTCTGGGCCAGATTGGTCTGTCATGTTGGCAGTTGCGGTGCTGTCAACACTCAGTAGTAACCACCACCCCACCTGAACAATGCTCGCACCCTGCTCGCTAAACAACCCCCCACCCCCCACCGCCACCTTCAGTCATGTGGAAAGCTTTTGATCCAGAAACAGCCCCTCTCTCTTGTCTCCTGGATAAAAACACCTGGAGCGATGACCACAAATGTGCTGTTTCTGACCCTCCTGAGATCTTCATTGATGTCAAGAACATGTTCTGCTAGAATAATCTCTCCTTTTCTCAGATTGACTCTCTCCCAAGCTCAGAGTGAACATGTGTGCTATCTTATAAAATAAATATTATATGGCATATTTAAAACATTTTTTCATAGTGCCTGTTTCTAATCATCTTACTTGGGGGAAAATCATCCACATGTGCCATCTTCCCATCTTTATTGTTTCACTCAGTTTCAAGAAACTATCCAGATGTCTGGGATCTCTACTGACCATGACTGTGTGCTTTTGGATCTATTCAGCAAGTGAGACCCCTACTCACACACGTTGTCCTGCAGGTGGGGACCCTGGGGCATAAGGGGTGAGGGGAAAGGCAGAGGAAACTGCCCTGCAGGAGGTCTAGGAGGTTGTAGAGCTAGTTCAGAAGTGCGATCAGGAAGCCCCGGAGTGCAAACCCTCCTCTACTGGTCTGTCTAGAGGAGAGACGGTGTCCAGAAGGCAGGAACCTCAGCAGCACCTTCCGAAGCCAGGGTGACAAAGGAAGGTTTTAGATCTCTTGAAAAGCACCCCTATCTTTTCACAGTCCTGTGAACAGAAAACCAGATGGTGGGGAAAGAACCTTCCACTCACTGAGCTGTCAAGAACAACAAACTTTTTAAAAGAAGTTTCCATTTACATTTTTAAGCCAAGCTCACAGGTAAATACCCATCTGAGTAAGTGTCTGTTAGAGAGTGCTGTGGCTTAGGACAGCTATGGCATTCTGTCCAGGGTTTGGTAGGCCAGGAGCCGGGGGTGGGTTCAGCTGGGTGGCTGGTCCCTTCTCTACAGTCCCCAGCTGGATGGCTTCACTGCAAGGTCCACTGTGCCAGAGAACCTGCAAGTTGATCTCAACAACTTCATGAGCATCTATCCATGGTGACTGCAAGTATAAGAACAACAGCTATGCTCCTTCCTGGGCCATCTTCATGACTGCTGGATTCTCTGAGTCTGAGAGAAGAGTTAGATTATAAATTCTTTAAATAATCCTCTAATTCATGTATGTTATTTCGTTTTTAATGCTCATTCAGCTATGAAAACATTTTTCAAAAGTAGGATAACATGCCTGCAGTTATGTGCTTGCAAACAAATACTTTTTCTGGCTTAGCAGCATTCACCAACTCTGCAGTTTGTAGATGGAAGGTGAGGTGGTATGTAAAGCTGGACTAAGGTTTTAATCAAATGCCGCTCGATGGCCAAAACAATCTCACCTTTGTCTTCATCTCTTTAACTGGGGTTTTCAGATGAATTGTTTATATTTTATTGGCTGTTTGCTGCTGTCTTTATTGGAGCACTCATCTTTCTTAACTGATTTATAAGACCTCTATCTAAACAGTACATCCTGTAAACTCCAAGCTTATCAATGTTCCCAGATCTCTATCTCTGCCTCTACCTCACGGCCTGGAAAAGAAACATCCCAGGCAAAAATTAGGCATGGCACATGTGGGGCTCCCTTGACCTGGAGCCCCTGCAGTCCCAGAGGATCCTATTCTCATGTACTTTCCTTGTCTTGTCATTTAAAAATGAGCAGCAGCTTATATGTATATCCTAAGCTCCTACTTGAAGGTTGGGCATCAGGGGAGGGGGTTTGGGGGAGAGGTTGGGCAGTGTGAGATATGATAGAACAAAAATAATTTATAAAGTACTGAGGGTTGGTGGGAAGGAGAGAGCAGGGTAAGAGGGGAAGGGATGGAAAAACCGATGCTAGGGGCTCAAGGGAAAAGGCGGATGATTGGAGAACAATAATAGCAGCAGACATGTGAAGGTGCCTGGCACAGTATGCTTATTTATGTATTGTGAAAAAACTATGTACGAGCCCTCAATAAAATGATTTAATAAAAAAATGTAATCATAAAAAAATAATAAAAATAAATAAAACTGAGCAGCAGGGTGGGTGGGTCGGACACTTCCGGCTTTAGACGGTTCTTATTTCAGCATGTAACGAACTCAGAATTTATCACCTTGTCTGCACCACATACACACAAAAAAAGCTGAAAATCTGAAAATCAACCATTTTTCTTAGCTCATCTGAGCACTGGGAACACTGGAGTCAATTGAGAAAACACAGCCCACAGTAGGAAGGTCCTACGTCCTGCATTGTTGGTGAGGAACAACTGGCATTCTGAACACTTGTCCACAGCCGTCTAGCATGCACCCACTGGTCTCTCCTCATGCGAGAAAAGAAGAGTGAAGGAGAGCAAAATCGAAAAGAACTAGCTAATCCAAAGGATGAATGGGCCACACGAACCCCAGCCTGCAGCACCCTGGATCAGAACAAGATGTGCCAGGCTACCACCACTGCCCACCCTGAAAGAGATCACAATAGGATGCCCTGGAAACAATGGGAGCAAAACGAGGAACAAAACTCAAAACCAGAAAAGAAAAAGGAAATCTCATCAAGAAATTGTGGTAGTTGCATCATCTGTCATCAATTTGAGAATATTAAAAGGGAAGGGGTGGAGTTCAGTCTGTCGATCAGGTGGCAGTTTGATGGTCTCGTTTGGAATGGCTACGGAGATAAACAGCTCGCCAGAGGTGGAACACACGTTCATTTCCTGCGAGACCTTCCTGTTGACAAGACACAGGAGCTAAGCTAGAGTCCTGGAGCTGGATGAGTCAGGTGGCGACCTCTGCCAGCTTGAGATGCTTCCACTGCCACTGGATCCACCAGACTTTCTACCCACAGGCCTGTGATCTTCCTGCATTCAGTGTCATTGTATGTGTTGCATGAATCTCAAGAGGAATTCATGGGCAAATATCGGATTTAGGGGCTAATATTGAACTCATGGACTTAATCTGGACGGGGCTGGGATGTTTCATTGATGGATAATTGCTTCTTGAAAAAAAGTACCTCTTTTGGGGGCGTGGGGGTTGGGCCATCACTGCCTTCTGGTGGTGGGAGTAGGAGGCCCAACCTTGCTGCTGGATTTGTACCTCCAACCCAGTGGACCGCAGTGCCACGCACTACATCACCGGGGCTCAACCCTGAGAAAAAGTTCCTTCTTATACAAGTATGAGTGCCTCTGGATTTGTTCCTCTAGTCAACCCAGACATACACAGAAATCATGGAGTCTATGGCATTTAGTCATCCTACAGGCCTGGATTAGCTTAATCCCTATGATGAAATTTCATCTAAACAACGTTTCTGTTGTGGGTGCCATCAAATGGGGTTTGCTCAATACCTGTCCTGCGTGCAACAGAACCACAATGCTGCATCCCTCTGTGCCATCCGCACAGTTGGGGTTATGTTGGAACCCCTTGCTGCATCTACTGTCTTTCCTTCCTCCCTTTTGCTTCCCTTCTGCTTTCCATGAGTCCCTTCTCCAAGGACTGGTCTCCAGTGACAAAGGCACGATCCTCATCTGGCTGTACTTAGAGCACTCTGGCTGTACTTTTTCCAGGCTGGATCGTTCAATATTCTTCGCCAGCATCATCACTGAAGTGCGTCAATTCCTCTTCAGTCTTCCTTATTCAATTCCAACTTTCACATGCATATGAGGCAATGCATACCTGGCTTGAGTCAATGCATCTTCTTCCTCAAAGTGATGTCCTTGCCCTTCAAAACTTAAAAAGGTTTTGTGGCCCAGATCTACCCAATGCAATGCGTCATTGGGTCTCCTGACTGCTGTTTCCATGAGCGTCGACTGTGGATCCAAGCTAAATGAACCATCGACAGCTTTACACACTCCTTTTCATTGATCGTGACACTACTTGATGGCCCATTTGGGAGGGCCTGCGTTTTCTTGATGCTGACTTGTAATTCACCCTGGAAGATGCGGTCTTTGATCTTCATCAGCAAGTGCACTTTCAACAAGAAAGGTTGTGGCATCCGGATATCAAAGGTTGTTGATACATCTTCCAGGTTCTTCTTTTCTGATTACTAGTCCATCATCTCAGATTATTTGCTCAGCCTTAAGATTGACTAAATATAGTAAAAGAATACAGTGCTGACACATACATTTCCTGATTTTAAACCATGAAGGCATCTCTTGTTCTGTTTTTACAATGGCCTGTTGGTCTATGTACAAGTTCTGAATGAGCCTAATGAAGTACTATGTAATTCCAATCCTTCCCAAAGCAATCTGTAGTTTATAATGAGCCACAAAGCTCAACGTCTTGGCATGGTCAACAAAGCACAAGTAAACATCCTCCTGGTATTCTCCGCTTTCAGCCAAGATCCTCCTGATGTCAGCAGTGATCTCCCTCATGCCACCTGCTCCTCTGAATCCAACCTGAACCTCTGGCAGCTCCCTGTCAATGCACTGCTGCAAACGTGGTTGGGTGATCCTCGGCAGAAAGTTACTTGCATGTGATGTCAGTGATAGTGTTCAATTACTTCTGCATCCTGCAAGGTCACCTCTCTTTGGAATGGGCATAAATATGGATCTCTTCCAGTAACTTGGTCAGGTAGCTGTTTACCAGATCTCTTCACACAGATAAGCAGGCGCATCAAGTGTTTCATCGACTCTTAGAAACATTTCTATGGGTATTTCACCAATTCCTGGAGCCTTGTCTTTTACTAATGCCTTCAGCACATCATGAACTTCTTCAGTACCATTAGCTGATTTTTCCCCTTCATTTTTTCACAGGATCCCATTTATAGACAAATTCCAAATATGGTGAAAGGCATATTTGACTTGTGTGAATCTCATCAGGAAGCTCACAGACTCAAGGAATCCAGGTGTATGCTATGGTTGTTACCATGCACCATGGAGGTGGTTCATGGCCATGGAGACCCCATCTGGCCCTGAACCAAACACTGGCCGAGTCTATACAAGCTTCAAGGTTGTTCCTAAGCTGGAGCTGTCATTGCAGTTCATCATGTAGACAGACTATGACGGTAGCTGTTACAAGTACATAAAATGACCACATATCATGGACCAAACAAAGAAAAATTGTCTGAAGAAGTGGCAAGTCCATTGCCTCAGGGCCCAGGTCACATGATCTTTAGCACACACCTGTCAGTTGCAGGAACTAGTGGGCTAACTGATGAGAGGACATCTTGTTACAGAGATAAGCACCTAACTGCAATAAACAACCAACCTCCTGACATGGTGGTCAGTAATATGCTTTAAAAAAAAAACAGTTTTATTGGCATATAATTCACATACCATACCAATTCCCAATCCAATGGCTTAAGTATATTAAGAAGAGTGATGTGATCTTCCCCACAATCAATTATTGAAAATTGTCTTCATTTTTGCACTCCTTGTTATTAGCTATCCCATTCCCCCACCCCATCCCTACCTCTCCGGTCTTGACTCTCTGAGAGTTCGTTGAATTCCACTTGCAAGAAACACACCAGCCTATGTGATCCAAGGATTATAGAAAACATATTCCACATTGTGGTAGCTACATAATCTTGTGTCAACTTGAAGTTAGGAGTAAAGGGGTGGACTCTAGCCTGTCAATCAGGTCACAGCCTGATGCCTCCTTGTGAGTGTGGCCTTCTCGTGAGGATTTTGGGAACGCTCTTCCTCCCTGGAGGCAGGATGCTCTCTCTCTTTCTGCTGCACATTCTTGTTGACAAGACACACTGATGGCAGTCAGAGTCCTGGAGATGCTGCCACCACCATTGGATCTACAAGACTTTTCACCCACCAGTCTATGATCTTCTTGCATTCCAAATCATTGCATGTGCTGTATGAGTCTGAAGAGGGGCCCGTGGACCAGTGTCAGACTCATAGATTGCTATTGGACTTGTGGACTTGATCTGGACTGGACTGGAATGTTTTCTCAATGCGCAATTGCTCTTTGAGCTGAAGCGCTCTCTTATACACAAGTACCACTGGGTTTATTTCTCTACTCAACATGGATTAGCACACACATGTGAAGGAGAGAATGGAATCACTGTGAGCACTGTTTGCAGAAGGTTATGGAAACAGTAAAACCCCAAAATCTACTTGAGCGGCTTCCATTGACTTGAGTCGTCAATCAGTCCCCTTTGACTATAGTCAAGGGATGTGACTAGCCTAGTTATCATACAAGGATGCTAATTTTTGCCCTAACTGTATCTGTATTAATTCACATTCTGATGCACTCTGTCTGTGGACAAGGTCTTTCACATTCATGGTCAATGGTCTGAAACAATTCAATGGAAACTTAATCCCTGTGGGGATTCTGCAAATGAATTTTTGGCTTTCACACTGTTCCTTAGCCTTCTGTAAACCCAGTACTCAGAATTTAAGCTAGAATACATGTCCCTCCTCTGACATTGGATTTAATTTTTTTTTTTGGATTTAATTTTTTATAATCCTTGGCTCACACAGACTGATGTGCTTCCTCAGTGTGGACTTAGCTGACACCTCACATTGACAGCTGCTGGTCTTAAGGCAAGCTGTTAAGACCCCCGACACTATTCTTTCTGATAGTTAGCAGTAATATTCTTATCACACAGGTGGAGAGGAAGGTGCTTTAGAGAAGCTAAAAAGTTTCCCAACATGGTGCTGTTAGTCATTGGGGTAGCTGGGGTTTGAACTCAGGAGCAAGAACACTAAGCACACGTGCTTAATTCATTGCGATACACTCTGCATCAGACATACTAAAAGGCACAAGGTGAAGAATTGGTGACTTAATCAACAAAGTCTTGGGCCACACTCGGAAATACTGGTTCAAATGGCAGCGTCTCATATCTCCTTTTCCTAGCTAACTGGATGGAGTTTGCAGAAGAGATTAAGTTGACGCTGTTTGTCTTAGACCACACAGAATCACCTTAGCGACCTTCGAGGGGAGAGCTATCGGGGAGTGGAGTTTAATTGCCACTGTGGACGGACAATATGTGCACGACTTTCCCCCTCTCTCGCCTCCCTCCTCGGATTTCAAGCACTTGGCAGCATGCAGCGTTACCAGTCTCCTCCTCAGACTCTGGTGCGGGAAGGGAGACATTCCTTGCTGAATTATGGCCTGGAAAAATCTGGTCTCCTTATGACTTTTCCATGTGGTTAGCTGACACTCTCCCCACTCCCAAACAGAGAGGGCCAGGACACCTCCCTTGGTGGCTTGAAAGGTTTTATAAAGTGGAAACTATTTGGCGTCCTTGGGTCGCATGCTGGTGGGGGAAGAGAGGCCCTGCCGCTCATTGGGGGGTGGGGGGGAGCTGCACGAGCCCCTCTGTGTCAGGGCAAGCAGGACCTCCAGCGCCTGCACCTGCAGGAGGCCACAGGGCCTCAGGATCACAGCTGCCTGGAGAGTGCAAGTGTGTTTGCTTATCTGCATTCTGCATCACGTGCTTCCCTACCTCCGCTTCAGTTATACTGCCAACTTACCTCTCTGGATGCATTTCAGTGTCATCCTCAAAATGCTGTTTGCTTTAGGAAGAAGGAAAAAAAAACAGTAAATCAAAGCTCAACTCCTTGACACCGGGTTGCTTCCGACCCCCAGCAAGCCTCTCAGACAGGGTGGAACTGAGTTTCTAAGGAACTGGAACTCTTTGGGAGTAGAAAGCCTCTTCTCGCTCCCCAGGAGCAGCGGGTGGTTTCGAACTGCTGACCTTGCAGTTAGCAGCCCAACTTGCAACCACTGCACCATCAGAGCAAGAACAGGGTGTTTGCTCCACCACTGAGCCACAGAAGGAGATCAAAGAGAGAGCACAAAACCGACCCAGGCGTCAGACCTGGCCCTGAGGAGGCTTTTGAAAGCCAGGAAATGCATCTGCAAACGTGGTTGCCAGTGGAGAGAAGTCCAGGACTCTTACAGCCAGGGCTTCTGGGTGTTGCCAGGACTTAGTTTTGCTGTAAGTAGTTCAATAACACATCTTAGAATTGTCAATAAAACTGTGGGCCCCAGAGCCTGGCTAACGACCTATTAAAACTCAAGCTTGAGGTGCAATTTTCAACCATTCCCATTGCTCCCCACTCAGGCAAGACTGGCTCATATTCCTAAAACTTCCTTGAAAGTCTTCCTCCCGAGGTGTGACTCTTTATGTTGCTGAGTTTCATTCAAGGCACACTGTTGTCGCTGGGTCCCCCTCCCCCCACCCCCAACTTGCCACAAAGCTGTGCAGTGAAAAGAAGAGGCAGGAAACGAATGGCTTGTCACCCAGGTCTGGGCTTTGTTTACTCTGTTTGTTTTCTTTGAGGAATTGTGGAAGTGCTTCTGGTGGTTGCTTGGCAAAGCACCCCTCAGCAGATCAGAGCTGTGACAGGCTGCGGTTGGTGGGAGGAAACTGACCGAGCCCTGAGGTACAAGGAAGCGGCTTCAACGCCGGAGAAAGGTCTGCTCTGTGGTTGGTGAGAGCTCTGTGGAAGCAAACACAGTGAGGAACTTGAAAACCGATTTCCACGCAAACAGCGGCAGGTCATGCTGTGCAAGCAGGACTTGTTTCTGGTCCAACAGCCCTTCCTGTGCAAGGTGAGGGCATGAAAGTCCATAGACAGACATCTGCTGCCAGGGGCCCTGCTGGCCACAGTATAGCTAACGTGGACCCAAATGTTGATGCCGGACCTGAACTGGCCCGACTCCAAATCGACAATCGACAATGGCTAAGGTTCTGAGCCTCGGAAGGTTCTGTTAGTCGTACTGGTGGCACCTTGGTCAAATGCTGGCCTGGTCACCAAAGTCCACCAGTCGCTCAGCAGGAGGAAGATGAGGCTGTGTGTTCACATGTGGTTTCTGGGAGGTGTCACCGAGTCAGAAGTCTGTGCCAACCCACAGAGACCCTACGCACTCCCGACAGAACACACCCAGTGCTGCACTGTCCTCACAACTGTCCCTGTGCCTGAGCCCATGGGCACACCCATGGCGTCCATCCATCTCCTCCAGGCTCTTCTCTTTGCTGCCCTCCACCTTCCCAAGGAGACGTCTCTCCTGACAACATGTTCAAAGTTTGGGAGATGTGGCCTCAACGTCCTTGCCTGTAAGGCAGTGGTTCCCAACCCTCCTCATGCTGCGACTGTTGCATACAGTTCCTCATGTGGTGGTGTTACTTCGCTGTTACTTCGTCACTGTCATTTTGCTACTGTTATGAATCGTCATGTAAATATCTGATATGCAGGATGTAGTTTCATTGTGACAAATTTGAACATAATTAAAGCATAGTGATTAATCACAAAAACAATATGTCATGATATTATGAAATATTTCTTACTAATGACAAAATTTTGTCTTGAAGCATGGTGTATCATGGGTAACAGTCTTCACATAGCAACAGTAAACTACATTGCTACATTTTGCAAGTGTTCAGTAAAAAGTCAACATCAGTGCGAAGGCTGAGATAGCTTCTTCCTCACCAGATCAGAAACTCCAGGGGCAGTCTCTGCAAGAGCACAGCAAAGATCACCTTCTACAACAGGTCTACTTCTATATTTAGACTTGACAATCAACAAGCTGGAAAACCCAGTTTCGCAAAGATATGTTGTTGGAAATGTTAGAAGAAGGTGCAGCACAGTCTCACTGCATCACTGTGAATAAGTTCAATGACTCCTCTCGTGCAGTCTCAGGAATAGCTTCAACTTTGACTGTGAGTGGGCTTCTGGAAAGTGCGAATGGGGGGTCAGGTAGATTTGGAAAGTGTGATGGAATTTTGTCAGCAAGCACTTGCAAGTGTTCCTTCACAGAAATTGTCATCATAGTTCTGTTGTCTGATTCAATGTCATGTTCCTCAAAGACAGCAGATAAGGTAGGCAACATATAGATTTTATTTTCATCCAGTTTTGTTTGGGGGTGCTTTTTTTTTTTTTACAAAGCTGAAGTTTCACTTGGAATGATCAGATCTTTTCAGACAAATTGGGGCATGTCGCATTTGTTCCTTACAGTGATAAATTTAACTCGTTCATGATGACAAAGATGTTAAGCTATTTTCTGAAGTTCACTTTTATTGCTGCAAACTGCTTCAAGCTACACTCATGCTTTCTGATTTTAAAATGCTTTGAGTTCATCACAAAACTCAAAAACACATTTTAAAACTTTTCCTCTCAACAACCATCTCACTTCAGTGAGAAACAGCAGAGCATTATTCAGCGCATCCAATTCATTGCACAGTTACAATGACAGTCGACTGTTTAAGGGCTCACCTTCACAAAATTGGCAGAACTTATGATGCGTTTCATTACTTCTTGTGACTCTTGTGGCAGCATCCTCATTGCTAATATTTGTCAATGAACCATACCGTGAGTTCCAATGACTTTTGGTGACTCATTCAGTACCCAGTGTTGAACTCCAGGGTAGCATTCTAGCATAGCAGGAGCACCATCTGTGCAAACACTACAAATGTTTTCCGAAGAGATCCTATGCTCTTTCAGAAATGAGCCAACTATGCCAAATACACCACATGCAGTAGTTGTCATTTCAAGAGATTGTGAAAAAAAGAAAATCACCTGTAAAGTTGCCATCATTAATATACTTCATGAAAACCATTAGCTGTTAACAGTTTGCAATGTCTGTAGATTCATCAAGTTGGGTGCTAAATATTGGAAGTGAAGCAGATTTAATTCCCTGGGTTGCCTGATCAGTAATATCAGCAGATAATGTCATATATTCTTCTGCAGACAGTGTCGTTGCTTAAGGAAATTGTACTCTGTAACAAATTTGTCTCTCTTTATAACTCAATGTCTTTGGCCACTGGAAACAGTAAATCTTCAGCAATAGTGTGAGTTTTCATAGCTCTTGCGATTCTGAGTGCCACCAAATATGAGGCTTCAATGACTGCTACGTTTTGTTTGTGATATTTGCTACCAGTGTCAAGTCTGACCTTCTTGAATCCATCACCTTTGCTTCTAAAATAGTTGGCATCCTTACCAGCGAAGTTTGGATGCTTGCTATCAAAAATGGCATTTTAGTTTGTTCAGCTTTATAGATTTGACTGATGGAAGTTCACAACAAATAACATATTGGGGTTTCTCAATTCCTGCTGCAATTATTGAGGCAAAACCATACTGTAGAAAATCTTCACTATGTTTTCTTTCCTTAATGTTCTTCTCTACACTATCCATTGCCATGGGATGACTTGCTAATGAAAATAATATATAACAGCAGCTTTAATAACACAAAGATGATACATGGCATGATGCAATGTAGTTCAGTCAATGTAGTTCATTAAAGTTTCCTATGATTTACCATTGTGTTGGTTGTTTGTTTTACATACCTGTTGCTATCACAAGGGGGCAGTATTCACACCAACCACAGCTGAATATAAAAAGACCCAGCAGCATCCAGATGAAGTTCCCAAAGTACAGATATTTTTCAGGAGTTGATTTTGCAGTAATTATAATTCATGAAGTGTCATTTTACCTCCAGTACTGCTGCTTTCAACACTGCAGCTGTTTTCTACACAGCATCTCCTTTCTACACAGTAGCTGCTCTTTACACATGTGTGATCAGTCCACATATGTACACTATGGCACATGCAGCTGTATTTGTTTGGGGTGTGTGTGACGAGGTCAGCATGCCTGGTACTCGTATGTGGGTGTAGCTGCATGTGTGCAGACCCTCTTGGAGATGGACAGAGGAGTGGTGTCTCAGTTCTGAAGACCATCAGAAATAGGGTCTTATGTGACCCTTGTGAAAGAGTCATTCCACCCCCACAGGGGTCATAACCCTCAGGTTGAGAAGCACTGCTCTAAGGAGTACTTGGCTGGACTTCTTTTAGACAGATCAGTGTGTCATTTCAACAGTCCATGCAACTTTCAATAGTCTTCCCCAACTGCCATTCAAATGCATTGATTCTTCCT
Source organism: Nesogale talazaci (assembly GCA_004026705.1). Classification (NCBI taxonomy): domain Eukaryota; kingdom Metazoa; phylum Chordata; class Mammalia; order Afrosoricida; family Tenrecidae; genus Nesogale; species Nesogale talazaci. The sequence goes on from PVJH01001056.1 coordinate 161,177, forward strand.
TACTCAATATCCAACTTCTACATGGACATGAGGTCATGGAAAATGAGGATCACATCCTTGGGAATCCTGGGGGCCATTCTGCTCTGCTTTAAGGGGCCACTATGAGCTGGTCTAACTTGACAACAGTGAGTAGGGTTTGGTGAGAAGGAATCTACTTGATGACCATGAGCTTGGTGGGTGAGGTTTGATTCAACAGAATCGACTCAAGTGTTTGATTTGGGACACTTTGCAAAGGTTTTCTTTCACTTTCCAAATGAAGGCCAAGAGGTGCCTAAGGCACAGTCCATAGGCTGTTCTTCAAAGCATCTGCTGGCTCAATCCTCCAGTGTGGCAGTGTTAACTCTGAGCACACCCACTACAACCACATTCAGGGGCAGGGGGTGCTTCCCTCTGCAAACATTATCACTAAGCCCCGTGCCCATCACCCAGAGCTATGGCTGTGGGCCAAGAATCCTGCCTGGTAAATGCTACTCCACCTAAGGCACAAACAATAAAGCTTAGGCCTTGGGTGGACTCCTTTTTCATTCAAGGCAATTTCCCACTGTCAACTGTGCCCCCAGGGTCTCTATTCTGGACAGAGTGCTTGTCCCCTTCCCATTCTCAGCACAAGTTCAGTGGTTCGTCTGACATCATCATAGGTCCTGTTGTAGGTGAAGTATTCCATGATGCTTGCATCAACTCAAGAGGTGCCCTGTCCTGCTTCCTTTCTGTGCTAAATTCTTGTTTTGTTTTTACCACTGTTCATCTTTTTTTTTAAAAAAAAAAAAGTTATTTTATTGGGGGCTCGTACAACTCTTCCCACAATCCATGCATCCATCCATTGTGTCAAGAACATTTGTACATTACCATCCTCATTCTTAAAACATCTTCTTTCTCCCTGAGCCTTGGTATCAGCTCCTCATTTTCCTCTCCCTCCCCCATCCTCCTTCTCTCATGAGCCATTCATCAACGTTACACAAAGAATCCTACTGAGAACAAAACAATAAAAAGTTGTTGGTTGGAACCAAGCATGGTAAGGGAGAAATGTAGAGGTATAACATCAACTCAAAGTTTAAAACCATGCTCACGGAGTTGATGCTGACACCCAGTAACCTGATAGGACAGGCTAGAACTGCCTCCCTGTGGATTTTTGAGGCTGTAACTCATTCGGGAGTAGAAAACCCCATCTTTCTCCCTCAGAGAGGCTAGTGGTTCCAAACTTCTGATGCTGCAGTTAGTTAGAAGCCCAACATGTAACTGTCGTGCTAGGAGAACAATCATGCTGGAAAATAGTAGCCTAAGCTTCCATTTCAAGAAACTAGAAAACAGCCAACACATCAAACAAAAACAAAACTAGACAACAGCAGCACTGAGAGCAGAGGACAATGGGCTGGGAAAGAGAGACTTTGCCTTGTCTACTGTCTGTTGGGCTTAGGGTTCAGGTTAGAGTTGGGGCTGGGGCTGGGTTTAGGTTTGGTGCTCGGGCTGGGACTGAGGTTGGGACTGGGGCTGAGGCTGGTTGGGGATGGGGTTGGGACTGGGTTAGGGTTTGTTTCTTCTTCCGCTTATTTTCTATCCTGTGAAATCCAGTTTGAAATGCAGCTTCCTGCTCCTAGTACCTCGCCCTCCCACTGTGGCCTGAGGAAAGAATTGCAACCAACATGAATGTTTTATAGAAGATACAACTCATGACACATTAAAGTCAACAAAACAAGACCTCTAAAAACTCACTGTCATCAAGTCACTTTCGACTGGTGGTGACTGTGTCGGACAGAGTTGAACTGCCCTGGCAGTTCGAAAACTGACACCTGGAATAGAGAGCCTCGTCTCTCTCCCACAGAGCAAATGGTGGCTTTGAACTGCCGACCTTGTCCTCAGAGGCTCCTCTAAAGAAAGAAGAGTCCCTCAGAATCACCAGAGGGAGCAATGGGCTACCATCCTTCTTCACTGCCAAATCTCTTCCCACTCACAAGGAAGCTGGAGGGCAGGGTTTTTGAGGGCGTGAGTCTTTGGAAAGCTGACGTCTCCCGTGGAGCAATTGGTGGGTTCGAACTGCCAGCCTACTGGTTAGCAGCCGAACACTTAGCCAGTGCACCACCCCACGTTAGAGTTTCCTGTACCACGTCTGCATGACCCCCTACTCCATCCCCATCGTTTGGCAGAGCTACAGCGCAAGGGCTAGAATCGCACACATGATTTCACCTCACTGCCTGCTGGAGACCAAGGCGGTCACTCTAGTGGACAGGTTACAGCAGAGCTTCTAGCCTCAGACAAAGAAGTGAAGGGAGAGGAGTCTTACAAATGAAAGCTATCAAATCTCATGGGGGCGGGGGAGGGGAGAGGTCGATTAATTAGAAAGCCCTCAAAACGCACTGCCCACGACGGTGGACTGTGAAGGCGAGGACAGTTCCCGGTCTGGCCACGTTTCCTGTGACTTACTCTAAAGCAGGGGTCCTCAAACTCCGACCCCCGGGCCACATGCAGTCCAACAAGGACATTTATCCAGCCCGTTGGGTATGTTTTGCGGTCGTTGTTGTCCTGCTTAGCAGCCGACTCATCCTGAGCCCACAGTGAATTTGTTCATAGTTTTTTTTTTTTTTTTAACTATGATCTGGCCCGCCAGCAGTCTGAAGGACAGTGAACTGGCCTCCTGTTTAAAAAGTCTAAGGACCCCTGCTCTAAAATCAGTGCAAGTGTGTGTGCAGGTGTGGGCTCACCCCACACATCTGCGGCCCGTCTGGAGTCCTGAGTCTGCACCAACGTCAGTCCCACTGTTGCCCCGAGGCCCCAGTGTCCAGCCAAACCACCTGACTCCTCCCAGCTGGTTCTTACCCCAGGGACCTGTGGGGCAGAGCATGGTCTTTTGGGGGCTGGAGCTCTTTACAGGGACTGATCTTGCCAACTGTCTGCTGGGCAACAAGCTCCGTCTCGCACCTTCAGAGTGGTGCCCAGGAAGGGCACTCTAAGGGTAGTGCTCCCAGTGCACAGGCAATTGGAAGGGGATGCTATGCCCCAGCCACCAACAGTCTGCGCGAGGTCTGCAGCCCACCCACAGCAGACGGTAGCTGCCAGCTTATGCTGATTGACGGGGGACATTTGTTTCAAGCAAGCAGCCCACTCTGGACACTTCTTGTCCCTTGTTATCTAGTCATGCAGAGCAGGCAGCACCCGAGGGTAAAGTGATCAGATATCCCAGTTTTTAACAATTTGTCCATGTCCCATGGCATTTTAAAATTAAAATAAATAAATTACAATGCTATTTTTGTGTTCTATGAACATTTTTCTTGCTCCATATAGACCAAATTTTTAATCAAGAACACCACACCCCCACCCCCAGTCAATGGTCAAATCTGGTCACTTTACCATAGGGGTGAAAACAGGACAGGCCACAGGGCCAAGCACTGGATCCCATGTGGCAGGGAGCCTGCTGACCAACACCAAAGGCCAGCCTTGTGAGAACAAAGCCAGAGTAGGCAAACAGTGTTGTGACCCCCTGCAGTCAGTTCCAGGGGGCCGGACCCTGGGTGCGAATGGGGCGGGTGCAGGCACCTTGGGCATGGCCAGCCTGCTACTGACACTGAGCAGATGTCCCAATCACAGTGGGAGGCCTGAGCAGGAGCAGTCTCCAGAGAAGTACCAGAGAAGCCCCGCCTCACCCTGGGCTGGGACCTGGGGCCCACCAGAGTGCTGGGGCAACAGGAGGGTGGCAGCTGGTTTATTAGGGATCCGCATCCACAACACAGGCCAGACAACACTGAAGCTCTTGTTTCACAAGGCGTCTTGGCTTTCGACAACTTAAGGAATTTGGGGTTCTGTTCTGTTTATTTTTTGTTTGAATAGATGGCTTTTGTGGCTTACAGAGCAGTTGCATACAATTATCTCTCAGAGCAAGAAAATCACCATGCAAAGAAGGAGAAGAGGCCTCCTGGACTTCAAGGCATGCCCACACCGCACAGTATGATGTTGAGACCAGGATGTGAAGGAAGCTGCTCAGTCAATCTGCAAATTCCTTAAGCCTGGTTTTCCGTTCTTGAAATACCTACACACTGCAAAGAACCTTCCCATGGCATTTCAACTCAAGTTGTTGATCACTGGTGTCTGAAAAAGTTCAGATTCATCTCTAAATGAAGCTCACTGCCCTTGGTTGATTCTGACTCAGAGCTACCCAGCAGGACAGGGTAGAAATGCATCTGTGACTGTACGCTGTGAAGGCTTTCCCTGGGGCTGGTCTCTCCTGACAACACAGCCAAAGTAGGTCGAGCCGACTCTCCTCATCTTTGCCTCTAAGAAGCATCTGGCTGGACTTCTTCCAACTCAGATCTGTTTATCCTTTTAGCAGTCCATGGTGTGTCCCACATTCTTCTCCAGCGCCACAACTCAGATGCATCAATTCTTCTGTCTCTGTATTCAATGTCCAACTTTCACATGGGTATGATGCCATTGAAAACACCACGGCTTGGTGCAGGGACACCTCCGTTCTCAAAGAAGCAGCTTTGCTTGTCGCTGCTCTCAAGAAATCATGTGACCGACATGTCTTTTGAGCTCTTGACTGCTGCTTCCACGAGCATTGACTGTGGATCCAGGTAAGATGAAATCCTTCACAGCTTCAACCTTTCCTCCATCTGTCACAAGGTGACCTACTGGTCCGGTTGTGAGAATGTTGCTCTTCACATTGAGTCACAATCCATACTGAAGGCTCCAGTCTGGCTCTTCATCAGCAAGTGTTTAGGGGTCTTCCTTCCTTTCAACAAGCAAGGATGTGTCATCTGCATATTGAAGGTTGTTAAGGAGCCTTCCTCTAATCTTGATGCCACATTCTTCTTTACATAAGCCAGCTTCTCTGATGATCTATTGATCACCATACAATTTGAATAAGTATGGTAGGATGATACAACCCTGTCATATACCTTTCCTGATTTTAGACCCCACAGCATTCCTTGTCTAGGTCACACAGTTGCCTCTTGATCGTGGTCAAGTTCTGAATGAGGACAATGAGGTGTTCTGGAATTCCTGTTCTTCTCAAGGACCTCCATAGTTTGCTATGATCCACACAGTTGGGTGCCTTTTCATAGTCAATGAAACACAAGCAAACAGATTTCTGGTGTTCTGTTTTCAGCTAAGATCTATCTGCCATTAGTAAAGATATCCTTGTTCCAACAACCTCTTC